>JAAWXA010000004.1:32464021-32987350 GCA_038090715.1 Florisuga fusca | reverse complement strand
GGGGGGGGGGGGTGTTACATGGCATAATTCCCACGAATGTAGGAGGAGGATGAAAAAGATAAAGAAATTTTGTTTTTCTGAGCTAGAGGATTCTCTGCATGACTTCCCCACTGATGGGATCATGTGCTTTCAGGCTGAGATTTTATTAACAATTCAAATGGAAATTGAGGGCACAGGAGGAGCAGATTCTCACATAAACTTGATCTGTCCATGAATGCAGTTCTCTGTTTGCCCTGACCCTGCATGGCTTAAGACACTGCCTGTGAGGCCTGAGTGCCAGACACAAAGACTGAAATGAAAAGCAAGCACATTCCAGTAGTCTGCACAAAGGCAATGGAGCAGTTTCTAGCAGTCTCCCCAGGGAGAGATCTTATCTCCTTGCAGCTAAAACCCTTTAGAGTGTTTATTTGTACTCTAGCACCCAAGGTTTATGAATTGATACGGATGCTGATTAAATGCTGTAAGTTTCCTCAGCAAGTCTTTTTTGGGAGACAGGGAGGTGCTCTGCATGTATTTTCTTTCCTAAATACGTACGGGTATTTATTAAAAAAAGTTACTCTGCTTTCCTTATGAGCAAATGGAGATGAATGCCCAGGGAGAAGGCACGCCGGAAAGTACATTTTGGTAATAAAAGTCATCCCCAGCCTTCGGAGAGTTTTGCAAAACTTTGGTTTTAGGACACATCACCTGTTTTGAACGTTTTAAAACCCGAACGCAGAGCGTCACGGATGCCGAAGGGGTGTGCTTGCCAGCACTCGGGGAGATTGCTCCCGAGGAGCTGTACCAATTAAGTGTTGTGTATACTTGGTTGACCTTGTGCTACAAAGCCAGGGACGTGCAGCACTGGGGCAGAGGGAGGAGGCTGCTGTGGCCACATCTGCACGGCCATCGCTCTCTGCCATTGGCAGCTGGCGGGTGATGGTGCCTGTCAGGGGGGTTCTGCTGGGGTGAGAGCTGGGGGTGAGTGACAGGGACAACAAAATGTTGTTATCATTTTGAGACTGGAGGTGGGAAATGCTCGGAGCACATCCCAGTGCACAAATAAAAGTTGTGTTCCCTGTTGCAGCCTGATGTTAATATTGGCAGGGTCAATAAGTGCTGGAGGTTCTTTAATCAAACTATCAAGCACTGATATTCCTGGCTCTCCTAAGAAGTGTTGCTTTTTTGAAAGCTCTGTAAAGTGGTAGGAAAAATTTAAGTAAACACGTTTTGATTGTGGTAATTCCAAAGAATCACAGTTTTTCTTATTTTAGGAAAAAAAAAAAAAAAAGAGGGAGAAAAGCCTCCCCCCCACCATTAACTTCTAGGTAGGAAATCATAACCATATGTTTTTCCATTTTTCTTAATGTGTTTAAAGGTTTCAAACTTTCTGATATTCCCTAAAGTAGTTAATTTAGTGGAAAGAGACTAGCAAAGGATATTGATTCAAATACTTTTGTTCCCTTAATTTTATGGGGATTGCATTATCCAAAATTAACCGTTCTGCTTAAGCAAATTGTCAGTAATTGGTGAAAAAAAAATTGTTTTATTGCTTTTCTTTCATTTGATGCTAATTAATGTCCCTACATTATTAAGTTCAAGCCTCTTCTGGATTTCTCCTTCTCCATAAACATTCTCAGTGGTAATGTGTCAGAATAAACTTTTTTTCTTCTCTGTATGTAATAATTGCTTTACAGAAATGTGATAACAAACAGATTTCTGGCATAATTTTTCCTGAAATAATGTAAATGTTTGTTCAAAAGCTTGAAGTCATTTAGATATGAAGGAATACATTAGTAACGTGTGTTAATTGATTCATGTGGTAAAACATTGAGGTTTTTTGTATCAAAGCACTCCACAGCAACTTACCCAGTAGTTACATTACAAAATCTAGCTTCTGTTTTGCTTTACAGGTTAAAACCCCTTGCCTTCTCTCCTGTTCTTCAGTGTGTTTGATGAAACAGTTCTGTTTCAGTGGATTAGAATAACACCACATAGTTTCTCCTGTTTTCTACCTGTTAATGAAATGGGTATTTTATACAGTGTAGTGTTTATCTGCTCTTTCCAAATTATGTTATTTTAATGCTGCATAAATGTTTTAAAGTCTGGAATAAACACACTAAGAAAAAAACAGTTCTAGGTTTTGGTCCAAGCACTATTGAAAAAACAGCTCTTGAGTGTGTTGTTTCTTAAAGTTTTTTTTGTTTTTTTTCAAGGGTAATTAATCTATGTCACAAAATTTAAATAAATAAATTTCAGTTAAATACTGAATGGCTATCAGAAGGGAGGTTTGATAGCCTTGCTAGAATAAGTTAGTTTAAAAAAAAAGATATTGAAAGTAAAAAAAGACTTCAAAATAGAGGAAGAAATATATTAAGGTTTTATAGCTTCACAAATTATACTTATTTTCTCTTTTGTCTAATCCTGTAGTACAAAGTTGAGAGAACTGTATCTTTACTTTCAATGGTAAAGGATTTCACCAATGCTGAAATACTGCCTCTGTGATTGTTGTCCAAGTCCTATTTATCTTTAATAGTAATTACACTCAGAAAGTGTTCAAAGTTATGTTTCCTTATTGCTTGAAGTGCTTGTTTTCGTATTTTACTATGAGTTATGTTTAAAAATTAATTTTAAAATAATTTGTATAAGCTTACTTAATTTGGTCATTATAAAGTTCTGTGGTATTTAAACAAATCTTTAGAATTACTAAATTTTATAAGCACATCCAAACCTCTTTTGACATGGTAAATTTTTAAAAAGCAATTTTTGAGGAAAAGGAGAGAGAAAACTGACATTTGGAATTTTGCTGTTGTGTAACTGTTTCTTCCATTAAAAAATAGTGAAGTAAGAGTTTTGGCAAGTTCAATTATTTTAAATTTTTTGAGGGAATTTAATTTTATTTTTTTACAGCATGCTTCAGCTATGGAAACTTTAACATTGTAGCAGAATCACATCGTGCCAGTAATTCTGAACTTTGTCCCATATCCAGTTTTCATCGAGGGCCCCATACCTCTGTGTGTTTGGAATGAAATATGTGTAAATGTCTGTATCGTGAAGGCATCTGAGAGAAGCTGTAGTCTTTAGTGTACCAGCAAAGAATGATATTTTGCAAACGAGCTTGAGCTGGCTGTAGTGAACTATTTGTTCACAAAAACTGCCCCAGCAAAAGACACAGAAGGTTAGTGCTTGCCTGTGTTTCCACCTGTGGCCCTCAGCTGCTATAGCTGTGCATATCTTATTGCTTTGTCCTTCTTGCACCCTTCAGATCTTTGCTCTGACTGTAACTCTAAGTGTGAGTGTGTTTCAGAAGTGATGTTCAGACCTCAGTGAGACATCTCTGCTTGCTTACATATTGTTGGAGGCTGTTCAGCATGCTCCTCTTCATCTGTAGAGGTCCCGCTGCACCATCTCAGATCTCACAGGGCCAAGGCTCTCAGCTGTAGCCTTGCCTGATTTCAGCTGTGGCAGAGCTCTGGACTGTCACAGGCATGGGGGGAGTGTCTGTGGTAGAGGGTCATTAAACCACTACTGCCACTTAAATTCATGTGGTTCAGTGTGGGAGCTCATCCTGTGCTTCATCAGCTGTGCCAGCCTCTCCCTGGATCAGAGTCTAGTGACCCCATCCTGTGGTGGCCTTGCAGGGAAAGTGTTTGGGGCAATGGCCTTCTACCAAACTGTTGTCCCCTGGTGCCTCTTGTAGTTGACTTCATGGGTTTCACCTACAGTGGTGTCATTAGAAGACGGCAGCCCATAGCTTCATGACATACACAGTTGAAATTCACTTCATTGGTGAAGTGTATGTGAAGTCTGAAGTCTTTCAGACTTCATCCTGAAGCAGCACAGGTCACTTGCCTTGATTTCTGAATTTGCAAAGTGACTAGAGATGAGTGTTTGTTGCCACTTTAAATATGGGAGGTTTTCATTGTGAGGGAGTTTGTGGACATGGGGAGATTCTTCTCACCTTGACATCAGAGGACATCAGACAGCCCTCCTTTAGCTACTTGTAGCATCACTTGGTCTTTAAGCACACCTTAGGAAGAACTTGTTGCCTATCTCTGGCAGGTTTGCTCACCTGCATGTGTGTGTCTGTGCATCAGGTTTTTTTGAATGTGACTATGATGGTATTGCTGAACTTTCAAACACCTATCTAATTTATGTGCTTTGAATTTGACCTCTGGAGGGAGGTACATACTTCCTGCAGTGCCTGCACAGAGAATTTAGGTCCTAAACGTAGGCATTTTGGATTTCATTATAGATACATAAGTTAACCTCAGGTAAACAGTATGAACTCCCCTCACAAATAAATAAAAGGAAAGGATAGTTAACTAGAATCACTAGAGTTAGGCAAATGAGCAGTAGTCTGTGTTGTAAAAATGTTATTTAATCTTGCCAGAGAATCTGAGTCCACAATATTCATTTAGTGCCTGAAGTAAGGTAGCATTTCTCCAGATGTTGTTCAAGCAGCCATTTAGGATACTTCACCGAATCAAACAAAATGAAAACCAAGAGGAAGGAATAGTTGTTTAAATACAAGGATGACCTGTAAGATCAGCTTTCCCTGTCAAAGACAACCTTGGAATGTCAGAGTTGGGAACTCATTCATATGGGTTATTAGGAAGCAAAAACTAGACCTCTGTAAATTGATGTTAATGAGAGATTAAATGAAAAGGCTTATCTTTGTTTATGTATTGTGGTGAAATACAGACTCAGCTGATAAAAATGCTTCTGCAAACCACTGAGAAATTTACCCTGTGGGTGGAGTTGGCTGAGGAGAAGGCTCTGTCTTCATATGGAAAGCTGATGAAATTTGCAAATGTTCTTGGAAATCCCAGATCTTCTGAGTGTAATTTAAAGTAAATATTTGCACTTAGAATTGCCTTTTATTTTTTTAGCATTCTTCGGGGAGCTATCTTTGAGTAATACATATTGCACTTGTCATAAGTAGCATATAGTTTGTACTTGGTGTTTTTCTTCAGCATTTGTCTATAGTTCTCATCCATCAGTGGAAGCAAAGGAAGAGCAGGGGAAAAGAGCTAGATTAACTTCATAGATTGACCATCAGGATACAATCTATCCTGTCAGCTCTGTTTACCCTTTCTAGCAATAGAAGCACTTCCAGAGGGGCATTTGTACCATCCACCACCACTTCAGTTATCCAAATTGGGTACCTAAGCTGGGTGGTTAGTCTCTGTGTACTTCCTTTGTTTTTGATGGAGAAGCTTTTCTCCAGGATTGTCTGAGCATCCATCTTTCAACTCTCATTTTTAAAGGAGTTTTTTTCTCATTGATTATGTAGGCACCCTGAAGGCACAACTTCCCTGAAAGTGTGGCATTAAGAATTTCCCAGCTTGCCTCCCTTCGATGAATATTGCCAGCCTTTCTGCCAAATTATATGATGGCGATGTCTGGTTTTAATATTGGCCGTATTCTAATAAGCATTATTTGCAGTAGGTGTAAGATATTTAATCTCTGATTTATGTAATTGAAAGATTCTAATGATACCCTAGGTTTTTTCTGCTTTTCAACAGCAATTCTATATAGCAAATGTATTTATCTTAAGTTCTGATAGATTTAGGTGAGTATTACATGAGGAGACAGTCATCAAACAAGGAAAGTCCTTTTATTTTAAATTTTCTCTTGATAATTCAGGATTAGATAGTGTTTTGAAAGGTGAAGAGAATATACAAAAATTCAGTATACTTTCAATAATACTGATTGTTTGATGATCAAATCATCAAATGTAGTAGTGTAATTGGAAGTGTAATATAACAGTGTAATGTAATTTTGCATAGCTGCTGTACTTTGTTATAATATTGAAAAATAATTCCTCTTGGGTCTGTCTAAATATATTTTCTTAAAAAAGCAGTATCAATGGAAACTAAAGTTGTTAGATGCTGAAATTTGCTAAGTAGTGATGAACTGAGAAATCATTCTAATTTGAGAAGCCATGAATGTCTCAGCCTCGCACCTCCAGCCTAGTTGTATTTGATTGCTGGTACAGGGAAAAAAAAAATTAAAAAGCTGTTCTAGAGTCTAAGCGTGAACATAATAATGAAGAAACAATGCAACATAGTCAACCAGGCATGAAGAATTATCTGTTCAAGCTAAGAGGCCAAGTGTCTTGTCAGTTGCATTTTAATAATGCCTGGCAGAAGTGCTTGTACTTGGTACAGCAATTGTTTTAATATCTAATTGAGTTTCAAGCTGAAATATGACAGTCTGTCTTGAAACATGAAGAGAACATTTCCTGTGATGCAACATCTAAGTCTTTCTTTATGTACAAGACTGAAACTAGAAAATTGGTAATACTTGTGTTTTCAGATTCCAGGAGCCTTCTAATTATACATAACTAGAGCTGTATCCTGTGCAGTTTTATTATTGTTAACTCTTTCATCTTCCTCTCTTTTTAAATACTGTTACCTCTTTGCATTGGACAATGCCATTTGCTTTGTGGTTAGCAGAATACCTAGTTGGATGTGCCCTGGTTCTGCTTGAGGAGTCTAGCTACTACTAGCAATGTAGACTTTAAAAATAAATGTGACTCCAAAGCTGACATACTAATTATGTTCCTGATAATCTAGCATTGCCTGTGAAGTCAGGAATACAAGTTCATCATAAATGAAGGTTAGAAAAAAAAAGTGGGAGTTTGAAAAAAGCTTACATTTTTACTTAGCACACACAGTGAAATGTAGCCTTGTTTTCAAATGTTTGTTTTGTTGGTTTTTTGGTTTTTTCCTTTTTTTTAATTTCATTTCTTCTGATCGATTGGTACGTGAAGCTGGAGCTTTTCAGGAAAAGTCTAGGATTATGAGTGTGTCAGTCTCTGCTTTTAGCACAGCAATGAGGTTATCAATAATGCATTGGAGATCTCAGAATCCTTGAACATAGGGAAATCACAGCTGGTCTGGGTTTATTGTTGAAATTGCAGATTTGCACCAAGAGGTCAAGACAACTGCGTGTCAGACGGTCACACACACTCTCACATAGACATGTCTTGGGGGAATGAGGGGGATAATATCTGAAGAATTGCTACTGCCCATGTTATTAAGAAACTCTTCATACACTTCTGTAGTCCAGCTTTAAAAGCAGCACGTTTAATGCTGCTTGCATCAGCCTTTTGACTGTTTTGGCCTTTCCCAGTATTATAAGTTTTATTGTTTTCCTGACAAGTTTGTTCATATACTAACAGCTTGCTTGGCAGCAATGTTCAAACTCAATACTTAGGCTTTCTGGTCACGGTGATGGCTGGCAGTAATAGAGAGGGAGAATAAGTGAGTGTGGAAATGCAAAGCTGTCTCTTGTTACATTTTATCGATCTCATTCTGGTGTCATTCAATTAAGACAGAAATGTGATGGATAGTGTCTGCATAGATTCCTACTTTGCTTTACAGCCACTCTATATAAAGCTTTTTGGGGGAGGGAAGAGAAAACGGAGGGTGAGTGGAGGAGGGGGTAGCAAATCAAAGATATGGTGTGATTTGAATTACAGATCAAACCTATCTTTTTCAAAAAAATCATTATTCTAAAGCTACGTTGCAAAGCAATATTAGCAGAGCTAGGATTCTGTGTTGCCTTGCTAATAAGTATCCATAAATGTCTGGCCCATTGTTCATTGTAGCAATATTTTTTTGTCCAGATCTTGTCTGTGATTTATGAATAAACACTTGATTCTTCTGAATTTAGTACACAGATAGGAAGGCCCAAAGAAATGAAAGTACTTACTTTCCTAAGAGACTTGCCTGCATGCTGTTGGGCATTAATTCCAGATAAACATCTGAAGATATAAGTTGCTCATTTCAGTCTGTTGTTTACTTTGAATATGGCAAAAAAAAAAAAAAAAAAAACAAAAATCTTTGAGCAGTTCTGTTAATGTAATACAAAAATGCAGAGTTTAGCTCCATAGGCTTAAGTAGACTTACATCAGTTCACAACAACTGTGCCTGTCTTCCAGTCTTCAGACTGTGGCAATTTCATAACTAATTAATTGTTTTAGCTCTCAGTTTTCCACCCAAAATATGAGCAAGACAGTCCTAGAATGCACTGTGCACTTTTTTGTCATCATACCTTGAGAGGGCTCCTTAGTCAGGCAGAAGTCCTGTGGGAGAATAAACTTCATAACTCTCACCTCTTGGTTTTCCTTCCCATGTGATGGGGTTAGAAGCAGCAGGGCTGTATGTCCAGATCTTCTCTGTTCCTAGGGAACTTACAAGGGAAGGGTTTGAAACTCCAAAGTCCTGGGTAAGTTTGGGTTTGTCTGCTGGAATGAATTTACCTGAGAAAAAGCCAGTTTGCCAGAACCACTGTTTCACAGCTGTATATTGGCTGTTACAACTATCACGAAAAACAACAACAACAAAAAAACCACCAAAACAACAAAAGACCCCAAAACCATATAAACAAGCAAGCAAAACCAACCAAACAAAAAAACAAACAAGAAAAAAAGCAACCAACAAAGCAAATAGCTTCCCACCAGCTGACTTGATGAGCTTCTGGAAAACTTGGATCCCTAAGGCCTGCAGCCGTGCCACATGCAGTATGTAGCATTGGTATTCTTGATTTTCCAGGCTCCTGACTTTGTGGCTGGTGATGATGTACTACCCCTTCATGGTTTGGCTGTGTTTCCCAAAATCCACTTTCCTGCACTAGTGAGCACAGGAGTCCTAGGAGCCAAGTTTTAACCAAGAACCTTGGAGCTTTTATACTTAGGACTGTATTTTCATTGGAACCGCCACTATTGGATCCACAGTTATAGCTGTGGGAGCTATTGGTTACTCGGAAAGACAATTTTTAAGGTAATTAAGTTTCAAGTCACTTTTTAAAATGTGACAAGGTAAAATTTTGGAAACCAAAGCGCACATTTCTATCCCTGTTACTCATTCAAATAAGTGTTCTGAGTTCTCATTTGTCACTGCTGTGTGTCTCAGGCTAGCAGTAGTTACTTGGTGCTCTGTAGAGCCTACAACACAGTTACAGGCTGGACTACTGGATACATGAACCTGAGGATCAAACATCAATCAGGACTTCAGTTTTCAGAATTACAGAATTTTATATTAGAGTATGGGACTGAGATGAACAGAGGTGTCTCAGAATTTTAGTCTTGTTCCATGAATTAGATGCTTCTGCTAAATTGATCAGCAATGTTTATGCTGCTGTGAGAATAAACTGTCTTCCTTTTGTGCAGGAACAGCCTTCCTTTTTACCTAATAGCAATGCTAGGTACATTCAGAACTCTTTAATTTACTGCTGGAGCTTCTCTTTGTGAAGTAGCCTAGAAGGGGAAGGCTGCTTAGGTGAATCACAGGTTTTTAATTCCCACTCCCTTATATGCAGTTCTTGAAGTTTTAGAAGTACTGAATATGTGCAGCTTGAATACTGGCTCCATTGCCATTATCTTTGGAAATAAATTTTAATGAAAGACAGTGTGGCAGACTTTTCTTATGTTCCTGTGCCCTAAAAGTGACATTGTTTTTATTGTTAAAATTATGTCATGGTATAACATGCAGCAAAGAGAGCATTGTTTGTGCAATATCCTGTCTTTCTGGAAGAGATTTTCAGTGCTGGACCGTTTGATAAATCATCCCTTCTGCATTTGCCACTCAGGTATGAAATTAAAAATGTTAGTATGCATATAAGGCAAAGGGTTCCACACATTTTATGGGCAGTCATACTTGGGTGCCAGTGCTGTTGGTATGGCTTCTTAATGTAAGCAGTTAAAGTGATTTCCTTGTGTAACATCCTGAATAGGCTTCGTTTCTGGTTTTTTTCTGAATTCCAAACAGGAGGCTTGCATTGCTTCTTCCTGGCTTTGTGGGTTCATGTAATGTGGCATATAGAATAACTTTGCATTTTTAAGTAGTGTTCATTTCACCGCAGGAAGGAAAACACTTGTGGTATAAACACGAAGAAACTACTGTTTTAAAATAATGTGACTTAGTGGGAGGAGCTTAAGGGCCCTTGCTATGTCCATGTGAAAAATCTATAACTGATTTAAAAGTTGACCATGATTTGTTCTGATTTTTTTTTTCTATAGTACATTTAAGTACAACAGGTTCCAATAACCGTACATAAGTTAATGTTAGAAAAAATAAAGCCAACCAGTCTCCAAATTCAGCACTAATGAATATGCTCTACAAAGCAGCTTTTCTATATAATTTATCCACCAAAAACTTCTGTTTTACTGACACGATAAAAACTCATTGATTTGTATTTTTGGTTAATCCATCTCATGTACAATTAACCCTTGATCTGAGACTGTATGAACGTTAAGTGTGTGAAAGTTCAGTGAATGGTTTTGTGTTAAGTCTCACACTTTCTGTAGATGACTGCGTTTCATAGTACCAGAAGTAGTACTGCAAAATCAAGTTGTTTTAAAAGGTATTTTAATCTCAGAATAGCCGTAACAGCACAATACAAACTTGCTGTCCTAAGATGTCCATTTCAATTCCCAGTTTTGTTTCTAGATTTCAGAAATTCACAGAAGGTGGGGGAGAGAAGCGAGGGAGGGAGGAAGGGTTTCCTAAGCATAAGCACATAAATGGTTTTGGTCTATTCTAAATTTTTTAGAACTGACAGATTTCAATAGCTTGAAAATGAGCCAGACAGACTGTGTATTATGAATGGGGGTGGGAAGGATAAAAATAAATAAAGAGCATCTGCAGTTCTGCTGTTAGTAGTGCAACAGAGTTTAAAAGGACCTGAAACATTCTGAGTGACAATACACATACAAATCCAGGAGAAAAGAGCCCTGAAGTATGTAAAATCTTGTCATATTCTCTTTGTCTCTGAAGACTTAGGATACAGTGTATAATTTCTGAACAATATTTTTTTTCCTCTTCCAAGTGGTTGTGGAGAGTTTGGATTAAATATGTAAGACAAACAACAAGGCAGAGGTTTAAACAGCTTGCCTTAAAACAGAAAAAAATTATGTCTCTCAATATCTGAGCTAAGTTTTTGACTATTAGCAGCTGTAGCCAGTTACCCAGGAATTGTCTAGCAAAATCAGGGTAGAATATAATAGTGTTACTTAGAAAAAATCGGGTTTTGCTTTTGGCAGTATTTTTTGGGTATTCTCAGATTCCTGTGTTTTATTTCTTTTTGCTATTTAACTGTAGGTGGGTTTGTAGATAGTCATGTATTTTCTGTGGAGAATTTACCTTTCTTAGTTCAGTGTGCAAAGAACTTCTGAGGAATTTTCTCATTGTTTGGTAATTAGAGCTCTTTTAGTGAGAAAAATAGAGAAGTGGTGAGGATCTTCTTGAATTTTAGATAATTTGGTTCCAGAGTATGGTGAACATTCATTCAATCTCATTGTGAAGGTGAAAGAGTAAATACCATTTTTCTTCATTGCACTTTTCCCAATAAACTAAAACTAGGAGCGCAGCCCTGGTTTTGTCTTTTGATTTTTCAGTATGAAATATTTTTCCCATTAATCGGAAACTGGACAGTCTCTTATAGACAATGTTCCTACTGAAGAAGAATCAGTAGTGTTTATACATTCATTCCATCTGAAGTTCAGTATCTAAGCGAGTTACTAATTCTGGTTGTCATGTCAGAGGACAGACATAAAAAGCATATGTTAGAGAAGTGTAAACTGAGTTTTGTCTAGGTAAGCATCGATCAATAAATATGGAATGCATTATGAACTTTGTCTTAATAATGATCAGATGTGATTACCAGTATTTTTGAAGTAAAGGCAGGGGTACAGGTATGTTAACTTATAGCAAGACAGAGACTTCGTCTTTATTACATCATCTGTTTCTGGGTGGATCAGTTCAACAAAACTCCTCACACCTTATTTTGTATGTGCAGTTTTAAAAATCAAATCTCATAATGCTAGGTGGTTGGAAACAGGAGTACTGGGGCAAGTCATGTCAGCAATGTGGACATTGATAGTGATCTTGGGGAATAAACAATGATCAGTTTACCAGTCCTGTATCTTTATTTTAAAAGGAAAATTGCCTTTTAATTTGTATTTTAACACAGCACCTCTCATTGTCAGTAATCAATGTGCTCCAGAGGTTGGATTTTATGCAGTGTTGTCTTTGCCCAGCAAAATATTAGTTCCATGCTTCTGCTGAGCTCCTGCAGGTGCTGCTGTGTTGAGCTAACAGGCTTGAGCTGGTAACATGGTTCTGCAGGACAGCAGCTCCTCTTGCTACCTGCTCCCCTTGCTACCACACTTGCTGGAGCCCCCTAAACAAGGATCACCCCCCCTCCCCCCCGATGCACCTGAGAAGGAAAAAAGCAGCATTTGTCTCTCTCTCCCCTCCTCACTTATGGTGTGGAGAATGTAATTTTTGTCTACAAGTATGGCACTGTGGCACCATTTCTATTAACCGTGGTGTTCACCTAGGTGTTTACCATAAAGATTTCTTTCTTTTAAAAAAGGCAGAATAGAAATTTTTAGGTTTTTCCTTTTGTTGGCAGCTCTCTTCCAGCACTAGGAATACCAAAAAACTGAATCACATCTTCCCAAAAAAATGTCAGGTGTGGTGAGTGAATTTGAATGTAAAATAGATCAAGATATACAAGATATAAAATCTAGTCTACCAAAAGCATACAAATAAAGGTGCATTTTCTTGATTGAAAGGAAATACTTTCAAGAGCAATTATCCAGAATATACATCACTATGTATACTTCTTATGGTGTAGTACAGAAGTTCTTGAACCTTGTTATAGTTTTTGCAACTTAAGATGGCTTCTAATGATCAGCATCCTGTACGCTTCTCAGAAAGAACTTCTGCATTTCAGGTTTTTAAGGCAGTCCTTTGAGCATTATTTTTATGTGGGGTTAGTAGGCAGCTGTCTAGGGACTGTATGTATGGAAATAACTTTTGAAGAGATTTAAAAAAAAAAAAGCACAGTAAAACTGAAACCTTTCCCTGACCATCAAACATCTTGTTTCTTCTTGAAAGAGACAAAGAGATGAAGGCTCACTTGTCCTGTTGGAGGAAGACCAAATTTGCCTTTAATTTTCTTCCAGATAATAGAACTTTTTATTGACTTTTTCTGAATTCATAGCAGTTTTTACAGAATGTTACAAGATGTTCTTTCATGACCCCTGCCTGGTGTACTTAATCTTCGTTGTAATGCTGTGTTCTCTGACATTGTGTAAGATCAGTTCCTTATGAGCACAGAGGAACTTGGTGAGTAGAACCATAGTATTGTGTAGTTCTGGAGAGGTGTTCAAAATTATGAGGAAATTTTGTCCATGTCTTTTTTTTATTTCTGGATTCACAGAAATGCAGATGCTTTAGAATAAAAGTGTGGGCAACCTTAATGGCTGTTGCTGAAGAGGACTGCATTTCATTTTCCCAACAGTGCTACTGTCTCCTAAGTTAACTTCATGACTTCCCCACCATAAAACACAATAGAGCAGCAATGTTACAGCCAGACTGCATTTTCCTGGTTTTTTGGTTTTTTTTTTAATATTTCAGACTATAGAGCACATACAGCCAAAAAAAGGACAACTGGAACCTCACCAAGTCCTACTGAAATCGAAGAGTATTGTCTGTGAGCAGGAGTTGAGGATAAGTGCTGGAAGGAAACTACAGCTGTTTCCTAGCTGTTCTCAAGAATGAGACATTTAGGCAGAGGTGTCTCTGAGGAGGAGATGAGAGAGGGATTTTTTTTCTGTTTAATTGTTAAATTTTCTGCTACTCTGGTCTGGATTCTGTCACTGCCTACTAGGTGGCCTATCCATAAACTGGTGTGATGCTTCTGTCATTTATAATATATTTTGCCATGGTTTTCTTAATTGGTTTACTTTCCTAAAATTTAGGCTCCATTTCGAAGATTTTCTTTCTCTGAACAGTGTCATCTTCCCACAATGATATAAGTTATTCTTGCAAGTTTCATAGTGGTAGGGAAAAAGCCCAAATCAAGGACCTTTTACTTTTGCTGCTGTCCTGTTTGGCTTTGCTACAAGCAACATCCAAAGAATCCAGGATAATATTCTGAGAAGAAAAAAAAAAATTGAAAAACTTTTAATTTTCATCTCACCTTGAAATCACTGTGAGTAGAGATATAAGTTGCTTTTAAACATAAGATGCCGTCAAACTGCTAAGCTAGTTAGCCAGATATGTTATCATAGAATCATAGAATTGTTTAGGTTGGAAAATACCTTTATAGTTATTAAATCTAATCATAAACCTGACACTGCCATCTCCACCACTAAACCATGTTTCTAAGTTCCATATCTACACATCTTTTAAATACCTTCAGGGATGGTGATTCAGCCTCTTCCCTGGGCAGCCTGTTCCACTGCTTGATGACCTTTTGGGTGTCAGCTGGCTCATATTCACCTGGCTATTGACCAACCCCCCAGGTCCTTTTTCTGTGGTCAACTTCCCAGATGCTCTTCCCCAACCCTGTAGCATTACATGGGGTTTTTTTGACCCATGTGCAGGACCAAACATTTGGCCTTGTTGAACCTCATACAGCTGGCCTCAACCCATTGATCCAGCCTGTCCAGGTCCCTCTGAAGAACCTTTCTGCCCTTAAACAGATCAACACTCCCACACAACTTGGGGTTATCTGAAAACTTACCAAGGGGGCAATCAATTTCCTTGTCCAGATCATTGATTAAATGATATTAAGATATGAAACAGGAGTGGCCCCAACAGTGAGCCCTGGGTAACACTATTTGTGACTGGCTGCCAACTGGATTTATTTCCAATTATGGAGTTATTCCCCATAACTCTTTGGACCCAGCCATCCAGGCAGTTTTTTACCTGTTGAAGCATACACCAATCCAAGCCATAAGCAACCCGTTTATCTAGGAGAATACTGTGGGAAATGTTTCAAAGGCTTTGCTAAAATATAGGTAGACACCATCCATAGCCTTTCCCTCATACACTAAGCAAGTCACCTATTCATAAAAGGAGATCAGGTTTGTCAAGCAGGACCTGCCTTTCATGAACCCATGCTAACTGGGCCTGATTACCTGGTTGTCCTGCATGGCCCATGTGATGGTGTTCATTAGTGAAAAGGTTCCATTAGGTCCTGACTGTATGAGTAATTTAATGTATGAAACAAAACTTTGCTCCCATCTTAAGTCCAAAAAATATGAATAAAAAAATGTGTGGGTAGGAGTTTTATAGATTATACTTACCAATATCTTTTAATATTTGTACTACAGGAATGCAATACAGTATCACTGAATTTAATCATATGAATATTAGTAATTAATTTCCTCAAAAAAGTTTTCTCCAATTGAATGGAGTTTTGAAATAGATGAATGCAATCAAAGATCATTATTGCATCTTTAAGAAACCAAATATTCCTGGACAGTAAGTACTAAATAACAGAGTATTACATTAAAAAATCAACTGTATAATACTGTATTCAACAATCTAGAAAATAACATATGAATAGATAGGGACAATGGTTTAAATCACAGGGTTCTAGGAAGTGACTTCATCTTTGTGTATTTCTGTCTGCATTAAGAATTGGCTTAATGAATGTAGAAATACACAATCAGATACTGCTCTACTGCTCTGTTTACCGGCTCAAGAAAATACATTTTCTAACTTTAAGTGGACCATAAATGACATAATTCCATCTCCAGGTGTTTTCATAGGTAGCAAAGGAGAAATTTCTAGTTGTTTCATCAATTTTTACCTTTTTATGTAAGCCATTGATCATTGACCTGTACTTAGATGGCTTTTCATCAAATACAAAAGTGGACTTTAAACATCTTTGAGGTGATGGTGTTTAGGCATCCATGAAGACGCAGCAAAAGAGAAATGTCTCTTTAACAAGGAGGCACACTTTTCATTTTTTGGATGTGGTAGAGGTCAGAGAAGGGGATTTTTTTCTACCCTGGTAGTTTTATGGCTGCTGGAAGCACTTTTTTTTTTTTTTTTTTTTTTTTTTTTTTTTTTAACTTAATGAAGTCGAGGGTGTAACAGCAAAATGGTGAGTTCTTAGAAGGGAGTTTTGGACTGTTTCTATAATGTTGAGCCATCAAAACAAAGTTATAAAATTATAATTGTTTACTTTGTTTAAGGATTAATATATATCCATCTTGCTGCCTGTTGATATTGTGCTTTGTTGTCTTACCTCAACAAGCTTTCCTAAAATATGGACCATATTCTGCTACAAATGAGTTACTTAGGATGTACAAAGAGAAAGGGTTATAATGGTTCCAACATGGTTTCTAACCTGAAAGGATAACCAATGGACACAGAATAGAATAGAACTTGCTTTCATGTTTATTTTTAAAATACTTCAGAGTGCATTAGAATAATGAGCTAGTTACTGATAATGGAATGAGAATAAACAAGGCTGTTTGTATGGAATGGCAAATTAGACGTCAATTATGTGGCAAAGCAGCACTGAAGTATGTAGCAGACTGGGAATTAAGCTGTAGTGTTAATTGATTATGCAATCATTTGATAGCCTTTGGTTTTATTGCAACGATTCTGAGAGTGCATCATAAACTTAAAATCCATTACAGGAGAAGCATTATGTTCTGTACTGAGGGTAACCTCAGTACTGCACCAACCTCTAACAACAATGGAAAACTTAGCTTAGTTTTTTGCAGCTATTTTGCAGAAAGTGATTAGGTGGTTGTGCATTGTTCTGACCATAACTGTGAGTACAATTTGGATCTACATCCTTTAGTGTTTCAATATGAATATCTTTGTTTCAGCTGTTGATAGAACTAGTTAAATGACAAATGTGCTCTTAATCTTTTATGTATATATTTTGTCTTGTTTAAATTAGAGGGAAGTCTGCCAAGTGCTTCTACTTGAAGAGGCAAGATGCTACAGCATTAGCTGATTAATACTGTCCAGCCTCTGTGCAAGGCCACAGCTTCCAATTTCTTTTGGATTAGAAGAGCATTGTAGTTTTGGTCTGGTTTTATACCCCTCCCAATGTTTTGTGTCTTTGTGGGAGATCACCAGATGGTAAGATGGGCCACTGGCAACCCACTGTACCTTTGGATGTTTTAAAATCTATACTTATGCTAAATTTGATGCCCTCCTCGCCAAGCTGCCCACTCCTTTTTTTATGCTGTGGTTTAGCGGGTCTCGCTTTGTCTTCTGCCCCAGTTCAGTCTCCTAAACTAACTGCACCTTTTTAATTTTGGAGTTAGATCGATTGCCATAAATTCATAACAGTTAGGCTCTACATAGTTTATAACCTTTAACAGCATTCTCTGATGCTGCAGTTAGTGCAGGACTCCCTGCCCATTGTTAGGGGAAGGACTAGGCAGTTCAGCAGACATAGTAAATTTGCCTGCCCCTTCCCTGCTTTAGACAAGATCTCTTTCTGCTGCTTCCCATTTTCTTATTCTAAAGGTAGGGGACCCGTGTCTGTGGGTCTGTGGAGAAGAATGTCAAGACAAGAGGAAGGTAAAATGAGGAAACAGAGTTGTATCAAGTACAAGAAGAATAAAGGAGTAGGCTATAAATCTATGGCACAGGTTGAGGAGACATAGGTGAATTATGTGGCCATTCAGGACAGCTGCATAGTTGTGCTCTCCCTGGTAACCTTTGACATTTGATTTTATTCCTTTTTAAGAAAAGGAATTGTCCTAGACCTCCATTCTGATGGGATGTATCAAGAGGTTTTTAGTTCTGCTCAGGGAGCTCCTGGAAATTGGCAGAAGGGATCTCACTTTAACAACTAACTTGAAGAAAGAAAAGGAAGCAACCCTGGCAAAAATCCCCCCTGCTAGAAACTTTTGTCCTCTGTGGTTCCACTGAATAAAACTACCTTTGTGTATGAACTCGTACTGAGTAATAAGACTCTTGGGTGTGGGATGAGATGGAAGGCAACTGAGGCAGTCTAATGTTACTTGGTTACTGGTGCATATGAATACTATTCCAGTGCCACTTATACATTGGTACCATATGTATGTTTAGTGGTATTTAATTGAGATTAAAGAAGCTCTTGGATGCTGTGAATGCATATTAGGAATATTACTTAAAACCAAAAGTCTTGATATGATAAACCATAACAAGTCTGAAGGACTCATAATGGCCTATCATGTCAATAAAATGCACTTAAAAATCCCCAAGTGATTAGAAGGAGACATTTCAGTCTATTATATCAACTGTGATATGCTGAGAGCATGAGAGATTTATTTTTCTTTTCCGTCCTCTGTTTAAAAATAGGAAAGGAGGAAATTAAATCATAATAAGCTATGTTCAAATAGAATCAAGGTACTAAAATAAACCCATAGGAGATTTAGAAATTAAGGAAGCACATGAAAAGTTCTCTGCAAGCAGAGAATACTCTTGTGTTACACTTGGTCTCTCATTCCTGAGCATCTCAGGATGGTTAAAGGGTGGAGTATGTGCTTGCACCAGTGCTGTTCCTGCGTGACTGTAGAAGCATAAATTCAACATTTAGTGGTGAGAAATCAGAATCATTTTGGCCCTTCTACCAGTGATGACCTCCATCATTTGCATATAGGTAAAACTGAATTGTCTTTACTACCCCATGTGGTAGTAAGTGCTCAGCAGTGTCTCCAGCAGACGAAAGTGGTGATGCTTTCCCATGCCGGTAGGACAGGCAAAGAAAGGGTAAGGGAGTAGCACCCAAGCACTTGAGGGCATCAGGGGCCCTGAGTTTTGTTTGTATCACACTGAGAGACCTTCAGCCACAGACAGCTGTTCTAAAGCAGCTGTTTCATGGTATGTTTCTGTACTGGAGACGGTCTATTGGCCTGTGTTTTCCCAGTGTGTTACTCAGCCTGTTATCCATTTGCTTTTTGTCACCTTGACTGACCTGCAAGGCTCATGCAGACCCAGCAGGCTTCGGGAGATGGCAGGAGGGGCTGCCATGAGAAATGTACTTTGGTGTAAGTGAGGAGGGAGATAATTTTAAAGATTGTTACTTCCCTGGTCTATCATGAATTTTAGCTAGGCAGAAATGAGCTGAGAATCCAGTGTGGATCCCTTTTATCACGTATTTGTGGGCCCTGCGTTGGATTACAGAGCTGGTCTGTTAGGATTTCAAACAGATCTGAGCTGGCTCTCTTTTACAGGTTTAAAATAGCCCCTGGGGGCAGATTGCTGGTAAAATCAGCGTTGTAGCTCCCAAGGCTGGCACAGCAGAGGGAGAGGCCAAGGGCTGTTCAGTAGCTCAGAGTCCAGCTCTCAGCTGGCAAGCTTGACCTCTGCAACACCCACATTTCATTTCTTTAATGTCAGAATAGATTAAGAGTGTTCTGGGAAAGGGATTTTTTTTTTCTCTTAACAGTATTCCTGCTATTTCACTTGCAGATTGTATGTCTTACATTTAACTCAATGCTACATAGTCCAGTTTCATCTTCTCCAGACCAGAGTCATACCTGCTCTTGCCTATATGGAATATAGCTGTTAATTCCTGCAACCCATTCACATGCTCAGGGTGCCCCTGCTATGGAGATGTGTGGGGCTGCAGCTTTTGGGTGATTCTTCTCTTCTCTTCAGAAGAGAGAAAATAAACAGGTTCAGGAGGCAGGGAAAAATGAACTGGTGGAAGCCAGGGGAGGGAATCAGTGGCAAGTAAACACAGCTGAACAAGAGGAAAAAGATGTTTATGTATGCTTATTTAACATTTGTAGTGGGGAAATATGCAAGTCCGTCAGGACGTTTTCTCTCCTCTCAATGCTGTGAACCCTTTGTCTATTTACGTGCTGCTATATCCAAGTAAGATATTGGGCATTATGCAATACTCTTTATGACTGGAATGCATACACTGAGGTTTGACAGAGGCAAATTTAACTGGTGCAAGAGAGTCTCAGTGTGAGTCTCAGCTGAAATAACAAGCCAGAATACACCCATTCACATACATACTTACACACATCTGTACGTGCATGTGTGCATGCTGTCTAACAAGGGAGGATGCTGCTCATTGGTTGACCATTTGGCAGAAAGAACAATTTAGTGGTGACTTAAAAACATGCACCCGATTAAAAAGGAGGTGTTACCCTAAGAAACACGCAGAGATTGCATATTAATACCATCTCGAATTATCCACGCTGGGGAAAACAGCAAGATCAAAACAGATTCATCATCAGACATCTGACTGCATGTTCTGGAGTACTATTCCAAGATTCATTTTTCCTTTTTTCTGATATGTTATTGTGGAGGGAGACATGTAGTTGAACAAAGTGATCGATGAAAGAACAAATAAGGAGCAAATGCTAAGAATAGTCAAGATAAGGTTTTTACTTGAAAATCACAGGCATCTTTATTCTGCAGAAATCACCAAACAGAACATTTTTCAGTCTATTCTGTTAATTTGCATCAATATTCATTTGACAGACTTCTGTTTTGGGCAGGCAGAAGGAAAGAATTATTAATAACAAAACCCCTACAAATCAGAGGCAGGAGAAAATAAGTTGAGAAAATAGTTTGGGAACAAAGCCAAACCAGCAAGCATTAGCATACCATAAGCAAAAGTACAGTTGGTATTACAGTTTTAAAATCTGATATTATGCCTTGATTTTATTATGCTGAACTAGGACTGTAAAAGTAATTATGAAAATGTAAAGCATTTATGAAATTGACTAAATTGCATCTATCAAAATGATCATACCAAAGGCTTTGTGCAGGGAGAGATCGATAATATTTTGCAGTTTTTAAATACCTTGGCTTTTTGTCCCTTGGGACCTTAGAATAGCATTATGAGGAAAGACAAAATGAGAGGGATATATTTACAAATATTTTTAGGTTGATAAAACATAGCCTTTTAAGGCAGACTGCTTAAAGATATTATCTGCATAGATCATGTCTGCATATGATATAGATATGTATGCATATCTACATAGATCAAGTATGTCATATGCTTTATCTAGCATGTGTTCCTCTTATTACAGTTGTGGAAATAATCATGACTCAGTGTGACTGAGACATTTTCCTACGTAAAATTGTCCTTTAATAGGAGATGTGTGTTATTTACTGAAGAACAGTACATACACATCAATGCTAGTATATGCTAGTATCAGTAAATTAGTGTATACTACTTTTTTTTTTTTTTTTTTTTTTTTTGTTTGTGAAAGCTTGTTGAATACTAATGAGAAGAAAAATCATCCCAGTCATACTGAATAAATTCTGTAGGTAGTATGAAGGATTTTCAGCAATCCATATTGTCCTTGGACTTGGCTGTTGCATTGTACTTTAAATGGAATTGATTGTGTGGTTGTAATGAAAGTAACAGATTGATTTCTATACAGAGTTACACAGAGTAAATAGAAAAATGTTCTTCTCTTGACCTGAATTCATAAACTAAAAATCAGTGGCTTTTGACGAAATCCTTAATAAAAAATGTAAATGAACTCAAGGAAATCAGAAGGTTTCTTTAATTTTTATACAATTTCTGTTTATTGGTTTTTGTGGACCTGCTTCCTTGATTTTTAATTTATTTTCTTGAGGAATTCTAATAACTGTATAGCATTTTTTCTTCAAGGAACTTGGACTTTTTGCTGTTAGCATCTGTGGGGAAAATGTATTTTAACTATTTTCTTTCTTACTATTCCTTGTTCCTTGATTACATTGCATTTTCCTTTATCTAGATAGAATATTTACGTTTTCCAGTACCTTCAGTATTAAACACTGTTGGTATAGCATCTTTAGGGGTGTATGACCCACACATTCTTTGGTTGCTACTGAACGCTGTCAAAGATTATTTCTAATCTATGGATAAGAACTAGATAGGTAGATTAATCACTTTGTTTTTATAAAAGGAGGAAAGCTGTTGATCGAAGTTAAGTGCAACATTCTTTCTATTTGAATAAACCCCAATGAATGCTTATGTGTATTGCATCTATTATCTCAGTAAAAGGCTGTAGATATTTTTATAAGCAATGTTCATTACTCTGTTTTTTCATATGTGTGAGACTGTGGTTCAGGCCCCAGTAAAATGAACAGTCTAGCTTTTCTCTCATCTCTCTGAATTCTGTCATCGAGCTATACACTAGAGCTGCAATCAGAAAGATCAGAGTTACTGCATTCATCAGTTTCTTGGTGAATTTTGTGACTTTATTTTTGGTGCTTAGAGTTTAATTTCTTGCTGAAGTAAAGCAGTGCATTGTAGCGATGCACAAACAAGAAGACCAAAACAATAGAAACCCCAACTCACCGACGGCCACTGCTACTCCATTGTAGCTTCCAAAGGAACTCTATTCTTCCCAGCCCACTTGATATCCTGCAGGTTGTGGCAGTACAATTCACAGGAAAAGCTTAGACATTGAGCTTGCACGCTTCTTGACTCCATTTTAAACCCTTTGTTCACACCGGGGTGGCATTTTTTCACACCACATGTGGCAGCTTTGACTCCTATCCAGCTTGTCGTATAGAATCAAAGTCTGTGGTTTCTTACATTCCCAGTCTTGTCTCTTGAGCCTCTGTATTCTTTGTAGCTCCCCAAATATTACAAATCTTAATTTCTTTCACAGTTTTTTTTATGCTTTATAGGGTGTGGGATGAAACAACTGTAGCTGCATGCTGAGATTTGTTTAAAATCAAAGCTGTTTGCAGGAGAGAGGGAAGAGCTCTTTTTTTCCTCCTTCTTTCCTTTTAAAAAAACCCCACAACACTGGATATTAAAAATGATGTAGTGAACCTGATATATTTTTAGTCAGCCTGATGTATGTTTTACAAAAAAGAATTAAAATAATGCTTAGCTGCAATATTTTTAGATTTGCAAAAGATATAAGTGCTCACAGCCTCATTCAGTATTAAAACATTGTTCATCTTGAGAGATGTGTACTTTTTTAATTGCATGCAGACATGATCTCAGATGCTCTTTTCCCTACTTTTCCAAAGACAACTTTCATCAGCAATTTTACTGAAAGTTTTATGTGCCCTAATTTCAACACTGAAATCTACTTCAAGCTAGTTTTAAAGAGAACAGAAACATTATGAATACCCCTAAAATATGCGTTGTTTGGAAGTGTATTAGGGGCAGATATATTGCTTAACTTAATGTCATTCGGTGTAGCAAAAATGCCACTTGACTCCTTAAACAAGTGCTTCAGTATGTATTTCTTACTAAGAAACTTCACAACGGATAGCAAGTGCAGTGTGACATGGCAACATTGGATTTGGATAAAAATTGTCACTGGAATTAAAGTAACTTGTGTTTACACTTTTTGATATATGTGGAAATGATCAATGAAAAATAAATGGTTGTATTATTTGAAAGAAACATTCTCAGTTCTATATATACATTTATAAATCTGTGTGCTCATTGTTATTACTTCACTCAGCTGCAGATAATAGAATAATTTCTCCTTAGCACATATGCTAGCCTGTACATTGACATGACACCCTAATAAATATTTTGACTTGAGAGCTGTTGTTTGTTGCTATTTGTCAGGTGGCTAGAACGGTCTTTTGGCTGCTGCTTCCTTTGTGAGCTGAAATATTAAACTGTATGCTTTCAGTCTAGCAGTTTTTTTATTGTATTTTGATACATTTTCTGACTGTTCATTCCTTCTTCAAAAGTATAGTACTGTGGCATGCTTAATGCAAACTACTTATTCACCAATATTTATCTAGCTGCTTGTGACGTTTTAAAGATATTTATATTTGTTTTATACAGGCTTTAAAGAATGAAATGAAATGCTATTATCTAAAAGAATAATCTAATAGTGCAGCCTATAGAAAGACAAAATTTCAGTGTTCTTTTTTGGTTAATAAGTTAATAATAATTTCACATGCATACTTTAATGCCTTTTCCTTCTGTTCATTTATGTAATATTTGCTTGAATTGTTGTTGAATCGTTTTAGCTGGTCTGATAAATTTAGCAGCACTGAATAGCAGAAAGCCTGTTCCAGTTAGTCTCTATTTTATATTTTAATCTTAAATCTGAAAAGTATGAACTAACCCTTGCTAATAATTTATTTTGAATTAGCAGCATGGTTTTATTAGCTCTGACTGCTAACCAGTTTTGTGTAAACAAAAAATACAAAATACGTTAAAGCAAATATTTAACTCATGGTTGTTTGATATTTTTTTCCCTGTAATTTTTGAACTTAAAAAACACATTTAGAATCTCTATCTAAGAACTGTTTTATTTTGATACTAAATCATACAAAATAGATAGAAATGTTCTCTGACAAAAGCAATGATTGCTTTATTAACACTTGCATTAAAATGGCTTTTTTAAAAGTTAGCTATTGCTTTAAAAAGTAATTAATCTAAATTAACATTTCTACATACAAAATTAGGTCTTGTTTACTTCTTTTGCCATGTATTTTAGCAGATTCTGCAGTTTAACTAGCTACATGCCCAGGCATTCTGAATGCAATTTTAGATCACTAAATAAATTGTTGTTATATAAAAACTGAAGCAGTGAAAATATAAATCCTTTCAGAATGTAATACTGCAATTTATGCTAAGCAAGTCTTTTCCAAAACACATTATAAACTAACAAACATAAAATACACATGCAAACTTACCTATTTACTGTTTAAATTTTAAAACAGTGACTCAGAAAAGCAATCCACACGTTTAGCAGAAAGTTATTTTGCTGTCACAGTTATCTACCTCTAAACTTGATATCAAACAGCATTTTTAGATGACTCAAGTATGACTCAAGTACGAAGCAATACAAGTTCAATAAGTGTATCAAAATTAGTTTACCTACGTCCACAGCGCATATTTACTGAAGAAATGGCATGATCTTATTTAAGTGTCATGAAGCAGAAATACAGAAAAATCATTTATCAATATCCATTCCAGAGAATCCCAACTTTTATTTCTCGGCATTTCTTACTTTTCCCCATGTTTCTTCAGACCCTCTTCACGTTAACACTTCTTCTACTTCCAGGGAAGAGGGGAGGGGGAAAAACCCGAACAACAAAACCCCCAAAACAATCAGCAAAAGCATAATTGGTTTACATTGCCTTGCAGCTTGTGGCCTGTCCTCATATTATTAAATCAGATCATACATACTCCCCTAAAATTCAGCTTGGAGTAATCCTCTGCTACTTAAGGCTGGATGAAAAGAGTACTCATTGTGAATTATGTTTCATCTGTCACAATAACCTTCTTTATTCTTTAGTGCACCTCCCCTTTGCCTGCGGCAATTAGAGAAAATAGGTATGCCTTTAAGTGTGAGATAGTGGTATCTCAAAAATATATATACTGATGTCATATACAGACAACGCTGGGTAAGCAACACCCCGAAGAATATATAAGCCCTTTTTGATGCGATCCGAATTTTATTAGAACTGGGCAGAGGCAGGCATATTTTACAATGAGTAGGTGCTGATAACTGTCACTAGGTTACTGTTTTTTGTTTTGGTTTTTTTTGACAGACAGTGGTCAGAGAGTTTGCCATTCTGTTAAGAGTAAAAACGTGCTTATCGACTGATTTTAAGAATGTATCATTTTCCACATTAGCTACAGTTCTGTCTTTTCTATTCAGTAAGTGTTAGAACATCTTTTTCTTCATTTTCCCCTGAAATTCCTAGAGTTCTATTAAACTCTTTGATTGAACACTTCAGCTACATTTTATCAGTGGCTTAGCTTAATTTTCATAATTTCTTGACATGTTTGGATATTCGTCTGTATTATTTTTTGAAATGAAATTGATCATAAAAAAATAAGCTGGCCAATGAATATCAAATATGTTTGTGCAGTATTACAGAACAAGAAAAATTATTTTAGCACTTCCATGTTATCAGATGTTAGATTTACAAATTATTTATCTTTGCATATCAAGGGGAATGAAAGGAGATGGTATTCTTTTAGCATCTTAGCCACCACTTCGAGGTTATTTTATCTATTACAATATTTGTCTTTCCTTACCACTCTCTGCTTTATTTTTGTTTAACAAAAACAACAAAAAACCTGCTCTGTTTGCTGGATTTTTTACTTTTTGAATTTACTTTGCAAGCTTTCCAAGTTCACTTTTTTCCCCTCTGTGTTATTTTTAGAGCCTTATGGTAACAAACCTCCAGTAAGTACCTTGTTTTGAAATCCCTCATGATTCTGGGTTATTCATACTGATCCAGCCTCCCTTGCACTTTAAGAGGGGTGATGTTCAGCTGGGAATGCCTAAAAGAGAAAGCACCTTTAAAAAAAAAAAATAAATAAATTAAAAATTAGGTGCCGAATCAAGCAGATTGCAACAAAGAGATTCTGTCGTGCAGCTGGTCTAACATTAGGACACTGTTATTAAAGTACCTAAGAGCTAACTATATTCCAAAAAACCAACAATACTTGTGAATAAAGGAAGAAAGAGAGTTTGGCCCACTGCACAGGTTTGGGCACAAAAGTGCTTGCTAAGCTATCTATTTCACACATGCAACGACAGAAGGTTCGATATTCATTCGATCGATGACTGAAAAGGCACAATGGCAAAATCGGACGGACTTCTTTTCAAATACAGATCTCCGATGTCCCCCTACAGTCTGCAGTCGCACGGCTGGTGGTGTGGCACAGACGGAGCAAGGGTTACATCAAGGCTGTTCTCTGGACCGTGCAAACAGTCTAGACCAATGACCTGCAGCACCATGCCCTTTGAAGAAGAGGCAAGTTCGGTCACGACGAAGAAAAATCAAGGCGTACCCCTTTTAACAATAGGGAGCAGCTCGTGGCTGCAAAGAGGTAAGCAGGGGTAAGCAAAAAAAGGCATCTGCTTCCATGGTTACAGGCCAAGCATGGGAACCTTGCTTTTGAAGAGGGACGGTTCTCAGGCTCCCTCACAGGCTATGTCATGCATTATAAGCAAAGGCAGGTTGAGCTGAAATCCGCAGAGTTATTTCAGAGTAAAATGATACGCGAGCACATGGCTGTTAGCAAAAAAAAAGTCACATGACTGTTTAGAAGCAGGCTTGCACCGCTTCCGAATCGAGCCCTGCGTTTGGGGCATTTTCGTCCTCTTCTTTTCCTTTTTCTCTGCTCTTGCAGCAAATGAAGGAAAGCGGGAGAATGTTTATACAAAACAAACATTAGTTTGATACACAAGATTCTGGCTGTTCCCTAAACTGGAGAAAGGTCAAGGGTCAATGTTTTTTCATGACAGGGCCACAAATCCTTTTGTTAGCGCAGTTTTACCAAATGCCATATAAAATAAGATATTTTTTTTGTTTTTAAGTGCATGTTATTATAAGCTTGACCGAGCATAAAAGTAATGAATTTCTGTCTCTCTGCAATAACTTTTTGTTTTAATATTTTGCCAGTTATTTTTCTCCCTTTTTCATCTCTAAAATGCTAATTTTCCAGATTTGCACTCCTGGCAAGGCAATAAAAAATGCACACAAAAATCAAGACATTATGGTTTTGGGTTGGTATTTTGTGGTGGGTTTTCTTTCTTTCTTTCTTTCTTTCTTTCTTTCTTTCTTTCTTTTCTTTTCTTTTCTTTCTTTTCTTTCTTTTCTTTCTTTTCTTTTTCTTTTTTTCCCCTTCTAGCAGGGGGTGGTGGGATGGGGAGTATTGTCTGCAGGACATAGGTGGTAAAAATGTGATAAGTAAATACAAGCCACTGGTGTAGCCATTAACCTTTGAGAAACATTATGTTTGTACTTTGTTTCTTTTTGGTTTGTTATTCCTTTAAAAGCAGCTTTTTACATTTCCTCTTCAAAAATTAAAACTGTATCTGTTCCAGCATAAGTGGGCTTCTTTTATTAACTGTATTTATTAAATCTGTTCTTTGAAATTTTAACTGTTTGTGGGAGCTTGGAAATTTTAATGGCTTACCACTTTTATTAGAATTTTACACTTAAAGGGTTTGCTTTAGGACTAGTAGTTTCTGTTATATACTTATTAGACATTGTTCTGTTTTATTATCAGCTACAGAATTTGTGTTCTTATTATCAGTATGAAATTAATTTGATTCAAAATATTATTACTAAAACTGAAGGAGGGGGGAAGTGGAGTAAATATCTGGTGAACTCTTGAACGGAGTTTGAAGTTTCAGGTACACTAATAATTACTCTAGTCATTTCCATCAGTATGTTTTGCTACTCTATTAACTAAAGGGTCCTGTGGTACTTCATAGAATTTGTATTGCTATGCTATAAAGTTAATTAGTATTAATGAGTGTAACAAGGGGAGCAGTTTCTCCGGGTGTATTCTGAAGTTCTGTTCATCTATAGGATGGTTTGATTTAACTTTAGACTGGGGACTGCAATTCAAAATGAGAGTGTGTATGTGAACCAACTGTAAGTTGCCTCAAAATAGTGAAAAATGTCTTGGGGCTACCCTAAGTATTCATGGGCCAAAATTATCTAAGAAAACAACAAAGAATGCATAGGACAATGTAAACAAGCATATAAACAATTACATATTGATAGCAAAAGTAGGAAGCCCATTATCTTAAAATGGTTGTGATCTGGATTTGTTGGATTAGTTCTGGATAATTTATATCTTGCATATTAATTCAGTTTTAGATAGTCTTTGACATGATTGCAGATTGTACCTTTTCTCTAGAAATTCCATTAACTAGTCCCATTATCATAAGAGAAAAATCTATTTGCTGATCTTTTGTGATGGCTGTTACACGCAATATGACATTTCAGTATTCCTGCTGAACTATAGATACGTGTTAATGATGATAAATGCATTTGTATACTGACTGCAGTTTAGAAATTCATACATGGTGTGCCTTAAGCTTTATTTAAACTATTAGAGTCTATTCATTTTTGTTTATTACCTTCAACAATAAAGTAAAATATTGAATACTCAGTCTTACACGTATGACATAAACAGTGCAGAAGACACTGCTCTCTGTTGTATTTGGTATCCGAATCCTGTTCAAAATTCAGCAATGCAGTGGCAGCAATCACTTATTCTCATGCTAATAACACATTAAGTTTTAATAACAAATAAAAAAAAAAAGGAGAGGGAGAGAGATTTGCTCCTGGAAGAAAGATTTTTTTTTTTTAAATAAAAGGCCTTCCTCTTGTTCTTTTCTAATGTAATGGATAAGAAAGTAATCTCTAGATTCACAGCAGTCTGCACCGTGCACCAAAGGGAGAATGTGGTCTTAATTATATTAATGATAATTTCTTGAAATAATTAGTCTCCTTCGGCAAGGAGCTGAGAATAGAGCATTGCAATGAAAGCTGTGTTGGACTTGGTGTTTAAGAGGAAAGGTCCATCTGTATTAGCAATGAAAATACAATTGTGAAACTGGTAAGTTTTATTTCCAGTGCTGTGTTAGGGTGGATTTTACCATGTGTTGATGTGTTGCCCTGCAGTATGTACACTCCTGGCACTCTTCTGTTGCTTATACTGAAGTTCTAAAAGACTATCGGATTTCACTGGGCTGATGCTTCAGTGACAGGCCAGCTTTGCACCTAGTTAGTTCAAGCTGAAGTTCAGGCTGCCAGTTGGAGGCATTTTACTCAGTTAAAGCCCATGATGACTTTTAGCCTGATACTTCTCTTTACTTTTCCCCTTTGAGCCATTCATTTCTATGACAGAGCAAACAACCTAAACATTTTATTCCCCTTCTTAAATATCAGGGCTCTGAGGGCTTCAAGAAGCCACACTATCTTCCAGCCTCCATTGAAACACAGAAGCAATTCAGCTTCTCTGAACAATGAGAGTGAATCACTGATTCTGAGAATGGGGAGGAGGAGGGCTTTTTTGTACTGAAGATGTGTCCTGAATGTTGTGATTTGCATACCAAGGATTATCAGATGCCATTTCCTTCATAATCAATGCAATTCATGCCCCTGTTGTCTTCAGTACAGCTTAACACCAGCACTTCATGATGTTATGCATAATGTTGTAAGTCATCATTTCTAGAACAAGAGTTTTTCACGTTGCATATCCTAACAATCTACTGGATAAACAAAAGGTAGCAAAAACCAGAAGGCAGCCCAGGTTTTAGTCTGGTGATACAAGAGGAATTATAGTTAGCTGAAATGTCACAGTTTCTAAATGTGCTGCCAGCTTTAATAACCACCAAAAAACATTTGGTTTGCTTCTCTGGAATCATCCTTTTCTACATTTGCTTAAAGACAGATCTTGGCTGTAGACTTGGTAAGAGCAGTAACTTGGATAAGCCTGTTTAGCAAATAATTGTCAATGCCTAGAACTGAATTGTTTCACTTTGGGTAGTATGGGAAAGTCTCTAGGCTTTTCCCCTCAAAACCAAGGCACCTGATACATAAGTTAAGGAAGTTAACATTTAGTTATTTGCCTTAGATACTGTATGTGGGTTTTCTTTGTTATTCAAAGTTGAGAATGAGTAACTGCATCAACTCCAATACAAGTTAAATCTCTCTGGCTGTTGAATATTCTCCTTCGTCTACGATGACCACCACAAAAAGCCCTGGGAAGTCTACTTAAGTATTTGCTCCTTATTCTGTTCTCCTCCCAAATGGTTGAATGTGAATGACAGATGCAGGCTGAACTCTTGAGTCAAATGACCAGAAAGATATATTTTCTTACTCAGTAGCAGAGCTTGATGATATTTTGTCCTTGAAATGGAAGTTTTTCTGATTTCAGGAGCATCTGAGGTATATGACATTCATTTCAGTACTCTCATTTTCTGGCCCTTTGGTAAGCAGTAGTCCCTTTCTTTAATGCTTATGTTTTGTTTATAGAGTGGAAAACTTCAGCATTACTGAAATAATGTTAATCTGAAATAACCCGATATTTCTTCTAGGTTTTTAACAGGCACATGGAGAACAATAATAACAGGTTTGTTCTTGTGTACCAATCTGAGATCACAATGTTTGTGGTATGATTCCATGGCAAAAATGTTTCATACAGAGAGCCCACCATGCTAAACAGTCTTAGAATAGTAGAATCAAAGAATAGTTAGGGTTGGAAAGAACTTTTAAAGGTCATCTAGACCAGCCTCTCACTAGATCAGATTGCTCAAAGCCCCATCCAATCTGACCTTGAAGAATTCCAGGACTGGGAGGTCCATGTCGGGGGTGAATACTTTTTTTCTAGTTTGATTTCTTCCAAACGTATAGTTGAGGAAGAGGGAGTTCTCAGGATAAATATTGGATATTTTATATACAGATATGCCTTTGACAGAATTCTTACACGTTGTTTTGGAAACAGAGGTGGAAAATTTCCATGTGTTTCTGTCTGTTGAAGAGCTGTGGGTATTTTACACTACTGACCAGAAAGAATTCTAAAGAAATCTTGTATTACTTGTACATTTATGAGTAGACAACCTTGCAAACAAGGACAAGCATGCAAAGTTTGCACGTAGCAATATCTGAAAGTATATGTAGCAGAATGCAAAATGGGAACAGTCATTTCAAAGAAGACACTTTGAAAAGGTCACCATATATGCCACAGTCATATATGCCCACAGGCATATAACAAATGTCACAGTCAAGGACATTTTTATGAGAGCTCTGGCCTAAAAAAATGGAATTGAATATTGGATATTTTTTTTGTTTATGAAGGATATACTGTCTCATTGTTTGACATGAAAAAAGGATCTTAAATTATATGCTGAACAAAATCTTTCATATTTCTCTGAAATGACATATTTCTGGGAAATTACACTGCTATGACTGAGATTTTGGGTCTGAATATGTGTTGTGTGAGAATCCACGTATTATTTCTTCACTCATTAGATCTGACTAAGTGTTCTTTAAGGCCACAATTTTAAGCAAATATTTTTTCCCACAATTTTGTTTGACTTTTCTCAAGGTTATACAGAAGTCTGTCTTTTATTCATGGAACAAGGCCATTTAAGGAATATTCTTGTTGGCCAGATTAATGGTCCATCTGTCCTGGTGCTTATTTTGTGACAGTGGCAACAGGGCAAATAATTTAGGGAAAGCACATGGGCTTCTCTGCTGTCTGTGGCCCCTTTCACTTGTACTCCCATGGCATCCATCATTTTTGGATCTGTGATGTTAGGAGGGACATCCCTATCTGTACCCTTCAGTATCTGTATATGGACCTTCTGTCCATGAATTTGTCCTTGAGTTAATCCTTTTGGTAGTGAGGTTGTTAGATGTCTGCATTTCTGAAAGTTTCCTTAGTTTCATTTTTTGAACACCAAGTAGGATGAAAAATACTCAAATGACTTCTGCTATGGTAAATAACTCAATTGTGCATTGTTCTCACGTTTCTTTTTAGTCTCGTAAAATATCCTGTAATTTGCATTTAGTTTGTGATTGACAGTGGTTTGGATGGAGACTTTGCCCAGTCATAAGGAATTTTGTCCAAACACTTGTGCCATATGAAGAATTGTTCAAATGCTCATATGCAAACAGGAGTGGTGAGAGATGATGAAGACCTTCACCATGAGTGTGTATTGACCAAAACTCAAACTCATGACATATTCAGTCCAATCTATTACTTGCTGCAAAATCTCTGAGATAACCCTACTTACCTGCACTAATACTTCCTTCACAAAGCAAAGAAACAGTGATATAGCAATAACACTTTTTTTTCCATTGCATAGCTCATATGTGCAAAATTTAAAGCAAAATTATAAGCTAATTTTAAAATATTGCTGTACTAGGAGACCATACAGGATGGCAACTACATTGACTTGTCTATGGAGGTGGGGAAGAGTATTGAATTCTTTCTGATTTTAATTTCTTCTTTGTGAAGCAAAATTCTGTAGCTGTTCCATTGGAGAAAATGATAGAAATCTGTATATGCTCTTCTATTGTTTTATTTTAATGTTTATCTTTTGCTATTCAAATATTTGAAGCTTCTCATTTAGATGTATTTAAAGTGTTTTGATCAAGATCATCCTACTTAACTTTTCAAGTCTACAGACTTTTATTTTTGCTTAATCAGAATTCAGCATCTTGTTTGCACATTTGAATGTTATGACAGTCTGATTTCCTAAAAGACCTGTTGCTCTTTCTCATGTTCTAGTCTAGAATATCAGTTGGCAAACTATAATTCTGTCAAATCATTATACAAACATTTGATTTTTGAAGGGAAATTGTGCTACCTCTATTTATCATGGGTTTTAAAGGTGAACTAGAAGAGCCATTTTCAATATGCACTTCAAAAGTAGTCATTTTGGAGTAATCCAGAGAAAACTTCACAACTCAGGGACAGCAAGGAATAGAGAGAGGATAGAAGTCTGAAAACATAAATTTATATCTGCGATTATGATGATTTCTGCTAGTACCTGAGATCCTGTGATTTTTCGAAAGAAAATGAAGGAGCTGATTATATTCCTAAGCCACAAATTAAGCTGTTTGGTTGATCCAGCATAGCTTTCTCCAACTGAGGTATTTATTTAGACCTGGTCACTGAAGAGTATTTCTAGGGCAAAACAGATTTCATCCAGTCAGAATATCTAAAAATAGGTGACATGAATCATGCTGTGTCTCTGATTATAAAAAAGGTTTGTGGTGACCAGCTCAGAGGTGCTGCTTAAAACCAACTAAGATGAATTTCATCCCATGTGACTGAGACACCAATGTAATATGTCCATAAATCAGTTTGTGTCATTTAAAAATGTATCAAATTAGACCTTTCAGACAGTGAAGTAAAATTACTAATGCCTCCATGTAAAGCACTACAACAGCCTCCCCAGGAAAACTGCCTAGCATTCAGAGAACCCAGGTTACTTAGGTGTAAGAAACAGAGAAAGGCTAGTAAAATGAATAGTGGGAAGGCAGAGATTATTGTGAGGATTTCTTTCTCTTCAATGAAATAAAGGCCAAGAGAAATTATATGCTGTGGGGAGACGGCAATTGCAAGCAAAGGGGAGCAATCATTTACTCTGAAAAACAGAGGTGGGACAGAAATAACTGGAAGAAAGTCAGACTAACAGAACATTTCTAGCAATCACAAGAGTAGAGCTCTGGAGAAACCTCCCAATAAATCTGGTTTTGTTTTTCCACACATATCTGTTTGCGAAGTGTAAAATGATACATTTATGAAAGAGAATGTGAAACATGATGGCCTCTGATAGCAGGAGTCTGGATTTGATATGCCACCACTTTGATCCTAGAAGGGAATGTGTATGCATGGCTGCACTTATTGAAGTTGCAATAATTATGCTATAGATATGCCTACACTATCAGTGTGAATATGTTGTGGTGCTTCTTTAAACTTGTAATTAATACTAATTGAGCTCTCAGAAACTAGAGGGTTCCTCATTCAGTAATACTGTGCATTTGCTGAATCTAACAACAGTTTAACAACTTACTCATCTCTTGAAAATAATCCATGTTAATGCAGTTAAGGCACTATATAGAACTTGGTGGTAACAAACATCTTTGAGGATTTCTTGCTGCATAAACTAAACATTTTTGCCAGAATAGTATTACTGCTACATGTGTTTTCCCTTGCTATAATATTACTTCTTGTACTATAGATTAATACCTTTCCTGATAAATTCTACTTAACACAACTTTGTGTTTAGGTACATGTAGTTATTTGTACTAACAATGAGTAAAGTACAAATGAGAAAAAAACACAAGGGCTGGGCATAAATTCAAGCTGCGCATTTACTAACAATCTATAAAGAGAATAACAAAAAATTTAGGTGCTAAAATTCAGTCTGAAAATGCAGTTGGTTGTCATTTCATAAAAGTAATAAAAGTGTGACTTTCTTTGCATACATAGCTCAGGACACAACTGAATGTGAAGTCAGCAGGAGAGTGTCCCCTGTTTGTAACCTGATGAGAGGTTGTGGTTCCTGCAAGAGAGGGTGGGGTGGTGGGGGGGGGATGTAAAATAATTTACCTTCTTTGTGTCATGCTCCCTGCCTGTGTCTGCTGCAGGCCTTGGGGAAGCAGGGTCTGAGGGCAGCCCTGATGCTGCTCCAGTCCTTGGGCAGGCTGACCTGGGTGAGCTAAGGGTAAGGGGCTCTGCCTTGTGCTACTGCCTTGTTTTGTTATCTACTGGTGTATGACAATCCCTGCAGATTTGTTAACCTGAAGAAGTTCGTCAAACCTTGGGGAAAAAAAAACCAAAACAAACCACAAAAAGCAAACCAGAACCGCTCCCTCTTTTTTTGTCAGTGTATTTTGTAATTATTAGACAAAACTTGACATCTTTCCTTGCAACAGGGCTAATTTTAAAATAACCGGGTGAAACTCAGAGGCTTAAGGAGTTTATTACATGAGTCCTGTGTCCTCGTTCTGATGTGCTGTGTCTCTTCCAGGTGTCCAGCAGCTGCCTTTTCACTTGGCAGCATTTTTCATGTGGTTGCTGTTTCCCAAGGAGCAGGTAAGCCTTCAGACCATTACCCAAACTTTCAGCAGCCAAGTCACTGTCACCAGCCTCTGGCACACAGTGCTGCTACCCCTTGTCCCATGGCTTAGGCAACACTCCCTTTGCATTTGAAATGACTCTCACAACTTATCCTCATGGCACAAGGCTGTCAGGGCACAGGACTAGCCATGGCCAGCAGGTCTGGACACTGCACCCTGCAGCAAGGTCAGGCTGGGCCCTGAGACAGGTTGAGGGAGACAGGTTGTGACCTGCTGTGGTGACCAGAAACCACAGCCAGGCCCCAAGGATTGCTCTGGTGGGGATGTAGTTCAGCATCAGCAGCATTGTTAGATGGGAAATTCGTCATTTGATGCCTTCGTTTGCATGCAAATTTCCCCATGAGTTTCTAAGGAAGATTAAATGGCAACCCTTTCACTTATGGGAAGCCTGGCATCACCTTGATGTGCTTCAAAATATTTTTCCTAATGCATGTGACTAATTACTTCACACCTTTCATGGAAAGTGATAGTATTTCAAACAAACATGTGGATTGAACCATGGAGTTTAAACTTTTCTGAAGTTTCTATGTTTTGCACCTTTACAACCTTGTATTTTATCTTTGAAGCAGGGAAGGACTTATTTTTTTATTTAATCTGCTATTTATCTTCATAGCAAGAGTGATTAATTCCTGAAACAAACTGTCAAAATTTTTTTCTTTTGCATGATGTAAATTCTGACTGACTGCAGCTTTGAGCCATGCTGACACTTATCGGTGGTAGTTGTTTTCCTAGAATCACCACTATATGTTTGTTGAAGTCAGCTAAAATAGATCTGGTATCTCTTAAGACTTTCACTGTAACACATATTCTCCAGTATTCAGTTTTTGTTGCTCTTCCTTCACCTCTGTTTTTCCCACATCCTTTTCAAAATACAGGAATTTATAGGATTACTAATGAAACTGCATCTGGAGGGAAAAGCGGTTGTCTGTAACTCTTACATTACTGGCCCTTTGAACATCACAAGTTTATGCAGAGTTGTGCTATGTCTTTCTGATCTAAGGACGGATCTGAGTGCATGGTTATTCACTCAGGTTTGCATTCTCCACTTAAAGTAATTTTTACTAGGTTCATAGTAAAAATCCCTTGTTACCTTTAGTTTTCCTTCAGATGTTAGGAATAACTTACTTCTTTTGTGGTGGATTTTGCTCATACTTCCCACTGATGTGAAAGTGCAGTCTCTGAAGAACATCATGTCATAATGAAAAGTTATGAAAATGTCTTTTGAATTTTCCTATATCTAGAGATTGTCTTTAGTTCAAATGACACTTACTCGTGGTGCCAGACATCTAGTACAAATTTACATAAACTGGACCTTCATTTTTAGATTTTGTAGAGGAGCTTGTTATGAAAAGTGAAATATTCAGGAATATTAGACTTAAGTGTGAAGGACAAGTATAGCTGGCAGTTTAATGTTGAATTAGTAGAAAGTAGTCATAACACTGTATTCTTGAAGAGCAGTAATTCACCAGGATATTGCAACTGGAGCAGGTAATAGAAGCCAAGATTTTCTTTGAAATAAGTTAAGCTTCTTTGCAGTGGCAGTCCTAAAGCCAGGCTTGATGGCAACACTCTTTGGCTTCCTTTCTCTTTCCTCCTCTCTCTTTCCAGGGCTTAACTATCCTTATTTTTTTCCCACCTTCTTACATTTCCTTTTTTTACCATGAATCTTTGTTAGGTCTTGAGTCCTTTCTTTCATTTTCTTTTTTTGCTGACCTTGTGTTCTCTCAAACTTCTGTTTGTCCATAACATCCAGGTTATTTTTTTATTTATTTTTTTGCTTTAGTTTTACGGTCTTTCCATCACTGTACTTACTTTTTTTGTATGTCTGGAGAAAATTTTGCTCGATTTTTATTTTTCTAAAAACTAAAAATCAAGAAAAATAAAGGGATCTGAATCTATACTTGTAGGATAGTGGAAGCCAGCTGTCCAAACAGACTCTGTATTTGGTCATAAATTTATTGAAAGATGAGTGTGTTTTATTAAAAAGAATGCGCATTTTTGGTATTTTCTTTGCAGTTGGCCTAGAGCTGAATATGAACCTACTTAATCATGCTGAATATTAACATTATTTGAATAGGAGTGAAGTCTTTTTATTTTGGCCTCTTCCAAAGCTAAAGTGAAGGTGGAGACGTAAAAGACAAACAGTAATCTTTTGACTACAATCTACAGATAAGTTGCTCCTGAAACTGAATATCCTACAGAGCAGTCCCCATCTACCAGATTACATAATTTTTATAGTGCCTGGCCTATGTTGACAAAAGTTTTCACACTCTTACCCGCAGAAGCTATTCTTAGCTCCTGCATTAATGACAATTTAGCCTATACGTAATACATTATGTACTACTTGCAATATTTTTTGCTGTAGATGATACCCTGAATTTTTCATAAGTCAAGAAGTCTGCACGATGTATATTTTTGTTAGTTGTGCATGTTATCCATTTTTTCCCCTTCTTTGGAGTCCCTTAGTAATTTTATTTAGCGTATATTGTACAAGTTTAAGTTTATTATGCAATTGAAAGTTACCCAGTTATTTCTGTTAGGGAATTATATTTGGAAAAAGAGGGTGGCTGGAAATAACATCTCCATTTCTCAAATTGGAAACAAATATTGCACATTGAAAAATAACTATCTGGGATGGTATATGTTTAAAAACAAAACAAAACAAAAAACAAAAGCATAACCTTGTAGGATACACTGATCAAAGTTGATCTGAGCTGCTAGTCGTAAACTCTACCCGACAGTTTGTCATTCAATAGAAGGAAACTGGAATAGCTGTACATGTGGGAAAAAAAACCAAACAAAAAAACCAAACAACAAACAACCAGCATTTCCCTCTTCCTAAAATACTCAGAGAGAAAGAATGCCATTGTTTGCTGCACATGTGGCAACCAGTCTGTTTTAAGTTGAAGTTACTGCCATCTGGTGGGGAAAATAGTATTACAGCACAGCTGAGGGAGGCAGCTAGCTGCTTTCTTCTCCATGTGAGTAACTCGTGTGTATTTATATACACACCTATACAGAGGAAGATATAGATATATCTATATATTAAAGTCTGGGGATAGTTTTATAAGAATTTGAAACTATTTGATGATACGGCTTGCTCATCAGAGATTAGTCATGAGTAAGAAAATGTGTGAAAGGAACTAAGGAAAACAAAAGGTAGAGACATGAAAAATGTATGCTGTGGTACTGGTAGTGCACCCACACTTCTGGCCTAGATTAACAGAAATTATCAAGTACAAAGCTTGTCCCCAGAAGACTTTTTTGTACTTTGCACAGCTGGAGATTTCACATTTTGTGCAGTGTTTTTTGTAGTTTTTCCTATGTTAAAGGTGACTACTGATTATTAGTGCAAAAACATCTGGGCAAGCTCTGCCTTAGTGCTCTGTTTTTTACTTAGGTTTTCTCTTTGGCATGACAAGTTTGCTACCCCTTGAATCTTGATACATACTTGTTTTAACTATTGTCTGCTTCTTGAAGGATCAGCCCAATAGCAATGGCTTTGTACGAGTGCATCAGGGGAGTCTGTGGGGCATTTTACACATATGAACTCAGTTATTTTATTTCTCAAGGAACTAACACTAATGATAGATGTAGTAGTGGCTTTAATGATAGGCATAATGGTAAAGAAGAGAAATTCAGTTGTGGGAGACAGTGCCAGATACCCATCTTTAGGTATAAATTGCTTAGTAACCGTATGAGAATAATAACTAGTATCCAGAAATTGTTCTTATTTCATCATTGTTGTGTCTGAAGACTTTAAACCAGATTATGTCTGCTTTATGTACAAAAATGTAATAGGTTTTGTCCTTGTCATATGCTGTGTCTTCTTTTGCTACAGAACAGTAGAAATGGTCCTTTGCTCTTAATCTGCAGAATAAACTCCCATATTATCTACTAAGAGGGCATGTCTTACTCGGCTTTTATCAAGAGTATCTTTACATGGTATTTTCTCATGCTAAAAGTCTAAGAAAAGTTTGTGGGATCCAAGGGTCTCATGGGGTGCACAGTGGGGCTGTCAAATTCTGTCTTGTCCAAAGCCACCTGGCTGCATGCATCGTGTCCCATGGCAGAGCAGCTTCTATCAGTGTGGAAGTGCTGAGGCTGGCTGAGATAAAGCTGGAGGATGCTTACATAGCGTCAGCTTTGCTCAGGCTTGACTGTCTCCAGGATGTCGATGGCACATGGTTAATGATGAACACTTGCTGCAAGACTTGAGAGGCCTCAGGACTCTGAGTCGTGGTACTTTCAGGTCACTGGGGAGACTTGCTTCAGGCCCTTGTGCACATCATACTTTATGCTGAGCAGGACAAGCAGAAGAAAAGTGGAGGGGTACTATTAAGTTTCTTTTTAAAGATATAACTAAATGCTGTCATCCTCTACTTTCTTACAAAAGGTGTGTTATTTTGGTTACATTCTCTCCATTGTCTTTTTAAATTTTTTTTTTAGGACCATTTTTCTTCTGTGGAAATCTTGCTTTGATGGGCTTTCTAAGGCTGTAATGTACAGCATTAGAAAACATTTTGTTTATTTGCTGGCTTATTGGCCTCAACAGTGTCATACCAATGAGGCCTGCTGAATGCTTCTCCTATTGCTTGTTACTTTCCTATAGACCAGATAGCTTGAATTGCAGGAGCTGTCTTCATTGATAAGATTTGGGGTTCCTCTTATGAGCAGCTCATGAGATTCTTGGTTTGAACATTTATAATGTACTTGGTCAAGTCTGGTATCTCCAGAAGTGATACTCTTCTTGCTCTCCTAATCATGAAAATCACTAACAGGTGAAGGAGTGCAACAATTTTATGAATTCCTTTATCCTTGAATTAATTAAACAAAACCCTAATGATAATGTCTTGCTGTGCCTCTCTTACATGCTAATGAATGGGTTAAGCCTAGATGCAGAAAAAGATAATTCTTATTTCTCATCATTCTTATTTTATTTTAAATTCTTTTTCGCTTGTTTGTTTCTTTGCTGCCTGTTGTAGGTTTTGTTTGTTTGTTTGTTTCATTTTTTATTTTATTTTGTCTTTTTCTTTTTTCTGAACTCTCTAGGAGTTGGAATGCTGCCCAGATGACAACTTTCAAAGGAGAAAACCATTGACCTTGTAATTCTGTCATTCTGCTTTTAAGACTACATTGCATATGCAGGTGTACTCAAGCCTGCAGCTTGAACCCTACATTGCAAAGAACTCTCTCTGACTCAGTCTAGTTTGCACAAGACATAAAAGCAGAACAGCTTTCAGAAGAAAAATAAGCCCTGGTTCCCTCTTCCAGCCTTCAACTCTCAACATAAACTTCAATTTGTGCTTTATGACAGAAGTATATAAGTTGATGAGCTCTCGATTACAATACTAGCTGTATTTTCTTATCACTGCTGCTGCTGAAATGACCAGCAGTTAACTGTTCTTTGAGATTCTTGTGGCACTGAGATGCAAGCTTTTTGGAATATCTTTTTCTTTTTGTCTGTCTGTGTGTCTTTTGTTGGTTTTTTTTTTTTTTTTTTTCTCCTCTCTTTTCCCTGTCTTCTCCCTGGCCCCTTTATAGCTTCACATATTTATTTATAATCCCCTGGGATTAATAAGCAGTTTGATAGCTTGAAGATAATTGCTTTCTGTGCTTAGGATAACTGAACTGTAAGAGAAGCTTTTGTAGTGAAAGATGACATAATGCAAGACAAGGCTAGAAAGATGCATCTTCTGAATGAAAAATGACCATCTTCTAAAGAGTCTGTTAAGATGACATAGAGTTTAATTTTATGTGGTGTGAGTTATACTTTAGAGTGTGCCTAGAGTCTCTTTTGAAGTCTCTAAAATTTCATCTCTTTAAATCAAAATTGATTACATACATGTCCTCAATGAGAAGCTCACACAGAAATGAGTGAGTTCAGCTCTTTGACTTCATTATGCAGGAAATGAGAGCATCATAGTGATTCCAGGTGGCTTTGAAAAACTCTGAGTCTGTGGATGTGAGTCTCCATCCCTGCAATTGTTCATGGCATGACTAGACAAAATGCTAAATTTGCTTTTAGAGCTGTTGTGAGCAGGGGATCAGATTAGATTACTTCTAGGACATTCCTTCCAATCTCATTTATTCTGTGATTCCATTATATTTAATGTAGGCTTCTAAAGATCTTTCCAAAGAATAGAGATTTCAGTATAAGATCCTACCTTGAAGTGATAAGTGGCTGAAGTTAAAAAAAATTGCATTAACTTTGAGGCAGAAAATCACTATAATGAATATAGCTTATGCATATTGAAAGTTTTTATTGCCTTTGGAAAGCTTGTCTCCTCAGACTTTTTAAGGACTATTCAGACTAGTGGGATCTACTTCCTGTGGAACTTCAAGTGCAAGGTACAATTATTTTACATGACTTTGTTTGACACAAACATAGAAGTATGTGTATGTATTTATTAAAAGGATAAAATAAACCAAGCCTTGTCTAAACATTTTATTTTACACTTAATATCACTCTCAGAGAAAGAGAAAATGAACCAAATGTGACAGGCACTACTTCAAGCTCTTAATAGATTACTGAGGTTACTTTGGTAGTCTGGTGTTAAAGGCAATAAAAACACTGTATCTCTAATAATAAAATACAAAAGATCTTTATGGTGTTTTGTTCGCTTTTTAAAACAAAATAATTTAAATATTTTATAACTTCCAGACTACTGATACTATATCTTAAAATTCTTTGTGTTAGCAATCTGAAGATCATTAAGATGCAAACAGTACTTTCTTGTGCTGTCATCTGTGGTTTAGAAGGAACACCCATTCTCAGGGGCAGGAAAGTAATTTAGTCTAGGATGCTAAGCAATTTTGGCTGCTCTTGAACAAATATCATAAGTAAAACAAACTTTTATGAACTTCATGCCATTCTTTCTATTTACTGGGGGAACTTCAAAACTCAAGTTATTCATAAATTATTGGTTAGTTGAATTTAAGGCACACTTTGTAAAGTGACATCATGTTTGCTATAGATGCGGTTAAATTACATTTCGGGAAAAATCAGTTTCAGTAACATACGACCATGCTGATGCTCCTTTTCTGGGTGTGTTGTCCTTCCATTTAGAAAGGGGTGCACAACTGATCCATAAGAAAGCTGCTTCTTCCTATTTTTTAACTTTGTCTCAACTGACAGTAAGCAAAGAAATGACAATTACCTTTGTGGTGCTTAATTTATGTAAAACATAATTTGATCAGGTACAATACAAGTATCTTTTGCAGTGAGTGGCTAAGACAGACAACTGAGCTACAGTTGTTATTCATTGTTTTGTTGTCATTTTTGGATTATTCATGCCACAAATTCAAAGCCAGTTGGGGTCCATATTTTTATACCTCAGATCTCAGTGCTGTTTTAGTGTGGTTGTATCAGTTATAAAACCAGTTTAAGTCCATGAACAGATTAGCTGCTTTCATGCTGCGTAGAGCACTAACTAGTAAAACCTAATGCACCCAGCAGGCTGCATACAAACCTATCTTGAATGCTCTTACATCACTTTTCCTAGGTGAAGGACACAGAAAATATATGCAGAGGCAAGTAGTACAACAGGTATTACCACCAGAGACTCCATGTTAACTGTCCCATACCCACTGTGAATCTGTTTGCAGTCACTATCACTTCTTCCTGCTCTATTTCCAAAACACGTTAGGTTACCTTTAGTAAACATGCAAGCACTGAGAGACGGCCCTGGTCTAGAGCTGGCAAGCTCAGGAGGTCAGACTTTACTGCAATGCCTTTTCTCTGCATCCCTCAAGCAGCACAAAAACTCAGTAAGATGAGCACAGCACTGAATTCATGCTGGCAGAGTCTGCTTGAGCTGCATGGTGCCTGGCCCTCCAGGTAGCAAAACTCCAAGCAGCATTGTACTGTGGTGGATGCAGAGCTTTACTGCATCACACCCAGCTATGTGGAGTTACATCTTGGTCTTGGCATTTTCTATCATTATTTGTATTGCCTCTCCACCATTCTCCTTCTGTCCTCTCTGTCTTCAGCCTCCCAGTTCCCTCAGTTTCTTGAAAGCCCATGTTGCTGTAACCTTGGACAACAGAGAACTGATGATGCTGCAGTGAGGAGGAAGCTGAGTGACTAGCAATGCAGCATAATAAAAAAATGTCTATGGTTTTAGTATCTATTAAAGGATTTGTTTTATTTTTGCCTGATTTCTAGTTTTGCATCTTGTCCTAGAATAATCTTTGCTCTTCATATCAATATTTCATTTATGTACTGTTTTAAAACAGAACATACAGGATTGCTTGTAGTATCTTTTACACAGGTTAGATTACAACAGAGCCTATATTCTAATTTTTCTAGGCTCTTACTCCCCTCTAGATTACTTAACTGCTTAGTGGTGTTGAGAATGGGAATTGCCTTGATGAACATTTTAAATACACAAGCTTTACTTGCCTCTTTCTTGTTGTTTAGTTTGTTTTGTTAAGGAGCTTTTAAAGCTTCTGCCCCCATATTGGAGGAAACACAGTAGTTCTCTGGATTGGACTTAAAAAAACAACAAAAAAAGATGTTTTGAGTGTGTCTGATGTGGTGGCTTCACAGCTGCATGTGCATCTGGTCAGGGTAGGACTGGGGATGGGGAGAGGGTGTGGATCGCTCAGTACCAGTTACTGCTTCACATCTGAGATCCCCACAGAAAGGCAGAACATCTCTCTGCTTGGTCCAGCCCTGTACTTATCCCTCCTTGACAGAAATTAATCTGTTTAGAATGGGTGACTGGTGCCCTGGAGAGCTGGGCACACCACTCTTAGGGTGCTTGCCACACCACTCAGGTCACATACATGCTGTAAATACATGCTCCTGCTCAGGTGGACTCCTATCATTAGTTCCTTATTTCCAGCATACTTAGGGGAGGTATTTGTGGCTTCCAGTGCAGCACCTGGGAAGCCTCACAACTCCAGGAGAAGGAAACGGGGGTGTGTTTCAAATGTACAGAAACAGTTACTCTGAAAAACACCTGTCCTTAAGAACTTTGGTTTGGGTACCCAAGATCCCTGCCAAACCGAGACCATGCTAATGGCACTTCTCCTCGCAGTGGTTTGGAGAATGTATGTGTTGTGCCCTGTTCATTAAAGTAGTGTGGGTTTGTGGAGTGCTTGGATAGTATAGTACTTGCCAAAGAAACAACCTTTCATAAATTAGTAGTGTCATGCTAAGTTTTAGGTAATCTGAAAAACGTCTTCATGAAAGGTGTTAAAACATTGAGTAGTGAGACAAAAAAGATGTGCTGAATGGCTGTTTAGACAATGACAGTTGTTCTTTCTGAGCACTGAGAGATATATGTTCAGATTATAAATGATGTATTGTCATAGAAAGACTATTTTATGACAAGAATATAAGCCAAGACTTAATGTTTGGGACTGTTTTTTGTTTTAATAGTAATTTTAAGAGTTTTAATAATAGTTAATAGTAGCTAATAATAGTTTTAAAAGTTTTAATACTTTTGCTTTTATAGTAAAACACGTTAAATATATATTAATGCATGCACATACCTAATAAAAAAACCTTGTATTTTAAAGCTAGTTTGAGGTTACAACGCTGAGCAGCAGAAGATAGCCTACAAATAGATGCATAAGCACATCTGTAAAATATTATGTAATGTAATTTTAATTTAAAAAAGAATAAATACATTGAATGTTTCGATGGACACCAGTTTTTCTTCTCATGGGTACTATATTGGCATTCAAACTTTATAAATGGTCTGTATACAAAAATATTGTTCCAAGATCCTTTGGGTTCAGTGGTTTTGGCCAACTTCACTAAGCAGCCTTCATTTTGAGAACCTATTAAAGAAATGGTGGATGAGTCTGATGTCAGATGAAAATTTGGGAGAAAAAAGTTTGTTTGTTTGTTGGGTTTTTTAAGAGCTTTTACGTCTTCCAGAAAGGTTACTTTCCTTACTAAAAAGTTTATCTGAATCATCTTTAAATAGTTGTGAGTTAATTCAGCTCAGCGTAGTTGTAGTGTAGTGGACATCAGTACAACAGCATAGTAAAAGGCATTATTAATTTAATTGTAAAGTGATCTTTCAGAGTCAGTATGATTATGTATATATATGCTGTAACATTAGCATGGTATTAAATCTATACAAATAAATGCCTCATTGCTTTTTATTGTATGCTATTCCTCATCCAGTGGTATCATTGTCTTATTCAAGAATGATCTATGTAATTGCTACTGATGTGGCATTCCAACTTCACAAAACCTAAATGAAGACTGACTCACAAAGTAGGTAATCAAGAAAAAGAATGAACTGTCGACAGAGTTGGAGATGAGGTCAAATACTGAGAAATTTTCAAACCAAAGTAAGGTGAAAATTGCTAACGTGTAACTTGTGCCAGTGAGTGAATTATTGATCTTTCTGTTTCATTTCATTCACAAAAAGTCATAGTGTACAAAGAAGAGAACATTTTAACTATTTGTCTGATTTTGCTGAATGAGCTGTTTTCGTGGCAGGCAACTGAATTATGAATCTGAAGGCCTACAGGCTTAAATGTAATCTAAATAAGAATTAAATGTAAATGGAAGACAACATGTAGGGTTAGCATTATAAGCAGCCTGAGCATCCAGTTACTGCAGCTTGCAGCTATTCCCATATTTTTTGTACTTATGGTATATAAAAAAAGTTGACGAAAAAAACAGCTATTTCACTGAGAGAAGCTGTGGTAGGAGATGGAGAAAGTGATAGCAGACCAGAACATCACATAATTAAAACTGCTTTTACACTTGTTACTTCCTAACACAGTGGGGAAGCATGGGAAGCGAGACAGGAATTGTTGTCCCAAAGTGTAGTAATGCAGATTGTCAGGGCAGAGCACTCTGGAGATCCACATCAGGGAGATCTTCTCTTAGGGGATTACCAAGGAGCTAAAAAGGATGGCGTGATCTCTTGGACTAGGAATATTATGCAGAAAACTTGGATGGATTTGAGCACATAGGTTTATCAAAGCCAGAGAAGAATTCTTTGACTTAATTGAGGAGTGATATTTTGGGAACATGAGAGAGGGATTTGACTGGTGATGTAGGTTGGTAAAGGCCATACACATGGCTGATGACATAAAGAAAGTGTCCTGCTTATGAAGACATAGAAGGAAATTCATGGGTCCTCTCAGGGAAGCACAGATGTTAAAGGTTTTAGAAAGACTGAAAAACATTTTAGGGAAGGGGAGGGGCCTTTGTGAGACAAAGCCTCAAAATTTTGTTTGTGAGACAAAGCCTCAAAATTTTGCTTGTCATACAAAGCTTGAGTTGGCCAGTTGTTCAAGGAGAGATAACAAAAAGGTACTATGAGTTTAATTTGGGTAGAAGGAATGCTACTTCTAAAAGATTAAATAGAATGGGGGATGGCATTAGTATGTCAGTTGTAAGCTGGCTGTCTCCATGTATACTCTACAGAGATGAAGTGTTGTGTATGTTTGCTTTTTCACTGATGTGAGTGACACCTAGTTCATTTTTAAATGATCTGCCTGGAACCCAGGTGGAGTTTGAGAGACATCTAATAAATACAGGTTCATCAATACTTGTATAAGCTAAGAAGTATTTACACTGACTGAAAAAAAAAAAAATGCCTTTTTACTGGTAGGAAGACTACACAAGACCATCGGAGTAAAACTGTCTCCTTGAAGAGTAGGTGCAATTACAAAAGTAATTCTAGATAACTATTAATGAGAACAGACATGAGAGAGATTTTTAAGCCTCATGGTATTTTTCCATTTCATTTTGCAATCGTCTTCATTCAGGGCAGTTGGGAAGTGGTACAGAGTGAGATGTGGGTCAGTGCCCAGTGGCAGTTTGAAGGAAGAACAGAGCAGGTAGGTAACAAACTGATTTACAAGTAATTTTGTGCTTTAATGCAGATAGCCAGTCCTGGTCAGAAGGGGAAAATTGCCTGGTACTGACATTTATTCAACCCTTTCAAATGAAGTACAAAAGATTGCTAGTCAACATTTCCAGATGATGTTAGTATAAATGTTACAGAAAAGTTGCTTGTCTATTTTCAGCGAAACTAATTTTCCAGATCTGAGCTCTGTTGGCTTCAGTTATTGGAAGTGCATACCAGATAACCACAAAAAGCACAAGAATTCAGTGTTTTATAAGAAACCAGTTAGTATTAATTTAACTGCATTTGGTTTTATTTAACTATATTTGAAAACTTTGAAGCTGAGGCTGATATACTAATATCAAACTTTGAATCGTGTTCATCTCTATTAAATACATATAAACTATATATAAGCTTTTTTTTATTATTTTTTTTTCCTCTCCCCCCCACCCAGTAATGATGTGGGGGAGGATCCCTGTCCTGGCAAGAATGGGAAGATTACTTTGTTCCCTATTATTGCTTGGCTATCCCATTAGTTCTCAGCATCAAACCAAGTATGATATTCCACTGAAGCAAAGCACTGTTTAATCGATTTTCAGTATCGTACCTTAGAAATAACTGGAGTGAGCTGATGCATGTATTCTCATGTGACTGTTCTGAAAGTAATTAAAGTTGCTCAAGCTATGATCTGCCTTTATAGCCCCTGTTTGGTTTACAGAGGTCTATTTAAAGTGGTATATTTAAAGTAGTGGGCAGTGCCATCTAGGGTGCTCTCTAAACTCAGTAATTACAAGGATGTTGGCTCTCTATGGGAAGGAGTATAAAGACCATGTTGAGGAGACAATACAAACTGTGGAGAGTCAGTATAAGATGTCAATTGTACATAAAATGGTTTTTAATTTGTTGTGTCACTGTGCTGTGATACAATTTAGTGGGGTCAAATCCATCCTTTAGACTGGCCTTGGCATTATTTATTGCAGAAGTCAGCCAGCTACAGTCACCTACAGCAAGAAAGAGGAAAAATCTCATAGCTGTTCTGCATGTGGACATTAAGGACATAAATGGAGAGTCTGCCTGTTTGAGTGGCAGATATATTCTGTATCACTGCATTTTATGAGTATCTTACTGTTCTGGTTTTAGCTTTCATCTGTTCCACATCCTATGTTTCCTTAACTTTTTTCATGTATGTAGATGACAAACATTTTCCAGAGGCACTTAGGAAACATATCTCATCTTTAAACTCTCTGTTGAGTACAGGATAGTAATCTGAAGCTGAGTGTATTGAAGCTTGGAGGATACAGTGTCTAGGAAACATAGGTAGAGTGCTGAGGGGGCAAGACTAAAATAGAAAATAGGATAGGACACTCAAATCAAACAGTGAAAACTTGAAACAGCAATAATGACAACCATGGGAAAATTACTGTTTAAAAATGAACAACACTAGCCTGGATAACTAGGAATAGAAAATGAAATACAGAAGTGGCATGAATATGGGGAAAAAAAGACTTTATTTTATTTTATTTTATTAAACTCCTTTATATATTATTGAAAGGATATAGCTAGAAATCACACAGAGCACTCATTATTGCCAAGACCATTCATGAAAGAAAAGGTAAACCTGAGGTAGAAATTCATTATAGGAGGGAAATCCAAAAGACAGACCATTAACTCTTGATGCAAATGTTGTTATAGGCTTCTCAGAGCACTCTTGCAGTTTGCTGTGTGCTCCATATTCCAGACTTGCAGTGCAGGCTGATGGTTGCCTATTTTGCATTATTTCAGCTATTTGTGGATTTTGTCCCTCTCTGTTTACATCGATTGTTATACAGGACAAAATAAGTAGTCCTATTTTATCAAAATACAGAAAAGGCAAAGAGACTAAAACCAAGATCCTTCAAAGTGTACAACTTCCATCAGAAGCATTTTGATACCCTGCTGTTTTTGTGGATCTGTGGCCCAGGGGTCAGTAGCTGAAAAATGGATCTGGGCTGGGAGGAGGAATTCGTTCTACATCTGCCTTTTCAAGGCTGGTACCCTACCCACTGACACCTTTTTTTTGAGTTTTTGGAGTGTTGATTTTTCCTATAAAACTACTTTACTATAAAACTAGTTTCAAAGTATTGTAATTGGAGTGCAATAACTGTAGCTTCTGTAGCTTTTTTTTTTTTTTTTTTTTTTTTTGGCAGTTGTTTTCTAGATGGATTTTGTTAAGCAGAATTTTTTGTCTAAAGAATTAAAAAATCTGTCCAGACACGAAACAGAAAAAATTCCAAGTTGAGAGAATCAGTTTTCCAAATGCAGTAATGCTGCTCTTTTCATGTTCCTGAAGTTGTCCACCTCAAATTCTTGGGTTTTTTACAAGTTTTTTTTACAATGGATTTTCATGGTGACACAGGCAGAGCAACTTGAGTCTCCAATAAAAAATTGTATAATGTAGACATCTTTTTTATTGGTCTGGGGTATTAAGAGTAACTTTGCAACACCGTTCTTGTCTGTGCAAAACACCCTATTAAACCATTAGATGAACACCTGAATCCACTTGAAATTCAGCGTGGGCCCCTTTACAGTAATGATGCCTTAATATTTTAGGTTTCCTAGGGCAATTTCTCTTCAAGTGTGATCATTATGGATAATAGTGTTAATTAAGAAATTTGTTACATTTGAAATGCTAACTTGTTGTATGTAATGGTTATTAAAACCTCTTCTGTAGTAAACATGAATTGTAAGCGTGAGTGCCATACTGCACCTAATAGCTATTTAGTTGCGTTTCCTAACCACCCGAATATAATTCTTGCAGAATTCTAGTTTTCTTTGCTCATAAAGTTTGTTTTCTGGAGAAACACAGCAGAATTACTATAGTTGCATTGATGCTGTACTGCATGCCAGTTAGTCTGTCTTTAATGAGGAGAGGAGGAAGGGTTGAAGTAGTGTGATGAAATTTGGTGTGCATCAGACTATTAACTTCTGAGGCCTCTAACACTTCTATCCTCATTCTCCAGCCCAAAGCCTGCACAGTCATCTCTGGGATGCAATGTTTCAACCAGGTACCTGAATTGCAAGCTTTCACCAAATATCTTAGTGCAGAGTCAAAAGCAGGTGCAATTCAATCAAATGCATACTTTTAATTAAAATGACATTTCTGAAAGGCTACAGCACAGATTGTGGTAAGTGTACATACTTTACCATGTAGCATCTCTAATGAAATACATATTTTCTAATGTCTGCAGTGTGCAGAAGATAGCCATTTGCTTTCAGATGTGTGCATTTGACTTGTCTAATGTAAGAAAACATCTTTTGAATACAAATATGCCTTTTGAAAAATAATTATTGAAGTTATGAAAGGGTATAGAGTTTGTTTTCAAAAAAATACAGAATTTCTTATTACCAGACTTCTTTGGCTACAAAAATCAAACAAACTGCTTGATTCTATACTGGGATTTTGTACCTGCCAACTCTGACAACTTCACATAATTGTTGTTCAGTGGTATTACAGCAAACTTTTTGCTTAGTTTCCATTAACCTTGTCCTTCAGGTGAGATTCAAACAGTGCTTCCTTTTCAAAGGTTTTCTGTCAGAAATTAATAATTAATGTGAAAGTCAGATTTTCTATGCTCCTGTAGAACCAGATACCTTTTTAAAATTTATTTTTAGAAATAAGAAGTAGGTGAGACTTTAAGATTGTAAATAGAGAGCAAAAGGAAAAGAGCATTTCAGGCACATCTCTGTAGTGATTTGTGAGGTTTCATTTTTTTCAGTGTACCATACAAAAATATTAGTGAAGGCTACATAAAAATTTTATAATGGTTTTTAAATTAATTAAGTTATTTTTCTGCCAATTACTTTAAATGTTTGGGTTTCCTCATATTCTGAAGAATCCAAGTACCATCCTTACGTAATAAGAACTTTATTTAAACCTTCTTACGTGTGTCATCAAATGGGTGAAGGAGGGACTTCTTATGTTGTGGTAAAAATTCCTTCTGTTATAGTGTTGTTTTTTTTCTTTTACTTTTATATTTAAAAGATACTGTAAACAGGATTTTATTGCAGTAGTGATGTTTACAGTCATAACTATATTTAGTGTGCTATAGATTTCAAATTTTTCCTTATTTGTGTGTATTTTACAGTACAGTGATGTATGATTTACTTTAATCTCGTGAATACTTAAAAAATAAGCATGCTAATCATAAATCTCAATGACATTGTTTTAACTTTTTCCATTTTGCAATGAAAATATTTAAGCTCTTCTCCATTATTTTACTTCTTAACTTTACAGTAAATTTAAAAAACTGTCGGGCAGTATTTTTATCAGCACTGTTCAGTATCTCTGATATGTAAAACAGTTGGAGACTAACCCCTTAGACTTCACAACAAACATTAGCAAAAATCCTCATCAACTAAAAGTTGTGATTTTGTTGTTTGGGGGTTTTTATTTCAGTTTGTAACTGACCAGCCTTTTCCAACATGGGTGTGCCTCTTGATCTCTCCCAAATTAAACAGAGATATATAAACAATATACAAACAATAGCAATTGAAGTACATCTTATTTATCCCTTCTTTCTTTTTACTCATGAGAGTCCTTCAGTGTGGCCTTCAAGTCTTCTGTGATAAAGAAATGTGCTTAGATGCACAGCCTGCTTTTTCAAGTGTGCAGGGTTGATTACAATTTTAACAGTAATCATTTAGCCATAGAACACTGGTTCCTAATTTTCCTTGAAGATGTCATCTTTGGAGGGAACCTGATTAGAAGCGTATTTTTCCCATCACATTTGTTCCTCCAGTTCTGAGGAAAAATGGAAATTATAGTTCAACGTTCTTTTAGAACTTTCAGTCTCTTAACAGCTTTTTCCAGTTCTCCAAACTGGACCCTTAAAACCTTTTCCTCACCCATCCATTAACTGTGTTGCCTGTCATATAAATAAATTTTTAAATAAAAATAATTATTTCCTAGTAATGTCAGAAATGAAAATAAGACCCATAGCAAGGCATATTGATGTGAACCTATAGAATATATCTTATAGCTTCTTATTTACGAAACTCGTCCATGCAGCTGTTAATTGATTTTAGGAGAATTAATTTAATCTAACTAATTTTTCATTGTAGCTAACATAGAAGTATGAAGTTGATTGTTGTATTTCCACTATAAATATACATGTGTGGTTTTGTCTGTAGGCATATCTGCATGGCAACTGGAGGTTTCCAAGGCTTGACTTACTGTTGTTTGGGTATTTTCCTCCTCAAATGTGGTATGAGCAGATCCTGTAGTACTGAAGAACAGCAGTGAGAAAGAGAAGCCTTAGAAAATGTTGATGAGGATTTAACAGAACAGGCAAGAATTACTTCCTTACCGTGACCACAACATTTTGCCAGGCTGGTATAATAGTGGAGTTTTGGAAGACTGTTGTATAGTTATCACTAGTTAAGAATAAAATCACTCAAGATGCAGAATAGTCTCAAGTACTATTCTAAACCTTTCAAATAGCAGAGCACTGGCCACAGTATGCTGGAAGGAGAAGGTGAATGTGCATAATATTATTGCAAGTTTTTATCAAAAAGTGCCTAGAGCTGACAGAACAGATTGGTGGTTTTAATGAAAGTGAATACAGTTAATCTGTGTATACTTTCATTGACAAGGTTCTGCACTTAGGAGTACAGCACAGATGGTATAAGCAATGAATACTTATGTCTGACTGTAATTGATCCTATCAACAATGACATACCTTTAACTGGGTTGTATCACTTTAAGTCACATATGGTTAATTAAGTAAGAAGGACCCAAATACACTAAGGAGATTTTTGTGTTTATACTTAGGAAAACAGTCTAGACAGGTGTTAATGTAAATGAAGTTAGTACTTGTCAAAGGTGAAATTCTCCATATGTAGCCCTGCTTCAGTCTCCAAATAAATACAGTGTGGCTATGTCTACATTAGCAAGTAGTGAGGAGCAATGGGACCTGATCTGCAGAGGGGAACAGTTGGTGCTGAGGGTCCTGCTCCCCACTGTGGGGCTATGCGGGAGCAAGGATGTTGCTTCAGAATGGTTCTGTGGTGGTCCCACTGACGGAATGCACAGGACTGACTAGAGGGCACTACTAGGTGCAGTCTTGGAGAACATAATTTCTTTTAGGTTAATTCCTTGTATTTCGTACCTCGCTGTGTATTTTGGGGAGCTACTCTTTTTTTTATCCACAAAACAAAGTTTGCTCTTCACTTGTAACATTCCTCAACGTCAATTACAAGAGATTTGCTTCCTTAGACAATCTCTACGCACGTGCTTCCTGATCAGCCATCACATTCATTAATTGTTTTTCAACATATGTACATGTCTGCTCCTTGATGATATAGTAGAGTATCAGAAGTAGTGCTAAAGTTAAATTATTTTTTTGCATGTATTTGGATTGCCCCTTAGTTGGGAAGTCTGTCTCTTGGAAATCTACTGTTGGAAAATCACATGTTCTAAATTCTTTCCTTTCAAGGACTGTACTTTGCGCAGCACACCTTCCCTTTGCTCTGTCCAACATGGAAACTGATATGACAAAACAGAATTTGATGTGGTCCCAGTTTGGGTCCTGGAGGTCTCCATGGGTATGAGTTCTCTATATCTGCTCTAATCTTTGTATTCTACCTTATTTTTTAAAGGAAATGTCCTGTTTCAAAACAATTTTACCTTCAAGTTGCTAAAACTGTAGTTCTACTTGTACACCATAACTCAGTGGCCACTGGTGGGTGTCCCAGGAACAAATATCCACCATTTTCTGAGATGCACTTGGAATAAATGCTCTTGAGGGTTAAGTGACTACTGAGCTGCCTATTATTGGCTGATAGCTCTTCCAAAACAAGTGTTACTACAAGGACTCTTTTCTTTTTGAAATGAAGGAAAATTATTCAGGCCCTTTCAGACCTCACATATTACCGTTACAGAAATAAGTTCAGGGCACCCAGCCCTTCTCTTTAAGAACAAGGTGGGTTTTGATTTTCCTTTCATCTGATGTACAGCATTTTTTTTCCTCTTTGCTTTCAGAGTAAAATCTTGGTTTTGTCTCTTTTTGTCCTTCAGCCAGTTGTATGTTGTGAAGGAGATCTTCGTTTCACTTCATGTGATATTTATCAGCTTCTGCCACTTGAAAATACTGCAGCTGCTTGAAAGCTTTAATTCATCACTGCTCAAACACACACTTTGTGGATGTCACACCTAAACTTTCCCATCCATCCCAGGTGGCTGTGCAATTTCCAGATTTTGAATAGCATCATCAGTTCTGGAAGCAGAAATGTTGATGTCAGTCAGGATATCAGTTGTGATAACCATTAGCCTGCTGCCCACATTTTGCTAGTCCAACTTTTTTTTTAAATGTCATCAACTTCATAAGTTGGTATGACAAAAGTGTGCTAAAAATTATTTTACTTACATCATGAATTTTAAAATCTGCTTATTTATAAAGTGAAAACACACATGGTTGGTATATAACTGGTTAGAACTGCAGTAAGTTTTAAAATACATAATATTAAAACCATTATAATTTATGACAAACAAGACAATTATGTAAATGGAATCTTATGTGTAACAAACAAATCAAACTGTAAAATGAATAAAAACCCTGAAAATCCTCCAACACTTTAAGAAACTGACACTAAATAATTGTCATAGTTAGTCTTGTTGTGGAAGGTTATTTTCCCCAATATACTTTATTTTTTAAAATAACTAAATATGTTGAAACATAGTTTCATGTGTATTTCTCTTTAACTTAGGACAGCTGAAAGATAACTGAATATTAGCACATGATTCCAAAATAAAAGTAAGCCCTAGAAGGCTTACTTAGAATAGGCACCTAAAGGTACAATTTGACTCCAGCATATTGTAGACAATTTTTTATATAACTTTTATTTTCATTTGTGTTTTTATGTTATCCATTTTAAAATGGATGCAAAAGTTGTTTTCCTTTTTCTTCATAGCTGGCATTTTGTAAAAGCATTTAGTAAGTCCTGAGCTCTAAGTATTTGAAAAACACAAAAGTCCTTTATTCTAGAAAACTTCCTTTATCATGTGTTACCATAGGGCCAATCCTACTGTGTTTTGTTCCCATGGAAGAGCTAGTGTGTCTCTACTGTAGTTTTCCAAATTACTTAAGCAATTACATCAGCCAGTACCCTCAGTATCTTATTATTTTGGAAGTAAAGGTTTATGCATGTTGATAAGAAGTGGGTGAGTGAGGTGGTGTGGGGGAAGCTTTGAAAAAAAAAAAACAAAAAAAGAGAGGAAAATTGTCTTTTTCTTCTTTAAGATGACCACTTAATTTACAAATTCTTGTGAGTTATGATCTTTGGTACCAGAAATTAGTTTGTAGATAGAGCAACAAAGGCACATGTGAAAGGCACATTTAATATAAATGTGACAAATTTCACATTTATATTAAATGCTTTAATATACTTTGTATAAAAAATACAATACTACTAATACTTTGAGTACCAAATTTACTCTCCATGCCCATTTTATGAGGTAACATAAAGAAACTATGAGAATATTATCAAATTGGAAACCAGGCATCACTACAAGACCATACAAAAGATTTTCTTCACGGTACTTATGAAGACACAAATGGTGAAATATTCTACAAAAAGACAGTCTGGAATAAGAATAGCAGATTCTAAGTGAAAAGCTAAGTCTGGGGAGGTCATTAAGGAGTAGAAGAAAAACAACAAGCATATTTGTCTATTAAGCATATAATACAATTTATTTGATGCAATTTGACACTTCTGTTTCCTTGGCTTTAGTTAGAAATAATGGAAATCTGGGCATTGCATCAATTTGTAAAAGCAAAAAATAGTTGGATCAAGCGGTCTGGCTAATCTTACATGCTCTTCCATGTATCTGTTAAAGACATAGTTGATCTGAACTTTACAAAACCATGAATTTTGCTTTGTCATGTTTTCTGTTTTTTCCCATTCTGTTCCAGTAAAGATAGAAATATTTTCCCAGTATTGTATGTTTGTGATAATAAGTAGATAACTGATGGCAAAATAAAGAAAGATTTTAATATATTCTCATGAAACTGCATGTGCAGTTTGCTTTTATATATATTTTTATAAAAAAATCTCCCACCTAGTTATTGAGAGATTTACATTGACTGAAGCAAGAAAATTCTTTAAAGAACAGTTAAGCAAAAGAAGCAAGTAAATAGAAACAACATTAAGAAAATATTTAAAGGACATTTAACATTTGTAGTTAGTCATCAGTTCTGTCTAGAAATGAGAGAAACTGATTGATGTGGAACTATTTTTATTTTAATGTTGCTTCTTTTCATGCAGAATGGTTTAATGAAGGAACAGCAGGAAAATTTATGGATTTCCTAAGACATTTATCTAATTTTAAAACTCAAGTACAATTTAAGCATTGAGATTGCTTCAAATGAATGTTTACTCACAAAAGCAATGAGAAATGTAACATTGGTTTTAGAACTAAAACTTTGCTTCTGATTGTGATGCTCCATTTAGTGGACTTCCTGTTTCAGCTTCCATTGTAAACCATATTTGCAGACATTTAAAAATTTGACAGAAAAAAATTGCTTTTGAAACACTAGCATTAAAGTGGAATGAAGTTGACTTTCCCCCCCAAATTTTGGAACTTTTTGGTAGGATTTCATAATTTTTACACAGTATATTGAATAATCATCAGTGGCAATGGAAATTCCAGTGATAAATCAAGAGAATGACATTTCGGTCATGAGAGGTTGCCTGGCTATTTTAGAAACTGGAATAACAAAGTTGTCTTTTCTTCACTATATATACGTTTGGTGCTGCAAACAAATGTTTTCTATAGAATCAAGGGTAGAATATGACCCTCATAGAAATGTCTTTGCAATTGCATTATTACAATATGTTATTGACCACTGCTGCTCTTAACATGCTGAGCAGTCATCACATATTGGGGGTGATCTGTTTTTCAAACAAGTGTATAAAGGTCTGAAGTGGGATCTGATGAGCTCTGGGGATCCTGGGAGGCAAAGGCAGATCCTAGCTTGTATCTAGCCTTTTTCATCGTTCAGCTGAAACATTTAGTCTGCATTTCCTCTCCAGGCTGAAGTGCAAACACAGGACTTAGGCAGAAGGTGAAGAGGAAAGCAGCTTTTTAACTTGAGCTGTATCGTTCCATGAAGTACTTTCTCTCTTCTCTTAATTTTGTTTTTCTGTATTTGATAACTGAATAAAGTGGATCATCCTGCTGGCAGGAAATATAAACCAATCTCATAGTTATGTGTACAGAAATGATTTTGGTAACACTGGTATCATATATTTTTACTAAAAAGTGCCCATGAACTCTTTCATAACAAATCCTCATGGAAATCTTTTAGTTTGTTTCTTGCCATATGAAATAGCCATAAGTTATCAGTGGAGGGTTAGATGCTAGAATGAATTTCAAATTATAACATAATAAAAATGTTTCATATATTGATTTTAGAGGAATAACTTTTATAGCAACATTTTTGAAGTTTAAAATTCATTATTGTTATGGGTTTACTTATTGATTTAGTTGCTGACCTTCAAAACGTCATTAAAAAGAGTTCTATTAGGAGGGTAATAAACTGCAGTAACCAAGGTGTCATTTGGGTTCGTTCTTTATTGTTTCTGAGTTTTTTTTAAAAAGTTTTCATCTTGATGCTGCCATCAAGTGGCTATTGAGTAAAAACTCTGTGTTGTCCATCTTTGAATTTTAGTCTTGTTTTTAAATAAGTTACTGGTTTGGAGGGAGGAAATATCCTATACTTGTTGACTGACAGAAAAAAATCAGTTTATTGCTAGGCAAGATTTGTAGACCTAGATGCTCAAAGACACTTGAACAGGCTTTAAAAAATGGGATTTCAGTGGCATGAAATTGTGTTGACCTTTTTTTCATCAGCTTCAACATGTGTTAGGGACCTCTCTGGTCACCTTGTGAGCTATTCAGAGTGAAGAGCTTGAATTTTCAGTAATCTTAATATAGAGGTAAATCTTCCCTTTTAACTTCCCACCTTAAAGAATTCTACCAGAACACCACAATACAGATGTAGACTATAGACTTGGGCAAGCATTAGATGCTAAATCTAAAAGGCCAGAATGAACATGGATCCTAAGCTTCAAGAAACTTTCCCTTTAAACAAAAAGAATAAATAAAACCGTATGTCAACCCAACAACTGTGTCTTGTAAAGTAGACAAAGCCTTGAGATTCTGGGGGCTTGGGGAGATAAAGCCAATAGTCCAGCACTAAATGACAATTTACTCACAATCAAAATATTGTCATTCATCAAAAATTCTCAGTTCATTTCCAGCAGTATGGGTCTGTTAAGCAATTTTAGGCAAATCGTGATAAACATCCCCATTCTCCTGAAGATCACTTGCCTTCTTTCACCCTCTAGAATAATAGAAAATCATAAGCAAATTTGCATTTGTATTTACTATGTTTGAATTAAAGCTGCAAACAGCTCTGATTCACTAATAACTGATGAAAGTTTCTTATGATTGAGCTACAAAACCTTAAACAAATTAATGAAAATTGCAAATCACCTTGAAAATTGCAGGTTTTTTAGTCCTATAGCGAGTGCTGAGAAAACTGCTTAAATAGCCTAGTTGCTTAACTCTTTCTTTTGAAAAAATACCTTGCTTATTACATTTTCTGAAAAACATGGCTTCTGAATTAAGGCATGGCTAAGCAAAATCTTAGTTTTTTAAGCTGTGGTTTGCTTTCTGTTCATGAACATTAAATAGAACGCTACTGTTTTTGGTTCTTTTCTATTACTTATTGTTTAGAATCATAGATGCCTCTGATGTTAGGCAAATATTTTGGTTTATTTTCTCTTGTGCCCCAAATTAAAGTACAAGATTTAGCATGTGCTGGCTTTTTTCAGTAGTGAGACAATTAATTTTTAAATATATGCACCTGTAATTTTTCCCTCCAAAACTGCAGCTTAATCAGAAGACAATATTTCATTAAAATAAAAAAAAACAACCAAACAAACAAAACCAAACCACATGTGTTTGGTATGTGTTTGTTAGTTTGCTTTTTCTGTGATTTTTGATGATGCTACTTAACTTTGAATCCAAAACTAGTCATGGAGAAAGATGTATGGAAGCTGATCCCAAAATGGCATACAATTTCTTAGTCTCCTTGTCATGGAAATCCACTCAAACAGAGTATCAGACGAATTTCTCTAAAAGAGTGATTTCTAGAAAGTGGTATATCCTAAAATACTACATTACAGCTACATCTCTGAAGCAAATCTGTTCGACTTAAAGGAATATACTTCAGCTTAAATAGATTTCAAATAAAAATCAACAGGTTTTAATTTTATGCATTTTTGCTAATGTTTGAGTCATTGAGCTTGTGATGAATAATTTATTATAGTTTTCTGCATTCAACAGATTTTTTAAAAAGAAACCTGTAAGGCACAGCAGGCAATTGTTTTACACGAAAAGTTTCCTATAGCATTTATGCTAGTGCAGTCTAAGTATAGAGCAAAAGAAATTGCACTGAAAAGACATTTTTCAGCTAAATTTGAAATCACTTTCCATATAGGAATACTAAAAGCATTTGTATGCTGACACACCCTCTAGCTATTACTACTAGGAGAAATTCCAAAATTTAATGAAATCTCTGAAACTCTCTGAAATGACACAACTGCTGCTATTAGTTGGCAGGCGTTTTTTGCTAGAAAAACTTTGCTATGATTTTTCCATATTGCTAATACTCCTTTTCCTTTCAGGTTCTTCATGTGCAGCTATGGGGACTCAAGTACTCCCCCCCAAAAGCTATGAAAACCTCAGTTTTTCTATTTGAAGCCCAAAAAACCTCTTGTTTCCTTCTTTGTCCTCTCTCCTGACTATGTTCTCCCAGCTGCTCAGTAAGTTGGGCAGTGGATTCTTAATTGTCTTAATTAATTAAATGTGGTTTTAAAAGACCACATGTAACTGTTGAAAATGAATGAGTTTCTTTTCCAGCTCTTTGCATTGATTTGTCACAATTTTAAAATAGTGTTTGTTAAATACACTAAGCATATGTGGAAGCAATGTATATCTGAAGGTACCATCTTTTTCAGCATCAAGTTGAGTGCAGGTGAATTCAAACTGATAGTTTGAATAATCTGCTGTCTGTCTTCTTACTGATTTTTTAGAGAACACAGTGCTTGAGAAAGTGTTGGACAGCACTGAAGTTTTTTGAAAGCATTCCTCAAATATTCGGTCCTTGAAGATTGTGTTGTTTCAGGAATCATTACATTCCGAGATTCTACATTAAAAATGTACACAGAGTAATAAACAAAACCTATATGTTTGATTGTCCATGCTGCTTGATTAATCATGAGACTAAGATAGTAAGTGTGTGCTCCCCGTCAGTACTTGAATACAGCTCTCAAATAATAATAGAAACTACATGTATTAAGCAGAGGTGAAAGACCATGATCACAACTTGACAAAGGTTGAAAAAGGCTTTGCAAAGCCTTCTCCGTAAGTGAATTCCAGTTGTCTGGGTTGCATGTTGGGAGTGGTAATATAACTTCATATAATGCAAATGTAAACCAACTTGTGATGATGTGACTAACTGAACATTACTTTTTGTAGCTTCTACTTTTTCAGCTGGGATGCAGAAGTTGCCTTAAGTTAAACTTGAAACTCCTCCAGTGACAGCAAAATGCTGTCTAAAACTAATAAAAAGCATCTGGCTGTGGAACAAAAGCTGGTTTTAGACATAAGGAGGCATTTTATCAAAAAGGTAGTCTTTATGCAGAGCTTAAAAATTGTATTAATAACTCAAAGATACCTTTCATGGTTTAATGCTGGGATGGCAATTAACCAAATGACAGATGCTCTCCATTAATCCTCCTCCCTGATAAACAGAGAAGATTGAAAAAGGGAGAAAGACTTATGGGTTGGAAACTAAACTACACAGCTTAAATGAAACAGTAATGATAAAAAAAGGAAAAATTATTGAATATGTACAAATATACAGAAAAACCAATACTATGTTCCTCACCCCTTTCCCCCCAGTAACTCTCACGTCACCACGGAGGCTGCAGGGCAGCCCTGGGAAAGTCCAGGCTGGACTCCTGGGGTCAGGAGCAGTCGGCAGGGATCAGGACCACAGGCAGATGAATGGATGGAATCCTCCCAGGATTCCAAAGCAAACAGGAAGAGGCAAAGAAAGGTGAAGGTGAAGGCTGAAGGGACCTGAACCTCATGATCCCTCAAATTTATACCGAGTGTGACACGTATGGGATGGAATACTCCGTTTGGTCAGTTTTGGTCTCCTGCCTTGTCTGCTCTTCCCTAAAGGAGGGCTGCAGGTGTTACCCCTTTACCCCCTTTCTATTTCCGGAGCATAAGATGTTCCTCAGAACCAAGCGTGGTCTGCATGCCTTGGCTCTGCATTCCATTCTCCAGCCATAACTATAAACATTGAGTGTTATCAGTCCTAGAAGCAGACACTGCCCGAGAAACTTGCTGTTAATTTCAGCAAGAACAGCAACTTACGAGAGACTTAGCTGAAAGTAAAATTACAAGACAGAAAATTACCTCCATCCTCGCCCAAACAAGGACAGTACTGAACAGGATCTACCTAATTTAATCTATGCGAGACATTGTATTACATGGAACTTTCACTTGACAGCTAGTGGCAGTCATAGAAAATTAGAACAAGATAGTATGACAAAGCTTATTAAATACATTTCTAAGATAGTAAACATTGTGTTTGTTTTGATGAATATATCAAATACATTGCTTTTCTTTTTTGTTGTGAAATCTTCTCTGCTATACCACAGACCTCTAAACAAAGCCATTTAATATTGTGATTTTTTACCAAACATAGCTATAGCTATGAGGCTGTAGCTGGTAGTCTTTTCTCTTGGACCTTCATATATGTCTAATAATAGCAAATAATTAAGCTTCAACCCCTGTTGCTTCTTTGATTGGTAAAGAGTAAAGGCTCCTGAAGATAGCCTTTCTGTGTCTTGTATTGGGTTTGAAAGGAAAAAACTCTAGACAGGTAGTTTTGCATGAAGAGGAATAGAGTAGCATATTATGTTTTGTCTACAGCTGATTTATAGGTTTATGTATAGTATGCCAATTTATAATATACAAATAAAGGCTTTCATTTACAAAGCCTCTGGTGTAATAGTTTGGAAACTCAGCTATTTTTGTGTAGGATGCACAAAGGTCTGAAAAGCATCTTCCTTACTGCCAGATTCTGTCTAGTTTGTGTCTAAATGTGCACTGATGAAAATGGCTGGTGAGCAGGATTTTGAAATCACATGTGTATGCAAATCCCACCTGCCTCTTTGTTCCTCTCCAGACCTTTGAATAGAGCCCAAGGCACAGATTTTTATTCTCTTGGTGTAGCTGGTAGGCTCTTCTGCTCCATATTAATAGTCAAGACCATAATGATTTCCTAAATGAGGCAATTTCAACTGTAAGTTGTTAAAAGGTTGGTAAACAGGCTTGTCCCCCAGACAAGAGTAATACATGCATCTGTGTTGTGACAGCTGTACTTAAACAGGTGAGACCGAAAAAAAAGAAAGTAGCAACTTCTCTCCATTTTGGTTGTGTAGGGTCCTTGTTCTCTAAGAGAGATTTTTGTCTGAAAAGTTTATATTAAAAAGTGAAAATATTTAAAGAGTCAACACAGCACTGGCTTAAAGGAATATACATTGGCAGACTGATTGGTTATTTAAGCTTTGCAGTGAAGCAGGTAGTTTAAGACATTAGTGCTATTAGGACTATCTTTGTGAAGCGTGTAGTGAAAAACTGATTTCTCTTTCCTGTCCCATCAATTCACATAAAAACAGCACTTAATCCAACCAGAAATTTATTCTGGATATTCAAAAGAGATTTGTTTAATATTTATTTCTACTGTAGATGAACATTACAGGCAGTCAGAGATTGCAGTTCAACTTATGTTACTTTATGATGAAATACTTTCTTTTATTCCTCCACCATTAGAATTAATAGTGTTCATATTAATAGAGTATTGATTGCTTAAGCATCAATAGGAATATTATCTGCCCCATTTTTAATGAAAGTAGGATGTAGAGGCCCAGAGCCTTGACTGTGCAGGTCCTTACACAAGCCTTTTGAGCCATGTGAATTTATCAATTTCAGTATCAACTGAAATCCGGGACAAAGGAGATTACCTTGAACTGCTGTATGGCATTCCTAGACTTGCCAGCATCTGAGTAGTTTGCAGTGCTGTAAAAAGAATTTTTTTTGCTGTCCATCTCATTTTTTTATTTAGTGCTAACTTTGAAACATTTATTAACGCTTCCTTGGCTTTTGGAGGGGCACATTACCAACAATCTTCTTCATGATTTTAATTTTCTTGTGGTGTTTTTGTTTGTTTGGGGTTTTTTTATTTATTTATTATTTTTTGTTGGTTTTGTTTCCTTGGTTTTTGTTGGTTGGGTTTTTTTTTTTAATTTTTTCTTTTATTATCCATTTTAAAGTCTTGTTAACAAAAATAGTAGGAAGTAAATGCATAGAAGATATGTACCAAACAGATATAACACTGGAATATGTCTTCCTTCTTTAGTAGTCAAAACTACAGAGGAGATTATGGTGCTGGAAGAAGAGAGTTAACCTGGCTCCGAGAAAAGGGTCTTATATATCAAGGCTGAATCTGACTGACAAAATAGTGGAGTGATGTTTGAGGCAAGAACTGCCTTTTTGTTTGGCAACACAATGGGATCCTCTTCCTTGATGGATTCCCAGTATTACTCAGTATAATAACATGATAATTGGTCCCAAAGATGGAATGAGTAAGATTGATTGGTGGTCTTTGGGGGCCCAGTTGTGTTATATCTAATCTAATTATGTTTGATACTGACTTTTTAATACATATGGTAGCTATTTCCTTGGCTTGGAAGTAAGGCATATACGTAAGCTTGATGTTTGCTTGGTCTCTGTTCTATAAGCACACAAATTTATTCTTAGGAGAAACCCCAGCTATATCTGTCTCATGTCATGCCGTATTCTAATTCAAAACTAAAACTGATTTGTTCCAGAGATGTCTTGAAGCACAAATATGTTGTGGCTTGTAGAAATGTGGGAGGTGTGATGGAAAGAGCAAATGGCTATAGATTGTACTTGAAAAAAACACTGAAGCTTGCTACAAAAAAACATAGTAAGTTATTACTGCCTTGGAGGAACAGTCCACAGCAGGCATTCACCCCTTTCCATGGGACAATATAAACATTTTAGTGGATTTATGAGTATAAAGGAGCATCTGGAGATGATGAGATTGTGTAAGACTAATTTTAGAGTCTGAATTAAACTAATTCCATTGCTGCAAAAGTCACTGACATACTCTGTTGCTCTTGCTTAAAAGTTGTCTGTGGATTATGGCAATACCGATTTTCCCAACCAAATGGAACAGAAAAGTCTAACACACTACTATTGGTAGTGGTGTAGTGGGCACTGACTTACTCTGAGGATTCTGAAAATACTTCATGAAAGACATTTATGCAGCCATGTTTCTGAGGCAAGTTTTTTCTCAGCTGTTAGCATCTGGGTTCCATTTCATCATGAATAGGTGACTGTCTCTTGAATTTATGTATGCTTCTCACTATTTAATAGAAAGTACAGCATGTATTCCTTGTTGTTTGTTGGTGGTGGTTTTCTTTGGTTTGGTTTGGTTTTTAACTTGGTTGTGTTGTGTTTTTATTTTTCCTTTTCTTCTCTTTATTTCACCATTGTCTTCCAGCTTAAAATAAGCATATGATAAATTAAATATATTAATAAAATTAGTGGTGTGTGATCTACTAACTAAGTAGGTAGGGAAATAAAGTTCTTTGAATTCAGTTTTGGTTTTGGAAATCTAACTTGCTCACCTGAAGTATTTGAAATAATGAAATGCACCTTTTGTTTTATGTTGAATTTCCTTTTTTTCCTCTTCCTCCTGTGATTCTTACTGTTGAAAAGCTTCCAGTCTAGCAGTGATAGCTACTAGGAGTTTAGATAGTAGAAGGCTCAATAGGTGAACAAATGTACTGCACTGTAGGAGCTCAGAGTCTCATATATGCCAGAGTGGCATATATGGCTTGCAATATTATTTTATAGTTTTGGGCATTATCTCTTCCAGAAGAAAGTGATTGAAAAGTAGAGGCTAAAAAGTATTATCACTTCACAGTGCTAGCTGGCAGTGCTCTACACACATCATTTTCTGGGACCTCCTGGCAATATTCCTATGGCTTGAGAAAGAAATGGAGAAAATCCTTATTCCTTTGAAACCAATTGGAGCTTTACAATGGACTTGAAGTGAGGAATCATTTAGTCATAAACTTGTGGGCCAAAATTGTGGTGCTAAACATAGAAGATATGGGGGCAGAGAGAACTCTAATTAAATGGTTGAAATGAAAAAGCAAAACAAACAAACAAAAAAAGCCTTTGGATAATATGTCCATTATGTTTTCTATAAGCTCCCCATCAAAACAAAGGTAGTTCATGACCAGTGAAACCTACTTCCCTACGGATACTTTTCTTGAGGTTACCTGAACTTTGATATTTAATATAGTGTGTGAGTCTGATGGAAGCTTGTACTGTGAAGTAATGTAGAAATTAGAAGGTAATTTTCTTCTCCATGTTTTCCAAATTTATTCATGGGGATACTGACAAAATTTATCTTGTCTATTAATTTGACCTCTGTTCTTTTTGATATGGGATGTAGATCTGAAAGCTAAGAAGTTCCTAAAAAATAACTTCTAAAACATATGATCTTAAATTTGATCAACATTGGCTAAAGATTGAAGAGATTTTAGGTGGCACGGATGCACTCTTTAATCACATACACAGCTCTCTAACCTCAAAATTAAGGTAAAAAGAATGGATGTGTTATTTCTAACAGAGAACCCTTTTAGAAGCAACTAGAGACTTTCTACAACAGGAACTGCTTAGCTGTACTGTTACTTCATTTATACGATAATAAGAATTCTAAACAGTTTTCTAGAAGGAAAGAGATTTGTGTTCATAAGCAAGGATCTACTAGTTGCCTATTCCAATGCTTCCCTGTTTCTTCATGCCTTGCCCAAGGCTGACAAAAGTTTGTTTAAAAGTAAAAGAAATGCCAGATAACACCTCCCTCTCCTTCAACCACCCTGGAGCAATTATGTCAAGAGTATTTAGGTTGTGAATCAAACTGATGCTAATAGAACCTACCTTCACAAACCAAAACAGGAGTAAATTTTCAATTAACTTTCCATGAAGGAGAAGGTTGCATGATCTTTTTGCTAGTTATGCTGTGTTTGAATGAAAAACCTTTGTGTTCCACCTATAAGTGTAGAGTTTTGTCTTTTTATGTTAGTGTTTTGAGTGCCCATGCACCATGTTTTATCTGCATCCTGATCTTGTCCTGTCTTGGACAAGTGTCTTGCTGACTCCACTGAGAACAGCATCATTCTCTTGCTGTCGTTTTCAAATTCTGCTATGAATTTCTTTGTCTGTTGATCTGGCCATATTTTTTTCTGCCTCAAGGAGTTGGCAGAGCTTCACTCCAGCCTATATTTGTTAATTACCTTGCACATTTTTTTCTTTTCCAGCCATGCTATATTTTGTGTTGTTAATGTCTTTCTAGACCTATCACCACACTATTTGCCTTTCTTGTCTGGTGCAACATGAGATGTAAATTCACAGGGCACATGCTCTCCTTGCTGAGAAGTCGCATTTTATTTAGGATGCCTGCAAACTGATCTCATTATAAATACTTACCATGCTCCCAAAAGAGAGAAAAGAGTTGACTTTGTCTCACCTGTCTGCCATTTTAAGATTTAAGATTTCTCAGGTGTAGGGACCTGCCTGTCATGTAACTTCCCCCATAGTGTAAATGGAATTGCACATTCTTACTTGGCATTTCAAATACCATGCAGGTCTGCTTTTCCAGTCTGGTTCTTACGTTAGACAAGAGCAATGGGCATTTGTTGTGCTGGCCATTACTCATTTCACTTGTAATCCTTATTCATTTCATGGTGGACTGTTCAGGATCGTTTCTGGGATCTTTCCTTAAACTGTTAATATACTTGAAGACCAGTGAGATGGGCTGGTATTTTGTGAGATTTGAGCTTGGGCAGCATTCATGTCTTCCACTGGTTTCTGCTAGTAGACTTTTGAACAGCTCATGGAAATCAGACAGTGCACACCACCTCAAGATAGAGCAACAGGCACAGCTTTCATGGTTTAGACTGTTTTGTTTTCTTTTCTTTTCCATTTCTGTTTTGGGTTTTCTTTTACCATTGTCTGTGTTGATTATACATACTGAATTAGAGATACCTAGCAGTGCTTACTGAAGGCATTCAGGTGTCCAGAGCCAGATTTTTCCCTCTGTATCAAGATAAGTCACACAATTTTAAATTAAATTAAAAAGGTTTGTTTCCCTCTTTATGCCTCTTGGTTGTAGGTGGAGGCATTTTACTGGCATTTAAAAGGTATTTTACTGAACTAAGAAATTATCATGGCATGCAGTTTTGGAAATAACCACCAATGCTTCCTGCCAGGGTGAGAGGAAGCAAAGTTTTGGCTTAAGTAGTGTGTGGCTGAGTCTCACTGCAAATGCTGCAAAACTGTAGGTGCTATGTTGGATTGTGCTGCATGTCCACTACCTCAGAACCCTGCACTGGATTTTAACATGTCTGTGCTTTGTTTCTGTTGCTGCAATTCTTCTTTGACATTTTTTGAATTAGAAAAGACATATCAGCCTCCATGCCATATGCCTATTACCAATAATGCTTATGTATTTTTTCAGTCCCATATACTTTCATGTGTAAATTTCCTATCAAATTCCACCCTAAGTTTTCACTTGCAATAATATCATTGCTTACAGTGCAATTTACACTGGTGTAATTTAGATAAGAATATAGATGCATATGTAAATATATGCATATATGCACACATGTAATGCCTGCTTTCTTATACACACACTTATAACACTTTCTTATAACACACTTCCCTTTTACAGTTAAATAAGAACAAGAGGGAGAATCCCTTGATTATTTTTGTGCTGGGAAATTTTAGAGCAACTAGTGAGAGGAAAATAAGTAATTTAAAGTTGTAGATAGATTTTGGAGTCATAAATACACATGCACCCCTTTACAATGTATTCTGGTTCTTGTCAGTCCCAAGCAGTAAGCTTTCTACTTTCACCTGACTTGCAACGTTGAATTTTCTGCTAGCCTCAAATCTGATTTTTATGTCACGTAAGGGAAAATGGAGATAGGAATCTTAAAAAAAGAAAAAAAAAAAGAAAAAAAAAAAGAACCCCCCAAAACAGCAGTTCCCCCAACCCCCCCTCCTATACCACCAGTCCAAACACGGAACATATTTTAGCAGAAGTGCCCCAGCTCTATCATATGTGCTGTGCAGAGTCATCATGGCCATCCATGGTGCATAGCTGAGAGCCGGAAAGCAAACAGCTGCTGTAGCCTGATTTGAGTTAAAATAGTGTCAGTGTTTAGTCTGGCGCAGTGCTTCAGGAGAGATTGGCAGCTGGGTCAAACAAAGTCATTCCATTGGCTCCCTTCCCAGTAAGCTTCTGCTAGTATTTAGGTACTAGTGCAGCCTAGGCCCCTTTTCTCAGGGATAGCCTAACATCTGACCGCACCCTCTTTGCTTTTTAAAAAATGCCTTTTCACTCTCTAAGATAAATCCACTAGTATACAATCTGCCATTAATTGTGTATTAGGACTGTTTTTCTCTCGAAAGCCGATGCATCCTGCTCTCAACGTGGTGTAGAAAGCAGACTGTTACAGTGCTGGATTAATAAAAGGGGCCTTTATGGTTTGTGAAAGAATATCTATGTGCTTAGGCAGGAAACTTTTTGATCCACAGAAAAGCCAGACGACATCTAGGTAAGGCCGTGTATCAAATCTATTTTTATGGGACAGGGGTGCAGCGAGAGCTGTTAATTGCGGTTGCTTAATGTTTGCATGCCCATTTTGATAAGCTTTTAAGAAAGTTTTGGAAATAGCTGCTCCGGCGTATCGGGCTCTTTCTCTCCTCCCCCCCTTCTCACTCCTCCTATGCCTTTAACGCTTGCAAAATCTTGTAATGATCTGCTTAGTTTTTGCTGAAATATGCGCGGGCGCCACGCTTCTTTTTGAGAGAGGGTTCTTGCAGGGGCTCCCGGCAGAAAGTTCTGCTGCTGGACCCAAAAACTGTTAAAAGTGGAGTGGCTGTGGAGAATTTACAGGGAAAGCTTTCAACTGTTACAGACTGGCTGTGCAATCATTTAAAAGTAGTTGAAAACGGCTTTGAACTAACAAGGGTTTAATTACGGAAAAGTTTAATGTGGCGATGGAAGGAATATTAAGTAAGTTGTCTTTGTCTCATACTTTTTAATTTTAGTTGTTGCTTTAGCCTGTTGGGTCACATTTTTTGTCAGCGCTGAAGGCTGCCATGAATTGGTAATGAGGGCCCCTTTTGCACATGATTTTGGCACTTGGCCAAAATCAACTTCCCAACGGCAAGCTTTCTCTAAAAGAACCTGAAGCATTTTTTTGTGATTAGGAACCATGTCTGAAAGCTGCCACAACCAGTTGTGTAGGCATGTCAAAATGACTTTATACAGTATATCTGAAGCATTTGGAGGGTGTGTGTGTGTGTGTCTGTTTTTTCCTCATGTACCAAATTGTTGCTATTATAATTTGAAATTTCTGCAGTTTATGCACCTCCAAAACCTAGGCTACAGGCAGCTGAGGCATAATGAGGATCATTGGTACCTCTATATTTTTCTACATTGCAAAGCAGCCCTAATTGTCACATTTAAAAGGATACAGAATTAGGGGGGCTGCTTAAAATTCTTGTGGACATAAAGCAGATGAATCTTTAAACTTTTAATCTCAGTAAATTATGCTCAGTGAAAAGTAAGTAATGACATTTTCGAGAAGTTTCTTTGTTTGAATTGTGTGAGTGAAGCTTTTTTGATAAAACTGTTTAAAAAAAACATATCTGGATCCATTGGGGAGAAATTTTCAAGGGGAAACTCAGATGTGTCTTTGGATTTATCCCGATTCCTTGAAATCTGGGTATTGGTCTGATCTGTGAGACAAGGAGCAGGAGCTGGGAGTCCTTTGTTGTTAAAAAGGGGGAAAGGGAGTTAGTCTAAACATTAATAAGGAGCTGCAAAAGTTCACGTTTCAAGTGTGCTCAGAGTTTTGAAACTTGTGGAGATCATCGGTGTAGTAAATGGGTGATTATTCGTCCATGATATGATATAAACAAGTCTGGCACTGTAAGTGAATACATGATTATTGTTGTACACTTGAACATTTTGTGAATTTAATCTGTATTTAACAAAGCAACCCAGTAACTGGAAATTAAGAACCTCCTATTTTGTGCTGTGTATACTCTACCCCAGTGTCTTTTACATGTGTGTTCAATGTAAAGACAGAATGTGTCTTTTGCTATAAAGGCAGCATTTTTGCCAGATATTTTTTTATTTTATGTAACAGCACTTTCGGAGATAGCCAAGAAGTTGCTTATTACTTCCTATATGAGTTGTTTACTTACAACAACTCATAGAACCCATTCTTACCATAGCAATATTTATGTGGAACAGCTTTTTTGCACCTTCCCCCGCTCTCCCAGCACTGGTCCCTTTGGCAGTGGTCCTTGCTGCTAAAATGGTCTCTACAGGTATTTTCTTTCCTCTGTTAAACCATATATTTTCAGTAAGGTCTGTGTGTATGTTTCCTTTATTATATAATGCAAGACATAGCTAATCTGGGGAAAAAAACCTCGATCTCTATAGGCTCTTCAGTATCTGTACTTTATATAACTGGCCTGGGAGAGTTTGTTCATTGTTACGTTGCAAGACACTGAGTTACAGTACTCGAAAGTCTCCTACAAGTTTAACTATAACACATTGTATTTACAGTGAAAGAAAGAAGACAGGATTAACGTGTTAAAGAGGTAGATGGAGAACATTAGTAATATGATAGGACTTAATTGCATTTTTCTTGAATTTTTAAAAAAGTTTTACAACAAGAAAAAATGCATTACAGTTGAATCCTATTTAAATGTAAAGCATTGCCAGAAAATGACTGTACTGGCTGAAAAAGCAAATGTGCTAGTAGAATTACGGCAAAGCATTACGGAATTTATTTGCTGGTGCGTGGAAGTAATTTATTCAGAGTTACTAAATTAGATTCAGTTAATTTATTATATGCATATAAACATCTATCTAATGAAAAACTAACTTTAAAATGTTTCATTGTGATATTTCTAGTTTTACTGTGGAATAATGAACACAGGCAGTTGCACTACTTCTTGAAGTTTTCATTTCTGTTTTGGTTGGTGAAGGACTGTGTTATAAATCACAGCAAGTTACGCTCCAGAAACTTTGAGAGTGATTTCTAAATACAGAGTCAAATTTTGTCTGATAGCATGCCTTAAGTGTATAATTTAATATATGAAATAACAGCATTTTCCTTAAAAACATAAAACATTATAAATATGGGTTTCTATGACAGACACTAAATTAACGTTTTCCTTCATTAAGAAAGGTATTTTCTTTATGAAAATTAAAAAAAAAGTTATGTTTCCATCAGATAAATTAGCATTCTGTATTCATAAGTGTAAAATTAAAAATGTATAGATATTGTATTCTGGTTTTAAATGACAAACTGCTAGGTTAATGTTTCTTCCTTGTAGAAGGTTGCTAAATAGCTGTTTAGTTACTTTTCCTGAGATTACAAAAGGTGAAAGATATTAAGTATTCTGCACTATGCCATTTTTAACATCCTTCAGGAATAACACGTCCCTAATCTTTCCATTTGGAGGGCTTTATGTTTTCTATTTGTTTGCAAACATATCATGAAAGAGTGCAATTACAAAGATTAACTTCGTTGTAAATTTGTGTCTTCTATTTTACTTTGTAGAACTGTAGAGCTGCCAGTTACTCATTTCAATGCAGTAAGCCAGTTTATTCTCCATTCAGAATACATACTCTTGCTTTGTAGTTAGCATTTTTAATGGCAGTTAGACATTAATATTTCATGATTTAGTAGTGCAATGTAAGTGGTACATACTGTTACACATTTGAATAAAAGTTGCAAATGTATTTATAAAATACTTTCACTTAAATGAGAAAAAATACAAGCCTAAATACATTGTGGACCATTTTCAGTTTATCAAGAAAACATGAGATTTTCTAAAAAAACAGGTTTATTATACTGCATTTTTTAAAACATTAGAAAGGAAGCAGAACTGTTTTGTCTTGTCTTGTGGGTTTTTTGTTGGGGTTTTTTTTGTTTTTTTTAGCAAGCATTTAATTCATATAAACTAAGCACTTTGTTCTATATGTCTGAAATTCCAGCAATGAGATAAATAAATTGCTGCATTGGATGGAACACAATTATTGAATTTTGGCAGAACTTCAGTGAACTCTGCCATGAAAGATTAATGTGCACAGTGTGCTCTTAGATTCTAAAGTAACTGAGTAAGATAAGGGGAGTGCATAACAGGCTTCAACCTTTGTGGTTTAGAGAAAACAGAAAATGATGGGCAAATGTTAACTTTTGGTATAAACTGCTAATGATAATGTTTTGTCATGTGGGTGATAAAAGCTACAGGAGGAGACAAGAAAATCCAATTTAACACAAATTCTCTCTATTTCTTCTTTGCTCTGCTTCCCATTTTTCTGTACTAGAACAGCCAAGATTGCTCTGCATTCTTATGAAAAGGAGTACGTAGCAGGCAGACCACTTGCCGTATCCAGTCATGTACTGCGCTAATGAAATCCCTCCATATCAGCTTATTGTATGTGGTATTTCACTACAAGTCTGATTTCAGTTTGTGATTATGCTACAATGATTTCAGAATACAAGTGGAATTGTGCTGGCTGGCTGAAGGTTGCATGTAATCATAATACTGTTTGTTATTACTCCTCCTTCCTCTACCAGACCTTGATAGTTTAAAACGTTTGCTGCAATTGACAAATTGTGGTTACAATAACAAAATCATATTCCTTCTGGCTTTTAAGTAAATACTGAAACCAACCAATGTTTTTAATTGAGAACAAAGATGCATTGTCCTGTTAGTCAAGCTCCAATAGGATTGCAAAGACTTTTTAATGTTTTCAGTCAGTTTGCTATAGGAGAGAACATGCATGACATCAGTCCTGCTTTAGAGAGAACAGCTGTGGCTTCGTTTGCAGTACCCTACTCCTGGGATTAATCCCTCTGCTTGCCTGGACTCCCTGGAACCCTGTACCTAAGCCCAGGTGTTTTCCCTTCCACAGAGGTGTGCAGGCCCAAGCACCAGCCCCTAGCCCTGGAGATGGTTTCCAGCAGGTCGTGGGGACAGCAGTGTGGTGGGCAGGCTCCAGTGTGGCTGCTGGCATGCTGTCTGCCTGACTGGACAGTGATGGGGGTACAGCTCCAGTACACCCCAAATGCCTGGAATCTGAGGTAATCTGAGGCGGGTGTGGGCCTCTTGTTCCTAATGGCTGGCGACAGGACAAGAGATAATGGGCTCACCTTACACCAGGGGAGGTTCAGATTAGACATGAAGAAAAATTTATTCACTGAAAGAGTGGTGAAGCATTGGAACAGGTTACCCAGGGAGGCAGTGGAGTCGCTGTCCCTGGGGGTATTCTAAAAATGGGTAGATGTGGCACTTGGGGAGGTAATTTAGTGGTTAAGGTGATGTAGGACTGATGGTTGGACTCGATGATCTTGCAGGTCCTTTCCAAGCAATGTTGATTCTATGATTCTGAGTTAGGCAGTGAGGATGTATCTGTGGTGGGCTTTTTTCTCTGTTTGTTTGCTCCTTACTTGCAGACTATTAACCTGCTGCTAAGGCTGAGTGCTTTAAAATAGTGAGTATCCAGGGTCTTGGATGTATTTCATTACTTCAAAGACATTTCTGCTCTCCTTCCCAGTCACATCCTTAAGTTCATGATGACAGTGTTATGAGTGGGGTAGTTTAAGATTTAAAAGGGCAAGGGCCTGCTGCAATCAGCAGAGAAAATACCTCTGACTTTGCAGCTCTTCAGTTCCAGCACCCTGTGACCTGGCTGCTCCAGGATGCCAAAATCTGCCCCTTCCTCCTTATTCCTGGTGGCACTAGCATGACTGCCATTGCCATCTCCCTCGTGCAGCTTCATTGTCTTCATTGGCACTCTTCAAAAAGGAAGGTTTACTGAATAAAAGGATTGAACATGTTTTCCCTCTGTTGTAAAAAAGCAGATGTCCGAAGGCTTATTTTGCCCATTTGCAGTCTTTTGTCTCATCCTTCTCTTTTTTTCTAGAAATTACTCTTGTGGCTGGCCTTGATGATATCAATTCATATCACCATTTCAAGCGGAGTTCAGAAAGTGCCACTCCCTGTCATCTAGAGTATTACTGTTTAAATGCTGTATTACCTAGTGTTTGTCCAAGATAAAATGGATTTACACTCTAGGTCTATTATTTTGATAATTAGACATAGTTTCCTTTCGGCAACATTGATTTCCAGATACCTTAATCTTCAAACAAAAAAAAGCATATTTGTATCTTTTATAGAGTATGGTAGAGTGCTTCAGTGTTTGTTTACCCTGTAAGTGTATTTATTTGGAAAACCTTTAATAAGTTATATTCAGAGTGCACCTGTATTTTGAAGTAGACAATGATAATTTTTTTTCTTTTAGGTTTAATCAATTCTCATAAATTATAGCAATCTAAAATTGTTACCACACATTGTAGAATAGGAGAAGGAATATTATGCCTTCTTTGCATAGATAACAAATGTATTTGCAATGTGAAATCAGGTTATGCTTTTACAGCAATGAGGTTATGGACTTTTAACTTATTCAATCTCTTAAAATATTACCCTTTTTGCAAAAGATATATATACAACCCAGTGACTGCCCCCTCCAGTATTTTAACGCATAATATTTGGGCGACTGTTTCAATGCCTACCAGGTGTCACGTGGGAGGCTCTGAGCAGACAAAAATGAGGTGCATTAAAGCAGATCTTGCTGTTCCCTCTCTGCTGACCCTGAGAGTCCTGCCTGCCAGAGAAGCAGCAGCTCTCCTGGGCGGCGTGAGCCGGCGGCACTGGGACACCTCAGCGCTACTGTGCCCAGCAGCGGGGGGAGAGCAGCGGGAGGGCAGGAGTGAAGCCAAGGTACTTGTGACCGTACAGATCAGTTGTTGTTCTGCTTGATAGAGAGGGAATGTAGCAGCTGTGTCAGGATGCTGGGCAAAGGTCTGCTTTGAGTTGTTCTCAAAGCAGGATGAGTTTCTTTCAGCTGCAGTTTGAGACCCTCGGCAGCACGCGGTGAGGTTACGTGGGCATTACACTGGGAGAGGACTCAGTCCCCTAAGGGATCCGCTGTGGCTGCATGAGTTACTGAAAACCTCAAGGCCTAAATTAAAGGCAGAAAATATGAGACAGGTGAATGGGGGTTTTTTAGATGTATTATAGTGTGGAAGTTTTCTTATAAGCATAGTAACGAATTCAATTATATGATCTTTGGGCCTTTTTTTTTTGTTACTTGCACATAGTGCAGGTCAGTGTAGCAAATTATCCCAAAATCCAGTCTGCAAAATTGTGTACTTTACATTTTCTACAGTTACATATACCCGTCTCCATTTCTGATGAGTCTGTCTCTGGGCACACAAGGTTTCCCAGGGGCTGAGCATTACAAGTGCTCAGCCTTTTCCTTCCTCTATGATTTATAATTTTTTTGTGTCAACATTACCCTCTCCCAAAATATTCAGAACATTGCAAAGAAAAAACGGATTCCACAGACATTTGAAACTATTTTTTTTTTGTCAGAAATGAGGAACAGTGATGTAAAAAAGCTGTTACATTTGGGTGAGGCAGGAGGGAGTATGGGAGGAAGATTAAGTTTAGAAAACACAACCCAGTGGTGTAACTCACAATGTTACAACCTATGAAAATATTTATGACAAAATCAAAATATTGTTAGGCTGACAGATCACAGTTGAAATTGCTTTTTGTAATCTTAGAATAATCTGAAGAACCAGAGTATTTGACTATAATACACCTGTATTAGTAGTAGGAAGGAAACAAATATTGGGAAGACATGCCAAATACTTACAAGGTATTTGGTTTGAGTGCATACATTAGTTTTCTAAATTCCAGTTCCCAGACTGGTAATCATGATTGTTAATGTATATCTTTTATGACTTTCAGAGCAAGAGAAGCCAACTTTAGGACCATGAGTACTGTGAGATCCTCACCGGTAAGTACCCTAACTGCAATCAAGTTTATTACATTTTTGTAGAGTAGAGGCCTTTCCAAGACCACACTTGCTGCAGCTTAGTCACACAACAGCTTCAAATGTCATTCTGGAATAATAGGGTAGTAATGCGATATACTCTACAATGAAAATCACTGTAAAGCACAGGTGGTTACTTGCATTTGTGTGGTCAGATATAAACACTGCACTGTGGGGTACAAGCTACTGCTTTCCCACTTGAGGAAAGTGTAATTAAAAGTGGTTTCCAGATGTGCTGGCACACCTCTGCCATTTTTAAAAGTGAATTTACAAATGCAAATTGAACTGTGTTGCATTCATCATTGCAAAGCTGTTGATGGGTTTTCAGGTAATAAAAAGGTTGGAGGTGTCAACAGCCTTGCTGTAAAACTGAGCTCTCCTTAGACAACAGGCAGCAGTGTTTTATGTTCGCATTGTGTTCTTAGCATCTTCTGTAAATAGTTCATTGCTGAGCTGTGGCAAATTTGCAAAATCTATCTGGACAAAAGTTAATATTTTTTTAAATGAAAACATGAACAATGGTGCCTTGCTAATGGTTTTATTTGGTAAGAGATCAATGCAGCAAGTTTGGTCTTGTTTGTTTGTTTCCAGTGCAGCAAAATAAATACTACCTTAAAATACTGGGTTTCATGTCCTTTATCCTAACTTTCATGATGAACAAATAGTCAGAAAGCAAGAAAAAATACGATGTGCTGAAAATTGGCCTTTATTGTGTCTCAGAACAGAAAACAGAAGAAGCTCTGTACTTACAGATTTATATAATACATCCTTAGTTGAACTATTTGGAAGAAAACAAATTAGAATACAATTCAGAAAAGGTGCTAGGCTTTAAAATATTGGTGAGAGGAGATTATAGATCTTTTGATTTAGCTAAAGATAGACCTTTAGGACAAACCATTTCCCTAATATCCACTTGACTTGGTTAGAACTAGTCTTTCCCCTGGAAATGTTTTTAGCAAAATACAGTCCTTCTTTCAGAAGAAACTTTCTGCAGCTCCAGAAGTTTAACTTACTTCTGTTGCTTAGAAAAAGCACTAGGGAAGAATGCTGAACTTGCCGTGTTCTTAGCAATGCTGCTTCTAGCACTGCACCAGTTACTGATACCTGTGTCTTTCCATTAATTTGGGAAAAAAAAATGAGGGCTGGAACCTACTAATCCGAAGGTCTTGGACTGTTGACCAGGCTGCTAAATAATAAGAGAATATTTTTTAAGATACTGGGTGTAATACTGCCTGACCTTTGCATGTATTTCCTTTACTTCCAGAGATTTGACTTGTGCCTTTCCTTGTTGAATGAGAGTCTAATCATTAAGATTATAGGGAAATACTAGCACTGAGTCAATTGTTCTCTGAATGTTTCCTCTTAGTTGGATTTTTACACATAAAAGTTGATTTTTCCATTTAAGTCTCTCCTTTACTAAGTGGAATGGAAACCCTCTTTTGAAGTGTGTAAATACTGGAATACTTTGCAGGAGATTGAGTTAGTCGAAAAACAGCTGCTGAAATCAAATAATTTTTATATAAAATTTAACATGTAGTTAAGTTTTGTTAACTTCACAAATAGTTAACTTTTCTGTATGAAATGCTGTAAACTGTTACAAAAGCACTGACAGACTCAGTGAAGGATTCAAAATGCAGCCTTGGTAGTAAAGATAGCAAACTGTCCTCCCATGTGTTGTTCTTTTCTGTAATAATATAGCAACTTGGTAACGTTCTAGTGAGTGTTCTGTCTTGAACATTTTCATGTCTCGCCAATGGAGGGTCCAGATCAGCATGTGGCACTTGATCTGTCTGTATATTGTGAGGATAACATGAAACAGATAATTATCAAAAAGCAGGATATTAATAACTTCAGAGTGAACATGTTGATTTCAGCCATACTGGCTGCTAGTCAGCAGACTGTTACTTTATGTTGTAATGACTGGGTGTATTATAAATGTTTTATCTTGATATAAAGACTTAAAATTTGTGCTACCAGTGACTCTTCTACAAGTATGTATTTAGTAGCACATGTATATATGTATTTAATATTAAATCTCATTTAAATCACTACTTGTCCAGAAGGTAGAATTTAACACTCAGTTGTTAAAAGTATATTGATTTTTTTCTGGCAAAATGCCATTCAACATCAGACTTAGAAATGTCTACAAAAATACAGAAATTCAAATGAGAAAATGTGCAAAATAAATACTACCTAAGTACTTAACTCGTGGTTTGTTGCAATTAAGACTTAGTGGTCACTCCCCTGAACTGGCTATTCATGTCAGAGACCAGTCCTGGCCAGACCCACAACCTAGCTCACCTATGCTTTTTTAATAAGGGGTTAATTTTCATAGAAGAGTGGGTGGTTTAGACAAAATAAGTACTTTACTGAAAAAATAGGTTATTTAAACATTGTGTGGTTTACACCATTGGTAACTGTAGAATTTCGAGTGCTTGTTGATTAACTGTATTCTTATTAGTTGAAAAGTAAAATTCTGACCTGACTGGGGGAGTTGTCAAAAAGTCTTCTGGGACTGTGCATTAAGGGGCATGAAGAAGGCAACTTGTTGGATGGCAAAAATCTTGCCTTGACCAGTAGATTCAGAGGACAACCCACCAAGGACATGTCTGCCCTCAATGTAACAAACCTGTCCAGTGTACTTGAAACAGCTGAGGCAACAGTCGTCTGTGGTTTCAACCTCTACCAGACACTGAGTGCAATTTTATAAGGGGGCAGTAAGTTCACAACTGTGAATGGAGAAACTGTTATGTATGTATGATAACACTGCAAATTTTGCAAATACATCATTTTCTGGACATCTGTATCCTTGTTTTTGGTAGTATTCCAGAGTGCAACAAGTGCAATGCACCCTATTTAACCCAGAAAAGATTCCAAAACCACTGCTTCAGATGGCATTTTATCTCTGCTTAGGACATTTTTTTTGCCACAGGTCTTGAGTTGTTGATTTTAATACTTTCTTGTAAATCAGAATCCTTATCAGCATTTCCTGTGCCTTCCAGATACTCTAATCTTTACCTTAAATGAAAGTCTTCTGTCTGTGACTTTACAATTATTTGCTAACAGAAAATTGTCTACAATGTTAGAAATCGTTGACTAAGGCCTTGGGAAGAGTAAGCCAGAGAAAAAAGAGGACTCTTTAATATTAAGACCACTTAAAAAAATTATATGACTAATGAAGAAAAAAATCATGGAGGAGAAAGAAAGAAACATTGAGAATATTTTTTAAAAAGCAATCTTCAAAAAATTTAATAGAATGACATTACAAAATTTGAACATGGTTCAGAAATAATTATCATGTATTTCAATAATTTTTTTAAGTTTCAGAGTATTTTTCCTCTCTGAAAAAATAAAAACAGATAAACTATCAATTTTATATATATATATGTAAGAGAAGGGGGAAGATGAATCTGGTCAGCTTAGATACTTAGTAACCATAATTTTGAAATATTTTCTTTTGGTTTGTTTTTCTAAATATCTGTGTTAGTCTTTGGGTCAAGAAAATAAGAAAAAAAACAATGTAATTTTGAAGATAATGTTGAACTTTAAACCAGGAATTTCTTATCTTGAAAATATCCAAATTGAATACTTTACTATTTAAAAACACTTGCTACTTTTTTGAAATGGAAAATAGCTTGATACATTTCCTTTCAAGTAACTTTACTTTTACTAAAACAGCCTTTTCTGAGGGAAAATTGTCTAAAATATTGCCTGTTAACTGTTAATCATGTGAAAAATATATTACATATTTTATAATTGAATTTTTGTGCTTGTGATTTTGTATGTGAAACATTAACAAATTGCCAATTTAAGCCATAAATTTTCTTAGAATCATAAAACTGGTTTAGTTGGAAAAGTCCTTTAAGATTATCAAGTCCAACTGTTAACTGCCAAGTCCACCACTAAACCCTAAACACCACTAAGCATCACATCTACACATCTTTTAAATACCTCCAGGGATGGAGACTCAACCACATCCCTGGGCAGCCTGTTCCAGTGTCTGACAACTGTTTGGGTGAAGGAATTTTTCCTAAGATCTATCTAAACTTTCCCTGGCACAAATTGAGGCCATTTCCTCTTGTTGCTTGTTACCTGGGAGAAGAGATCAACACCCACCTTGGTACAACCTCCTTTCGGGTAGATGGGGAGGACAATAAGGTCTTCCCTCAGCCTCCTTTTCTTCAGACTAAACAATCCCAGTTCCCTCAGTCACTTCCCATGGGGCTTGTGCCTGAGACCCTTCAGCACCTTTGTTACCCTTCTCTGGATGTGCTCCAGCACCTCAATGTCCTTCTTGTAGGGAGAGGCCCAAAACTGAACACAGTATCTGAAGTACAGCCTCGCCAGTGTTGGGTACAGGAAAACAGACACTTCCCTAGTCTTGCTTGCTGCTGTCTTTCTGATACAAGCCAGCATGCTTGTTAGCCTCCCTGGCCACCTGGGCACACTGCTGGCTGACATTCAGCTCTCTGTCAACCAGCACCCTCAGGTCCTTTCCCTGTGGAAAGCTTTCCAGCCACTCCTCCCCAAGCCTGTAGCGTTTCACTGGGTTGTTATGACCCAAGTGCAGGACCTGACACTTGGCCTGGATGGACTTCATACATTTGAAGTTCCTTCTTGTTCCTTCTTAGAGAGAAGGAAGTAAATGATAGCAGAAGTATGTAGAAAACTGAGTTCAAAGACTTTGGCTGTGGATAAACCTCATATGATCATGTAAATAAGACTACTGGAATCACCAAAAGTTGGGTACTGAGTGATTTACTCAAGGTCACTAGTGTAACACCATGATAAATACACCTTATATTAGACCAGCACACAGGTTGTTACACTTCAATAAGCTTGGATGCAGCCATGCATTAAGCTGCTGCCCTCAGCTTTCATCTCTTCTAGGCTTTCCTCCAGTGCCTGGCAAAGCTGTGCAGTACCTCTCTGTAGCCAGAGTTACCTGCTGCAGTGTGACTAGCAGCAAGTCACAGTCCTTGGGAAAGCAAAGGTGTTCTTCATGGATTCCCCTTATCCTACTGTCTAGCTGCATGACTCTAGGTAAATTTGCCTTCTGCCATTTTTTCTGGGCAAAAATTCCTTGTTATTTTGCTGTTCCCTAATATCATCCTATTGAAATATTTCAGCCATAAGAAAGACTTAAAGACATAGCTCTTAATGGGGTGGTCATTCGAACTGAATACTATTGTTTTTTTTTAAATTCTTGTGAGGGAATCTCTGGTTTCAGACAGAAATGATGGCACTGTGCCTTCTTTTTACGTGCAGGGTTGTCAGTTGTGGCACTACGACTAAAGACAAATATATCCCCTCCTCACCTGTATTGCTGTATCCATTTCTGTGTTCTTTTCTAATCAAATACTTCATAACTGAGATTATTTCTGACAGATGCTGATTCAACTACTTGAGATGCTGAAAAGCAAATATGTTCCAAATATTTATTATTTGCATTTTTTTATGTTGCAGCTATGGGAGCTTTTTATTTTGAACTATCCAGTCTCTTGTTAGAACTGGCTTCCAAGTTCAGATGATTAAAGGGATATTTTATATCTCTGAGAAATGAGCCTTAGCCATTTAGGAACAGGGCCTGAGTTTCTCTCTTGGACAGACAGTATTTCAGTTTAAATGCACGTCTGCACAGTGAGTGCAATTGCTGTTGACAAACACTCCCTGCCTCGTTGTGAGTATATTGGTAGTCCAGGGTGAAGTATCGTGCTTTGAGCACTCCACAGCAAGGAGGCAGAGTACAATGCTGATAATGAGAGATCTGATTTACAAGTGATGTTTGAATGAAGTGGAGTCATTAGACAAATGTGTTAGGAATGACAGGAGTACCTGTTGCTGCCTTGTGGAAGCACAGTGATGATGATCCCTTGTGTTCTCTTCAGTGTGCCTTCCTATGCCCTCCATCATATCCCCTGTTCTCCTAATACTCCCCCTGCCCAGCCTCAACACACACAGTTTTTAGCATTTCAGGGAGAATTTGTGCACAGAGCTTCTTGTTATTAAGCTTGTGAAGGGTTGGTCAGAAAAAATTAACTTCTTTCATTCTGATAATATTTCATGTCTGTCAAACTGATTTGTAAAACTGATTTTTGTCAAGGGTTGGACTCGATGATCTCTGAGGTCCCTTCCAACCCAGCCCATTCTATGATTCTATGGTAAGGCAAGAATGGCTGTAGTGGATGACAGCTGGAAAGTCTCTCAAGCCTTCATCATGGCTCCTTTTTGCAATTATATTTCCTGGTACAGTGTCTGAGTACCTGTGTTGCTTTCTGAAATGGGGTGGAACAACTCTCCAGATCTTGGTCCAGAAGTAAATTCCCTGTGCTCTGCTTTTTTTTCCATCTGCAGAGGCATCTAAAAAGTGCCACTGGAAATTCAGTGAGAAAGCTCCGCTTTAGTAAAGCTTAAATAAAGGGGAGTACTCTCCAGTGAGTTGTGGCTACTTGAAAAAAAAAAAAAAAAACAACCCAAAACCCAAAATCTGAAACCCAAAGCACTAACAAATTATAAGTTATTTCAGCTTTGGGATGGCAGCTTCCTAAATGACTAAGACATTGCCTATAGGAAGATCATTTACTTGCTGGCTAGTTTAAGATAAATTAGAATTTGAGCATTGTGGTAATTCTTTTTGGATTTTACTTTAGCCTTTTCTTACCACTAAAGAAGCAGACGTGTAAAAATGCTAAGACTGTGTCTAATGCTAAACAAATCCTTATCCACACACAGAAGTCAAGTACACAGAGTCTGCGTTTTGCCAATGGATTCAGTAACATCAGCTATGAATAAGCTTGGAGAGCACATGAAGGTGCTTAAGTAAAACAGGAGTATAATTCCTGATGAAGTGAAAACCACGTGGTATGAAAATATAACAAGGATTTAGGCAAGATAAGAACTCTAGAAAGCAAATTTAGGTATAATCTGGTTTACATTGCATCCAAAAATACTAAGAATTGTGAGGATACTGAATAGAAGCAATGGACTAAAATTGTAGTTACTAAATAATGTTTTCAAAGGCATATGGAACTCTTTGCAGTTAAAGGTCCATCTAGATAACATTAAAAGATGACCAACTGATCACCACGGTCTGTGGTCCAGAGCTGGAGGTAATTTTTGTAAAATTAATCTGTTTGCAAAAATAGTAGTCGTACTATAGTATATCAAGAAGAATCTTGGAAAAAACAAAACAAGCAAAACCAAAACCCCAGATAAGTCCAAACCACAAATCATACTAAACACTTCTGCAGCATTTATCCAATGAATTTTTAAGGTATGTAGGAGGGAATAGTTGCCTATTTCTTTCTATAAACTGTTTGATCCCTTGTCAGCCAGTCCTTCCAAGTTTTTCACGGGTGCAGTTTCAGCTTTTTTCCTGATGAATTCAACACACTTTTTTTTTCAGGTTTTAGGCAGTTCATTTGATGCACTGATCATGTACCATGATCTTTTCTGACGTGTGGTTGGCCTGCTGAGATGCTGAAGACCTTCAGTTTCAGCACCTCAGAGCTGATAAACGAGGTCAAAATAATTATAGGACTAATGTAGGAATTAAGCAGTGTATGGCCTTTCTGCTTCTCTTCCTTGATGGGCTTGAATTTCACTCAAAGTATTACTCATCTTCTGATCACAAACCAACTGTTTGTTTGGGTTTTGGTGTTTTTTTTGTTTGGTTGGGGGTTTTTTTGGGGTTTTTTTGTGGTAAACAGTTATTTTTGTATTCCTTTTAAAATTAAGAAACTAGCAGGAGAAATTGTTATTGGCAAAAATCTTACAGAGGATCAGTATCAAAGTCAGAATTTAGTAATCTGAGCTTGCACTGGGGATGAAAGAAAACTCCACAAGAATATCTCTACAAAAGATATCAGACTTGTGATGAGAAATTGAGGAGCAGAAAAGGAAATAAACAGAGGTCTGTTGTGACCTGAAGTTTTCAACAAGGGAGGAGGAAGCAACACCACAAGGAGGTAGATAATTCTGGGTAAGATTTCAGAGTTTTCAGAGCAAACCCAAATCAAATTTCTGTGGTTTGTGACATTTTTCCTGTTACACATGCAACATTCCTGCTGAGAACTTTATGCTGAAAAATCTGTTTTAAGTTGAAGTAATTTCATAGAGTGTGTTCATGAGTAATGAGCCAGTAAGCAGCAAGGAATCCATGATGCAGTCTAGAAGGTGAACTCCTGGTTTTCTGGTAGCATGGGAGACTGCTTATGTACAGCCATGCAATCAGAATAACTGACTGATAAAATTAGAAACGAGCCAACTGCATTACTCCATTTGTGAGATGGCATTTCTGGAAAACACTATATAACTAATTTTTTGGTGATAATAGCCCCAAATATGCATTTTTCCCCTCTAAACCTCAAGTTAAATGTCAGTATTGCTTGCACGCAAACAGTTCTTAAAATGTTCTGGAGTGAATCATGTCACCTCACAGAACATCATCCAGCCAGACTAAAGCCACTTTCCTCCTTATGCAGAACATGGTTAATGAGGCATGACTGAAAACAGAAAACCCCAGCTTTCAATGGGACTTATAGGAAATGCTTGAAAAAAGATTTACAAAACAGGAGGGGAAATAACAGAAAGGGAGGCATCAGGACCTGCTATCCTAGAATTACAGTACTAGGGCAGCAGTTTTCTGTTTATTTTCCAGTCATGTACATTCATGTTTTGGTTTGGTTTTTTTTTTCTTGATAGCTACACATACTCAAAGCCTCACAGTTAAAACAAGAAAACAGACTATGACTTTTTGCTTCCGTTAACTCTGTAACAACTGATTTCTCCTAAGTATTTTAAGGCAATACCACAAAAAATAGCAAGATGGACTATATAGTATTGTATATACCACACCCTAGTGGAATATATACCAGAATAAACTTCCAAGGGTTGATTTCCCACACCTTACTTCTCAAGAAGTTGTAAAAGAGTAGTGGTCTTTTTATACAGATGTCTTTTCATTTATATAGGTCCACTGATGCTGAAACACATGAGTCGTTACCTCTGAGAACACCAAAGTGGTGACAAAGTGATTGTCACCATCTTATTAATAGAAAGCAAATCCAAAAACCTAATTGAAGTTCAAATGGAAAAAATCAGTTTTGAAATAAAAGCTTTCTGCATGGCTTCCCATGCTTTTTTTTCCAGTAGATTTTTTTTATTATTTTTCCTCTGTCACTTACTGGTTTAGCCACAACTTTATTCTTCTGTTTTTCCTCACAGTCCTTCCTTCAGAAAGGGTGAGGCACTCAAAATGCTGCATTATAGGTCTGTTGCTCTAAAACATTATACAGGTTTCATACATGCATTACTTCCATTGGCTGCCTCTTCATTTCACACTCCAGTGAGAAAGTTGCTTTTCTGGAGTCTGAAAGTCTCCAATGCTCACTGTAATACCACTTTGGGGCATGTCAGTTTCTTTTTCCCAGAGTCACTTCTGCTTTTATTTTTATCAGTTCTGCTCAGCTCCTTCCTATTGCTCGTTCCCAGTGTTGCTCCTGCTTCATTTTCATTTTTGGAAATTCAGGGTAACTTTTGCATCCCTCACTCACTGGACACATGTCTGTTAACTAGGCTTTGATTGTTCCTTTTATTTCTCCCCCTAGACCAGGTTGCTCAAGGCCCCCTTCAACCCATCCTTGAACACTTCTAGGGATGGGGCACTGACAACGTTCCTGTGCAACCTGTTCCAGTGTCTCACCACCCTCACAGGAACAAATCTATTCCTAATATCTAATTAGCCTCTTTCAGTTTGAAAACATTACCACTTGTCCAATCACTACATACCCTTGTGAAAAATCCCTCTCCAGATTTTCTGTATCCTTCAGGTACAGGAAATTGCTATTAGGTCTCCCTGGAGCCTTCTGCTGTCCAGGATGAGAAGCCCTAACTCTCTCATCCTGTCTTCATAGGAGAAGTGATTTTGCTAATTCTGGTTATGAGGTGTCATGTCTGGTTTGGGATTTTTTTGTTGTTGTTTTTGTTTTGTTAATTATTATTTGTTTTGGTGTTTGGTTTTGGTGTTTTTGTGGGTTTTTTTAAGAGAAGAAAAAGAAAGAGGTGGTATCATGTCATAAGGCTCTTTTGTTAAGTTATTCCAGGTTTATATTTATTGAGGTGATTAAATGAGATCCTTGTCTGTTTTTCTTAAAGTGCAGTACTTTAGCTTAGCACAGCACAGTATTTCCTAACAGTCTGCATTAATTCCCTTCTTTTATAGCTCAGTCAGAGCATCTGAAGATTTTCCCATTGTTTCTAGGGTAGAGTCCCCTTATTGTGCCCACAGTGGAAGCAGACAGAAGTAGAATTAATAATCATTCAATGGAATAATTTGATTTTGTGGTATGGTTCTCAGGCATCCATTCTTGGAAAGTCTGGGGCCTATTTCCTTCATCTAATGTAAAAAAAGTTGAGAAAAAAAGGCAATTGGAATTTCCCTCCTGAAAAAAACCTCTCTCCACTGATGATGGTCATGGAAACTTGTCTTAACTGAGGTGATTGAAGTACCAGAAGTCAAGAAACAGTAAAATCATTGCCTTTTGTTTTAAGCTTTTATAATGTGCGTTGTTAGGCTTGGGGAAAATTAGAGGACAATTCTCATAACTGGTCTAAAGAAAACTTGAAAATTTCCACCTAACTCTGTTCTCCAAGTTTTGAAGTAGTGCACAGGCTTTGTTTGCTTTGCAACCTGCATTTCATTATGGAGAGTGGGGCCTGACTCCAAACAATGATCCCTCTCCTGACAGAATTCTGTGTGACACAGGCAATATTGCCCTATAATAGTTGCTGAAAGCTTGTACTTTTCAAAATTCTCATTCATGTATCTGGAGATACATTTCAGTCACCCAATTTTCCTGGACACCAACTAAATCGTTACAGCTTGTATTAAAGATTTAAGAAAATGTCAGTATCATATCTGAAGTTAAATACAGAAACTGATTGGTGCATTTACAAAGTGCAGTGCTGATCATAAGAAGGGTGCAAAAGCTGCCATTTTAGATGGAGTTTGTTTCAAAAAATAACCTGGGCATATAAACAAGGAGAGCTGAAAAGATGCTTGTACTGAAAAGATTGTCCTTTCCTCTTCACACAGTACTCAAAGTTCATTCCTGGGGGTTTTTTTGTTTTTTTTGGGGGGGCCATTATGAGTATACAAATGGCATCCTGCAAACCTATTGTAATAATTTATTCTAAATGCCAGTCAGATAATATATGAAGAAATCTATTACATACCAGAGAGCAGTACTGGAGGTGAATAACAGACGTAGTCTGAAATATCCTTGCATAGCTGAAGAATGGCATTTTACAACAAGTCAGTCTCATCCAAGGGTATGGGCACAAGTATTTACAATATCTCTATAAAACATCTCTCTCTAGGCACAATGATTCTCTTGTTTCTTTGAAACAAGCTGTCATGTTACTTGAAAAGAATTTAAAGGATTTCATTGCTGTGATATGTAAAAAATTATTTAAAGAATAATTTTTCCTAAGGTCTGAAGATGGAGGATGAAGCCACACAATGCTCTGACAGGTGCAGGTTGGGGAAATAAGGCATTATAAATTAGTTGCAAAACGATAAAACAAACCATAAAAAATGTGGAAGTGGCAGGTAAACTATATTCTTGTGAAATTATTGAGCCAGTGAGATCTAGAAATATATTGCTTCAGCAGTGCTTGCTCAATTTTGTCTCAATAAGTCAGTGGTTTTCAGTTAGTTCAAAATCATGGATATCCTGAGTTCATTATATGGACTGTCTGTTTGAAGCAAAGTCAGCACACATTTTGGGAATTGCATTTTTACATTGCAATGCCATGCTTGGTAAAATGATTTTGAAGTTTGCAGTGCTTATACTCATAGCTACAATAACTGCATTAAAGGGCAGTAGATAGAACTTGTAGCTGTAGCTATACTAAATTTTAATAAATCTTATAGCAATAATGAAAGCTGATCTGCTCTTTCAGGGCTAAAATGGTCCTAGGATTTCAGTGTGTTGAGAAGTATTGGCTTCACAAGCAGACATGTGTTTTCAATTCAGCAGTCTTCATTACAGGAAATTTAATGATAATGAATAGTAACAAAAAACAAAATAAAAAAGAGACAAAATATAGCTTAGTTTCCATCCAAAGGAAAGAAGCACTTCCGTAATAAATTGGTGCTTTACACTGGTAAATTCATTTGTTGTTGTACTGCTGTTAGCAGTTGTGGTTTATTTCTTTTTTTAGTTCCTTTTTATTTCTTCTTTGGTTTCCCTTTTATGGATACAAATATCTATTTAATAATCAGAAAAACATTTTGTTAACATATGATCCTAAACTGAAAGGCACCTCGTGTCTTAAGAGTTCAGTAATAGGATATCAGATTTTGTCACTGCTATAAAGGCAGAAATAAATTTAAGTAAAATTTTGGCCCTGTTGAACAGGAGTTTTGCCATTGCCTTCAGTAGAATCAGAATTTCATTGCTGGGGTGTGATAAGTAAAAGCCTGAGTCAGAGACTGTAGCAAGCAGAGGAAAGCTGCCGTTTGGTTTGCCTTGGTGGAGGCCTGAAGCCATCTCCTGACGACTGATCAGTTGCCCGTGTTTGGATTGCAATGGGATTTGTCCCTGTGTCTCTGTCATAGAGGGATCCAAACTCTGCAGCTTGTACCTTACTCAATAGATTGTCTGATGGATGAACAGGCTGAAAGTTGTCTTCTATCTGGTTGGTCCGCGTGTGTTTTCCAGAGGTGTTGGAAAGGCAGTTCGGAGGAATTGCTGCTGCTTGTGCCTTCTCTGCTTTAACATTTAGTAAATAAGACTTCAGTCTCCCAGGTTTGTAGGACATCAAAGAATGAAGTAGGCAATAAACAAATGTTAAGTGGTTGGAGTGAAATTAAACATAAAGATGATAAAGTGTAAGATTATAAGCCTAAAAATGTGACCAGTGAAATCACCAAGCTACAATACCCTTTACGATACTGGTTTTACAAATACCAGTTAAAATACCAATTACAATAAAAAACAAATTTATATTATTTTAAGAGAACCGTTGAGGTCATTTGTTCATGGTGATTCACAGTGTGAAGAAATTTAATGGTCAGTATCAGCAGCAGCTTACATTACTCAGATTTCATTCAAAATTATTTTTGATCTCGACTATAATCAATTAGCTATAGTGCTCCTCTTGTCAGATGTTATAGCTAAATTAATAGCTTTACCTAAATGTTGGTAGATTTATTTATGGGCTGTATGTCACAGCAATATGTATAGATTTATAACATAAATAAATAAAAAGGTTAACTGCTTAGTGGCACAGCTTGTCTGGTAACCATTTGTTTGCATATAGAGTCAATCAAATTTCAGAAGTACAAATTTGCAAAAGCTTGAAAATTCCAAGTAATTTCTGAATTTCTGAAACTCACGTTCTTAATTTTCCACACCTTTATTAAAAACAGGTATTGAGTTAATTTTGAAATTGACTGAAACTTCCTTTTAACTTCAGTGTAATTATGCTTTCAATTTAAAAGGTGTCTTTTCAGAGCCTTTCTAATGGAAAGTTCGTTGTGACAAAGATGTTAGAAACATAAAAATATTTACTTTTTACTCGCAGTGTAATAAAAGTTAAAAACCTATTTGTAGGCCACAGAGCTCTTTGAAGAACTGACAAATACTAAAGGGGTTGGTTTTCACACCTGAATCGCCTTAGGTTTTAAAGTAATCCCAGTGCCTAATTTCCTTTGAAACTGAAAAAAAAAAAGCTCTAGTATTTTTAAACCCTGAAGATCTACACTGAGTCTCACCCTGTCCTTTCTGGTTTTGGTTTTTTTGTTTTTTTTGTTTTTTGTAAGCAAAGATCAGCACACTAAGATAATAAGGTCTGCCATCTTTGCATACATCTTGATTAGTTTCCTTATTTTGTTGCTCTTGGTGTCATACCAACATCTACATGCTAAATATTAACTAGAAAGATGGGATGTCATGTTTGCAAGCTAATGAACTTCAGTCATTTTAATTTCTTATTTTTAAGTACAATACATTTTATGCATGATGTGTATACAGACCTGTGTAATGCAGTACAGAAGGTGGAGCCAGACTCTTCTCAGTGGAATTCAGTAAAAATAGAAGAGGTAATTCTATTTAGAAATTATTTTAATAGCCAGGACTCATTATTGTGTGGATGAATAATATTGAAACAAGATGCTCAGAGAGGCTCAACAGGATGCAGCTCTGAGCAGCCTCCTCTGCCTGATCCTGCTCTGAGGCAATCTCAAGAGGTGTCTTCCTACCTCAGTCTTCTGTATAAGTCTATAATATGGTTTTGGCCAATGCGAGAACTTTTAAAACCATTGTGATATTCACAATATCAGTTCCATGTTAAAAGACACATCCTGGAGGTCAGACTTTAACTAGCTGGAAAATACGTGAGTTAGGAGCTTTTAAAATGCTGAGTTGTGCAAATCATTCGTAAGACCTCTTTCGAGATATTTTTACTTTCCACTCATAGTTTCTGTGATTACTTCTACTAAAAATGTGTGTTCCCTTTGACTCTGTCCCAGTCTTTTAGGTACTTCGCTTTAACCCTGTTTCAGAAATCTCTACAGTGTGTGTTTACGTGCATCTTGGTCAGCTAAAGACTTCAGTGGGGTTAGCATGCAAGACAGAGATGTTGCTAATATATTTAATCCTTGTAGTGTGATGGTGCTTACAGGCTGAGCCCAGAGGCCCTGGCTGCTAGATGCTATGTAGCACACAGTAGGAGATGATGCCTTCCCAGGGAGCCTCTCCCCAGGCACACAATTGGATAGAACTGCACAATAGCCTCCATGTGTGGTATTAGCATCCTTCCTCTGGCTTTCTAAGGGATATTTTGCAGGACATCTTTCCTTATTTTAGTTATGATTTTTTAGGGAAACAGTTCTTGGAAGTAAAAAGGAGATGCAGGAGAGGAAAATAAATTAAGGAAGTGGTGGTATGGCAACATTTGGTGCATCAGAATGAGCAGGTGGAGATGTGTGGCTGGTGTCTAACATTTGAACAGTGTATTTGCTTGCCAAAAACTGTTTTAAAATTAATAGTTCTTCTGTACTTGCTGTAGTTGATAAGGCAAAAAATACAGCTTCTTTCTTTTTCTTTTTTTTTTTTTTTTTCATATGGCAATAATTATGTGAGGAGATCTGCCCTTCTAAAATGGTGCCCTTTTGGCTGCATCATTACCTACTTTCCTCTTCAGTAAACAAAGAAAAAAAAAATTATAAGCAGTGCTTTTATCTTCTAATTATCATTGCATTTTTAGTATTTGCTTATTTATCTTTGGAAAAAAAAACTTATTCTTTTTCTGAATGATGGTTTAAAACAGTAAACTGAAACTTTGAATAACAAGCATGGACATGCTTTAGTATATTCATGAGTGATCAAAACACAGTACAGAAATCACATATGCTGCTCCACTACAACTTTCAAGGTTCAATCCATCATTCTGGAACCCATGGGGCTGAGATTTGACATCCTGCCTAGAAGCCATACTTCAGATTGGCTGGAACTGTGCCATCTTATGTTCAGGTTAAAAGAGCAGCTGTAATTTGTCTGGCTAGCACTTTAACTATGCACAGCAAATCATAAAACCCTTTTTCAGTAATAAACTTGAAGATAAAATAGGTCCATTTGCTTCATTTCATGATACATACAAGATTTTCATCATTTTGATACAATGCCACTTGGAGTTTGATCTTACAATGATGTAGACTTCTCAGATTAGCAGTTTTATTTAACACATATATTCTATCTAGGAGGTTTCTTTTTGGCACTTAGTGCAAGTCTTTTTCTATTGTTCTTTGAAACTGAAAATATGAGAATACTTTCATAGCAGGAGTTAAACTTACATGTGATTGCCACAATAAATAAAACTTGGTTGTAGTCTTTTTCAGTTGTAAATACCAGATGTGAAAATACTCTATCCTGGGTTTTTTTCCCCTTTTATGTCTAAGCATGGCTTGCTTGCAAAGGAGTAGGAAATGCAAATATTTCCAGCAACTCAATGAAGATATTTTAAGCATATAAATAAATATGATTTTATTTATGGTTTTGGATTGTATCGGTTTTAGATTTCAACTTTTTTGTGTGCACCCTTGTTTGCAAGTGTGACTTTTCCTGAACAGCAAGGTCCAAATTAGCTAGAGAAGTTTTTTGTGTAACTTAGTAACCTAAGGGAGCTCCTGCAATGGACTTTGTTCAAGGGGTTGTGACAGTGAGTCCACCTGTGGGAAGCCTGAGCAGAGGCAGCCACACTGACCTGTACAGAGTACAGAGGCTGGAGGCTTCATTTCAGCTCCTTTGGAATGGTGCATGAGTTGGGTTCCAGAAACTGGCTTGCTTCTGATACAAGTCTTCAGAAGCTTTGTATGAATTTAGCCACGCACACTGTAACACACATCTTAAAATGTCATTCCAGTTCAGTAGACACTTCATGGCTTGACCATGAGTGACTGACTAGCCAGTCACCCTGAATCCTTTGTTTACTTCAGTAGCCTTCTGCCAAGTTCCAGATCTCTGTTTTTTCTTTTTCAGAGCCGTTTCTCTCTCTGTCTTTCCATTGGGACCTCTCTATCCCTCAGGCCTCTCTTTTTTTTTTTTTTTTTTTTTTTTTGTACATTTTCAGCTAAGCCAAAAGGCAAATCCTGTGTCGCTCTTTCTAACCCTTGTCACCCATTTCTGAGTTGAGGAGTTCCATTCACAAAGCACTTCTTATGTTCCTGTGTGCTTCCTGTGCATCATTGCTGTAGTTAGCACAAGGGAAGATTCTTTCTCTTACCTTTTCCTCAATACCATCAGCCTTTTTGACTCTGTTGGCAAGACAGCTCATCTGTATCATTGTACTGTTGTAGCTCAGCCTACTGAAAATATTCTTTCAAGATGCTTTTTTCCTCTAATATTTTAACCGTTCGAAAATGCCCCTGGATTAAGGCTTTATGAGAGTATGGTATACACATATTAGATGTGTACTTTACTTGGGTGGCCTATCTAGGGAAAATGAGATGTGTTTCTGTATATTCTGTTTTTGCCTACTGTAGCTGAGTGAGAGAAGGGCGCAGGATATTATTCTGCATCTTGGTGGCCATGCAAGCATTTTGTAATCACTGGAGACTTGGAGGTACGACAGCTGCATATAAATATGCATAGTTGGAGAGATTCATGATTGTGCCTCGTTCTAGGGCTGATTGGCTGCAGTGCTGCTACTGCAAATCAGTGAGCATTTTCCTCATCTGTCAGCTGCTTGCTTGCTTGAAAGCAGACAAAATGGTTAAAACACCAACAACCCACAGAGGGCTCCTGAGTGAGTGAGACTTGTTTGCTACAGCTCTCAAAACATTTCCCTGAATCTACAGTAGCTCTCAGTAGATGAATTTAGCACTCAGCAGATTAATTTAGCTCCCAGTGTGCTGGATTTAGAAAGAAAAACTAATATAGATGAATACATTCTGTTCAGCCAGCATATTTTGTTTTGCAACAATACACATGTCTTATTTGAACTGCAATCTGGTTGGAAAGCATTTTGCAAATGGTACATTGGTCATAAAAATGAGTCATGCTTGCTCATTTTTTAAAAAACTCTCATCTAGTGCAGATTAAGGAAAAAAAGTATTGAGCAATTCACTGGAGAAAGTAATGGAATTTTAGCCATTTCTGATGAGCTTTGGGCATTTTTGTTAGATAGACTTTGACACCGTGTTGGGGAAAGAAAAAAAAAAAAAGTAGCAGCAGCTTTTCAGTTTATCTGCATAGCTTACTAGGTGTTGTATACCACCCTGCTCAGGCAGGGTTCGAGGAGGGCTTCCTTAGAATTTTGCAGGCTGGAAGCTGAAGTCATGTCTAATGGCCGTTTGGAAGAGCTCTCAAGGAGCAAACATTTAGGATTCAAAATCCATTGTTTTATGACTTCAGTATAAACTTTAATTTTCTTCCTTAACCTGGAATCTGTCAAAGGGGAGTGGGACTAGATTGTTTATACATGGCAGAAGAGTGACTTGCCTGTTAATGATAAAAGTAGAGCTTGTTATTTCAGGAGCTGGGAAACTGAATAAGAGATATAATGTAAAGATATCAAAACCTAGGAGCTGATGAGATCATTTGACTGGCTCTATTTAAACATAAAATGGTCAAAGAAATAGAAAGAAAAATGCAGAATGGCAAGCTGGCATTCTAAAGTAGTGCCTTCAGTAAATGAGTCTGTCATACGAAAGACGAACTCCTAACACATCTTCCAGAGCACTTCTTGATAAAGTATTTCCACTACCAGAAGCAGGATGATTGTAATAAAATGTTCTTTCAGTCTCTCAACATATTTTTTTAAATAGCATTAAAGAATGTGTTGAAGATCAAACTGCTTTATAATAGTGATTCCCAAACCTGTTTAATCAGAGTGTTACTGGACCTTTTGGAGAACACAGAAAAACCTAAGGCCTTCCTCTTCAGTGAAGGTGCAGTGATTTTAATTTACCAATAGATAAATATAAAGCAAAACTTTGGATGCTCTTTTATGAGCTTTATTTTACCCACTTGTTTGTGTACAGGTTTGTGTGTACAAGGATGTGTGTATGTTGCCTTCTTTCATGGTTTTCAAGTCCTGCGATATTTTTGGAGATTGTTTTGTAGTATCTTACAGCCTATCAGTAGTTTTGAGTCAGTAGATCCAGGAGCACTCCTATGAAAGCCTTGTTTGTATGTTTGCTAAGAGTCTTGCAAATTAACTGTGCATACTTGCCCTCTTTCTTCTTGGTGGTAAGTGTTGCTTTTAGTAAGAGGGTGGGAAGTGGAAATTGCTTGGAAATCATGTGGGATTTTACTAGTTCTCCTGTGCAGAGAATGAGGCACAGAGGTGTGGCCAGAGGGGCACTGTAGAGAAACAGTGATGACTCACTGTCCTTTCTGGCTTCTCTTTTCTGGGAGGAATGGGAATCTGTAAATGTCCTTTATTCCCATTTCCATGACTTAATTTTATGGTGCTATTCTCAGCATTCTTGACATTGTTTAGTAGTTTTAGATGATAAAGTGAACTAGGTAACAGATGTTCATATTTCCACCTGTGCAGAAACTAGACATTGTCACAGGGACAGGAACAAACAGGCAATATGGGTGCAGTCTTAGTTGTTTAAATGGATTTTGCATAGTCAGGTGTTCTTTCCATCTTCTTTCACCTGAGAAACTTCAATAGAAGCAATAAACTCAAGTTGACTTGGTCAGTTAATGAGATGTGGAAAATACCCAGCTTAAATCAGACAGCCTAGCGAAAAAAAAAAATTGCTGCTGTTTAGAAAGAATATTTGGTTTGCTTTGAAATTCACAGAAATGCGGATCTAGAAGTTGTAGTTTTAGTCCTAGGAAACAGTCATTTGTTTAATAAGGAACAAAAACATTTTAGTTCCTAAAGTTCTATCTGTCCACTGGAAATAATTTTTATTTGTGATTTCTGTCTACGTTAGGCACCTGATTTACAACAGTGTTACTTCTTCAACACCTTTTCTTCTTTGCTCTGATCCCAACCCTCCACTCCAGCAGACTTACCTGTCTGATGCTAGTAGTAATTTGTAATAATTTTGTCTCTGAGGAGTTGTACTGATAAAGGCATAGTGGCTACTTCTCTGCAGGCAGTGTTTCTTCATGGTACAGTGGATCTGTCTTTTCAAAACAGATAACAGACTATAAAATTGCTTAGCACATGGGCAAAATACCAGTCTTCAGTAAAATCTTACGGTGGAAAAAGTAGATATCGTTGTCCTGAATATAACAACGCTTAGAATTTTTATTTCTTTCTCTTCGTATTTGATGAAAGCTTTGCCAAAGGGTGTTGATCAGGATGGTACAATGGACCACATTTTCTTGAGGCAGATGCCTAGATAGAACAAGAAAACATGTTCTTTTTTTGTTTTATGGTTTGTTTTGTTTTTGTTTTGTTTTTTCCCTCATGATCTATAGTTAAGCTTGAGATCCTTGAAGATCCTACAGTCTTGGTGTACCCTTCTTGACTGATTGACTCAGGTTACAAGCAAGGCACAATGGTGCAGCTTGGGCTGTTGGGCACACGGGCTGCTGCAGTGAGGATTGAATTATTTCATCAGCTGCCAGCAGGAAGTCCAAAGAAACAAGATGGGAGGGTCCCAGGGAACATGCTGGAGAAAGACTTACAAACAAACATGTCTAGATACTCTGCAGTGTTGTTATATCAGGGGTTAATTTTGGCCTAAGTCCACTGCATAAGTCATTCAGCATAACTCTGCCAGCATAACCCACACATATGCTGGGTTTTTTTAAATACTTCTTGAGATACTCTTTGGATCCACAGTACACAGGCCAACATCTCCCACATTTCCACATGAAAGTCTGAGTTCAGAGAGATGAGCAGAATTAAAATGTCTTGGTAAGTAAAATGTAAATAGAAAAATAGATGATAGTGAATGAATAATCCTTATTCAAATAAAAATGAACCACACACCTATAACCAGTGCAAAAGACACTTAAAATTAGAGGAAGGAAGATGGTTCTGGGAATACCATAGATTTCACAGATGTTTTGGAATTCCATACAGAAACCACACATAATACATCCCTTTTTTTACCCCTTCCTCTGTTGTTTTCCCCTTAACTGTGTCTGCTAATAGCTATAGGGACATAAATTATTATTGTATTAAAGACTAAAATTAGAAGTGTTGCACACAGAAAAATAAAAATGGTCAAACACTTTCTAGAAAAAGGTGTGTGGGGAGTAGCAAAGACACCCCACTTCTTTGCCTTGAAGCTAGCCAGAACAGCTCATCTATGCACAGATCACTTCAAGGACAACAGGGGAAAAAAACTGCATACATAAGATTTGCTGAACCCTTATCATTTAGGAAGTGGGAGAAATAGTCTGTAGATTAGCATTCTAGTCTGAGTTATCAGAGACTTAGCTTTGGTTCCTGAGTTATCACAGATATCCTGCAGTTGAGTAGCATAAGTAGTTTTCCTATGCCTCAGTTCCCCATCAGGTAAAAATAGGGATCTCTTACAGAGACAGTTGTGGGGATAAATACATAAAGTTTGTTAAGTGCTTGGATTATTCAGTAATGAAGCTTTTCTAAGTACCTCAATGCACTTTTTAGCCTGGAATGTGAATATGCTGTCCTCATGTACCAAGGACTTTTTAAATAACTCGTGCTACTCTGCTGGGAAGACAGACAAACCAACACACCTAAGATCAGTGGCGTGTGGAACTGTGTTTGTGTCAGAAACAAAAGGTACTTAGAGGAAGACAGTTCTTTGTGCAGTGGCTACATGGCCTAACTAGAAAACAATCAAAACACCTTGTTCAAGGAGATGCCAAGGAATGAGGGAAAGCTGGTTTGCCTTATCAAATTTCCCATTGAGAGAGGAGGCAGTGGAGGAGCAACACAGGCAAACACTTGTAAGAGGGAATATTTCTAGAACTAAGGTTTCTTCATGAAGGTCAGACATACAGGGACAGGAAGAAAAACTGGAAAAAAAAAAAAAAAAGAAAAAAGAGAGAGATGATAGGAAATTGCAACAGAAGGATGTTTCTTTTGGTAGTTTATAGATGTCCAGACATAGCTGGGGAGCTGGAAAAGGAGAGGGAGAATATGTTGGAAAAAGAAAGTGGGAGTGAGTGATAGAGGTACCTACTGGAATGGAGATGTCAATTTATTGTGTTTGGGTAGTGAAAGACCAGTGTTTGGGGTTAAATTGAGAAGACAGAAAAGATCACAGAAGCATCAAAAATCTAAAGATTTATAGTTTTCAGCTAAGCAAAACATTTTGTGTGGGAAGATTTCTGCATTAGAATAATCAGAGGAATAATGACCGAAACACTTCTCTCCAGATGATTCCAGACCTCAGAAAGGAATCTGTCTGTGTTACCAGAGAAAAGAAGGGAGCTATAGAGATAACACAGCTTTCTCAAGGTTAAGGACAGAGGTCATGGTGGTGCTGTAAATTCCAGTAGCTTAGTTGTCTGCACCAGATCCCAGGAGGAGCCCTCAAGCTGGCTACATCCAGTGATGATTCTCACATGGGTGATGAAACCATGGTGTTTTTCTTAGTCATGATAATGAAAAGTTCATTGTAGGTAAGTGTTTGACCATGTAGGCAACAGGTTCCTAATATAAAAATGGTTATGGGAGGGAGATGTGCCTTCTATTGAAAAATAGTCAGGGATGAGATTGTCAACAGCAAATAAAAGCGGTAGGAATACTGAAGCATTTCTGGGAAGGATGAACCAGAATTTATCTAGGAACAGGTATCAAAATATTAAGGTAGAGTGTAATCTTAAGCCAAAATGTAACATGAAGCATTTCAGACTCAGCTTAGAAGGTGAAATATTTTTTAGAATATCAGGGATTAGAGTTTTTAGTTTGCTTTGTGCTTTTATTTCCTTTACTTTGTCAAGACCGTGCAGTTTCATAGGAAAAAAGCAAATAACAGAGTGACATGTCATCTCATCTCACTTCCTGTATAGCACTATATTTGGATAGGTTTGTTGGCTGAAGTTTCTGTTTGGTTTGTTTGAGGGGGGTGAACAGCAAACAGAATATAATTTTCTCCTGTTTAGTCACACTAGTAAAAAAAATAGCAATTTGGTGTTTAGCTGTCAGGGCGATGCACTGTTCCTGTAAAATCCTTGTTTAATAAGAATTTAAGCAAATACAAATGAAGCACTGAAGGCATAAAGCATCTGGAACATTTTAAAGATGCACTGAAATATAACATGATTAATTTCTATTGTGTTAATTATACCTATTTTGAGTTAAGGCGGATTCCATTTTGCAGCCATTGTTATGTAACTTGTGTATTTGCAATTCTTTGAAATGCAGTTTTCCATTCATGTGACATATTAAAATATGTTACAATACAAATTACAAAGCTAAATTGAAATATTGCCAAAAATCTTAAACAATTTATTCTTCTACATAAAGAACTAGTGGAATGATTACTGTTAGTTTGTTGGGGTTTTTTTCAATCAAAAAAGAAGTGGTGGTTTAATGAACCAGGGATGAGCAGGATGTGTTGGGTTTTTTTCTGTTTTATGATTTAGTGGAGTTGTCCTGCACCTATAGTGAGGTATCTAAGATAAGTCTGTGAGCTGTTACTCCTCTTTGTTATTCTGTATTCAACAATGCATTCAGCTTTATGCTGTAAGGATTCTAAGTGTAGCGTAGTACTAAGTTTGAAACCTCTGGTGTATAAGACAGATGATAACAGGGCTGAGTATCGTGGTAAGTTTTTTACAAACAGCATTCAAGTAACTCAGCAAAACAGAGGAGAAGAACCATGTTATAGCCCCCCTGTTGTGGGTCTGGAAGAGGGATATGCTGCTTATTGTAAGGCTTTGGATGTCGATGTGGGGTTTCGTCTGCACAGGAAGACACTCTGGACCCTGTCAGCAAAGTTGCAGGGAGCAATGGGAAAGAAGAACTCTGTTGTTTGATTATTGAAGGGAGTAAAGAGGCTCCTTCAGTGGCTCCCAGGATGCCTGACTGTAGTGCTCCAGGTGCCCCACAAAGTACCTGTCATGGTGAGGGGGTTGCAGTGGACAGAGCTGTGTGAGAGTTGTGAATGTGCCTTCTGCTCCTCCTCCACGTGCAGCAGAGCTTTTGCTTCTCTTTTTCCACTGTAATTGGCTCAGAGTGGAATTCAACTCCTAGTAAGTATATTACAAATAACGATGTTTAAGTATTCTAGGATAAAAATTACTTATACTGAAAAGACTTTGTCCTTTTTTTCATCCTTTTTTTTGTCTTAGCAGTGAATGAAACTAGTTCTAGAAACTTTTTTTGGTAAACTCGTCACTGCTAGCATGCTGCTGTGAGAATCTGATTATAATTAGCAGAGCCAATATTACTCCTAATTTGAGAACTGAACTGAATTTGAAGCTTTATAAAGTAAAAAGGGCCTTGCTGGGGAAAGAGGTGTTCTCACCCCCAAAACAGTCAACGTTTGCAAGAACCTTGAAGAAGTTCGAATAATTTATTGATCTGTTTGTTTCATTTTCTATAATATATTTCTGAAAGAGAGCTGTCCATAAAATACTAGTTTCGTTCTCATCTCCCCAGAAGAGATGCACCATGATAAATCTAAATCCATCTTGAGAATCCATCCATTTCTGTTGGCCTTCACTTATAATCTTTTTCTTTCTTGCTTTCTCTCTTTCTTGCTTTCTCTCTTTCTTGCTTTCCTCTCTTTCTTGCTTTCTCTCTTTGTTGCTTTTTCTTTTTCCTTTTCCTTTTTTCTTTTTTCATTTTCTTTTTTTTTGGTTTTTTTTTGGTTGGTTTTTTTTTTGTTTTTTTTTTTTTGTTTGTTTGTTTGTTTTTGTTTTTGTTTGTTTGTTTGTTTGTTTGGGTTTTTTCCATGCAAGGTGTGGAAGTGGAAGGAGGAAGTTTATTTATTAAAATATACATTGTAGCATTATTTGTTATGACCTGACTTTAATGTCTACAAGACCAGAGTCAGAGAAGCCAGTTTAATTTTCCACAAACATTGAAAAGGTATAGACAAGAAACCCAGTCTATTGCTTTTAGCTGTTGACAGTGCTAACCCCAACACTGGTGGTAGTGTTGCAAAATAAAGATCCCACAGAAACCAAGTAAATGGCATATTTGCAGTTTGACTTTGGAGTTGCCCTAACACTCCAGGTTTTAAAAATTACTAATGTAGAGCTGAAGTGAAAATAATACTTTGGAAATGGGGAGGAGGCAAACTCTTCCCTTTTCATCTTTCCCCAGCGCAGGCAAAGAAAACCCATGCAACTTCTGAACTTCCATAATGGCATTGAATTCCTTGTTAATTGGGATTTTCTCTTGTTGTGGAGTTCTTTCTTGAGTAATACTGCCTTTATAATTATTTGTGTGCAGACAATAAATGTAGAGATTTAGTAGGATGAAGGCTCTAACTCCATGTAAAAACATTTATCCCTTAAATCATTGCAATCAATACCTTTGCAAATCTTGTTATAAGCAACTTAAAATTAATATGCTTAAAATAGGATTACTATTAAACGTTTAAACACTGTCCTTTGAAAAAAGAGTGTAAAATTTTATCTTTAGAGTTGCATGATAATAGATTGTGTTGAGTTCTGGGTCCCTCAGTTCCAGAAGGACAGAAAACTGCTTGAGAGAGTCCAGCACAGAGCGACCAAGATGATGAAGGGAGTGGAACATCTCCCTGATGAGGAAAGGCTGAGGGAGCTGGGGCTCTTCAGCTTGGAGAAGAGGAGAATGAGGGGTGGCCTCATCAATGTTTAGAAATATGTAAGGGGTGAGTGCCAGGAGGATGGAGTTATTCTTTTCTCAGGGGTGACTAACAATAGGACAAGGGGCAATGGTTATAAACAGGAGCATAGGAGGTACTGTATAAATATTAGGAGGAATTTTCTCACTGTGAGGGTGACAGAGCACTGGAACAGCTGCCCAGGAAGGTTATGGAGTCTCCTTCCCTGGAGATATTAAAAGTCCACCTGGATGTGTTCCTGTGTGACCTGCTGTAGGTGATCCTGTTCTGGCAGGGGGCTTGGACTAGATGGTCTTTTATGGTCCCTTCCAACCCCTAACTTCCTATGATTCTGTGATGCTTTTTATATCATATGTGCTTGGTTGTAGAGTTGGTGACTGTGTCACAGACTCTGCAAACTAGAAGGGAAACTTGCTTCAGTTCCTGCTTGGACTTTATCTCAGGTAAAAAAATCTCTGTCTTCTCCCAGCAGACTCTTTATGATGTCTGTTCCTCCAGCGAGAGTGGGGAGAATTGTCATTCACTAGAAGATAAGGAATCCAAGTTACTTTCTTGTAACAATACAGAGATGAGTGGACTAAGGAGGACTGAACATTAGTTTTTGTTGTGTAAGAGACTGTGACATAATTATTGCAGGAAGCAGAGCTACTGATGAAAAATGTGCCTTTTTTTTCCCAGAGCAGAATAATATGTTCAGAGTTTCTGAGTGGTTCAGGAGTGCTGGCAGCAGGGATGGGTGTCCATCACAGATTTGAGATCTGGCCAAAATGAGCGAATTGCATCCAGTCCGTTATTAAACCAGTTAGTCTTGCTAGTTTTCATGCATGTCGTGTTGTTCCTGAAAGTACACCCAAAAGCATGATAGGGAAAAGTAGTGCTAAACAAATGAAATCACCAGGACCATATCTGATATTTTTTGTTCTGGAGTCTAACAATAACTGGTTCAGTATGGGATATTCCTTTTGTGGCTGGTGTTCAAATCCATAGCTTCCCTTACAGTACTGTCAGGAAAAGGTAGATCAGCAGTCCTTGGTGAAACTGTTGACCTTAGGAAAACAAAGTGATAGGCTTTCTTAGGCAAACATGCCTTTGGTTAATCATGGAGACACAGGTATTCTCCTGGATTTCTTGCTGTTCTAAATACAATTTGACTGTCCAATTGATTGCATAGCAGTAGGGGTTCTGATTGTGTTATTTGTTTGTTTTTACGGCTTTGCTTGTTTAGGGTTTCTTGGGGGTTTTGTTGTTAGTTGGGGTTTTTTTGTTTGTTTTGTTGTGGCTTTTTGGTTGGGTTTTTTTGTTGGTTTGTTTTTTTTTTAATACTCATGCCACTTCTTTTCTGTGTAGAACCTCAGCATAAAGTATTATGTACAGGAAATCTTATAAGATGGAAGTGACCAATGTTAAGTTTATCTTTTATCCTATCATCAGTCTTCTTTACAATGGTATTGTATTTGTTCAAGTTAATGCTGTTAAACTGTATTTCAGTGAATAACTGTATTTCACTGTTTGTTATATATTCCAGTTATTATATAGTGTTATATATTCTACCAACTATATCTCAGTGTTATAGTCGTTTTAAGATTTTTTTGTTGTTATTGTGTGGCTCTTCCCATTATCAGACTTCATTTCAAGAGTCCAGGATTGAACCTGTGTTAATCAATTTCCTTTTGGTCAACAAATATTTAGTGAAACATCATAAACAACCTTCCTGTCATACTGGCTTGCAGAAAGCATATTATGTTCTCAGTTATTCCCTGATCTCAGGAGAACCATCTACACGTTCCAGCACTAGAGCTGGTGGTTGTGGTTCACAGCTCTCATGCTTCCTAAAAGAGTTTCTGAAGATTTTCTGTGTTCCAAACATCCTGAGTAGGCATTTACAAAAAATTTTGTAACATTATTGAAGTGGTGAAGTGGTAAAGTCAAACAGTATTAGCATGTCTTGTGCAGATTGATGTTATCATCCTCTGCAGATGTGCTGTGAGAATCTTTCCTTGCTTGGTAACACACTTTATTTTCGTACTGTCCTCAATTCGGAGAGTGAGGGGCAGGGCCATCGTGAGGGTGAATTTGGCTTGTAGTAAGGGACAGTCTTGTTCAGATACAGAAAGTAGAAAATACCTGATGACAGAGACCATCTCGAGAGAAGACAAATGAGGCTCATGCAGTAAATTAAAGTCACGGAGAATTAATATTCAGTCCTCTGATTTACATCAGAGTCTACACATCAAGGTGTGAAGTGCATTTCATCAAGTTTTTAGAGATGTGTGTGTGTGTTTCCCATTTTTGTAACGTTAGTTTGTCACCTGATTTGTAGAATGCTTGGTATTTATGTCTCCAACTGAAACTGTTATGAGCAGTGCCTTGACTGTCTAAAGTAATGTGAAATTCTGAGTCCTCTGGAAAAAACTGAGCCTGTGTTCCCAAATTAAGTATTCTCTTTTCATCTTGACCATCTCTTAGCACCAGGGGTGTTGCAGAGTGTTTGCAACATAATGAAATAAAGCATAGCAAAGTACTCCAGTTTCTTTAGGATTTGAACTTTACTTCCATTAGTATCTCTCCAGTTCACATGTTAAGCAATAAAATTTACAGAAAATACCACTGCTTGAACTCTTAATATCTGTATAAGAAACGAAGAGGAGTTCAAATGGAAAAATACTATGGTACTAAGCAATTAGAAACTGTAGCATATTCTGTACTCATTGCAGAAATGAAAGTTGCACAGGCAAGCTAATTTTTTGCATGGTCTGATATTTATTTTAATCATGTTACAGTCCTACTAATGTTATTTTCATACTGTGTTTATGTGAAATGGTATAGAAAGTAAATGAACTCTGTGTATTCAAGTGCCCTGAAGAATATTTAATGAGAAATACATGCTTTATTTTACCAGATGGACATATAAATCTGAGTTCCCTGCAAGAAAATCATGATAGCTATAAATTTGTATTTGAATAAAAAGACACAAAAGTTGGTACCAACTACATAACGTAAAACTTTAATCATTTTTTATCATCATGGTATAGTAAGTCTTCATTTTAATAGTGTTGTTTATAAATATAATCCTGACATCTTTTGTTTGCTCATTTTTTTTTGCTTGTTTCTCTTTTACAGATTGCTTTTACAATGGCCAGTGATTTTTGTTTAAGTGACCAGGTAAGCAAATATTCATAGTCATAGTTTCTTCATTAAAATATTTTCTAGACATTAGGTAGATTAATTGTGAGAGATTGGTGTTCTGCATTGTTGGAGAAAATTTGCAAAATCTATTATAAATATGTTTAAAACAACAGTGTTTCCAGTTTCTAATGTAAAAAAAAATCTGTTGAAATTTCCACAATTCTATAGTTTTAAATTGGAAAGGGAGTTTACTTTCCGTATTTACTTAATTTTATTCTTTCTCTCCCTGCTGCTTCATCCTTGTTGTCCTATTTTCCTCACATGTTGCACTGGTATCTGTGTTGTTTCACATCCTTAAAGCTGAGGTGCTTTTCTTTTTTTTCTGGGTGCTATCAGTCTTCCTCTAGTTACCAGAGTATCAGCACTGCAAACAGGATTATCTGGTGAGAACTCCAAAGATTATGTTTTAACACCGCAGGAATGGCACAACAACACTAGAGAGAGAGTGTTGGGAAGTGGAGATGGCTTTTGAAATTTATAAACACAATTTCTGTCGATCTGGAATTAGTGAAATGCAATTATGAAACTGATGAAATGATAGTGAATGATTTGGTTTGGTGGGTAACAAAAAATCAAGGCAAAGCACCAATTTACAATTCTACTGTGCAGAGACTGGTATGCTGGCTTTTATGACTTACCTTTGGATTTGCAGTTTGATTAGTTGTTGTATAATGTAAGTAAAGTTTGCAGAGAACACTTTTTTAGCCATATCTCTAATTGTTATCGATTTTAATGGCGGAGGTGGGTAATACAATTTGCAGTAGAGTTTTAACATGGCCTATCTCCAATTTGATAATTATTAAATGATTTTATAGTGATGTGATACGTTGTTGGGTAAGAAAAGGGTAGACAGAATGAATTAAAGATACTATTTTATATGGAGTATTATGTTCACAGTATACAGATGTGGTTTGTCTTAGAAGTTCCTACTCTTTCCAATAGAGTCAGCACTGGCTAAAATAACTAAATACAGAAAAAAAAATGAATGAGACTATGGTGTTCCTATGTAAGTCTTTCTCTCATTCCATGTTGAATTCTTTCATAGCTCTAACACTTTATCAGAACTTGTTAAACTTATCTGTATTTTAAGTGAAGTGGTCTCTTATTGTCTTATCTTTCTAATTTCTTATCATAGGGTTTTTCTGCAGTGCTGCCTAAAAGGTTTTCTAACCTCAGTTCACCAAGGATAATTTCTTCCCTTTGGATCTCCTTCTCAAAATTTATTTCAAACCCACTATTCCAGAGACCTTTATTTCCTTTAAAAAATTGATGTCTTAATCTAGTGCCATCTTTTTTGTTCCCCTAGTTTGATATTCTTGTATTTTATTTTCCAATCAGTCTTGCAAATAAGGAGGGAAAACACCTCTTCTCTGTACCTTGCATACCCTCTTCATACCCCCATTCACAGAGATTGCCTAGTCTGTGTTTTTTAATATCATATGTCTGTCAGTAAATGACATTTTTTAAGAAAACCAGTCCAAAGGCAGAGATGGGGCCCCCAAAAGAAGTTTCGTAGTTACAAACTGATCTCTTCACTGGCTCCATTTATGGGCTTTTTCATCCTTACTGGTGATGACTGTACCCTTAGTGAAGCAGAAAAAATGAACTACAGTAAACACTTCTGCTTTATGGGCATAATATGTCTTCATATACATCTGCACTTTTCCATGGATTAATTGGATCCCAGCTTATGAACATGTCTTGTGATGAGACAGGGAGTTTAGCTGAATACAGGTGATGATGAGCAGCTCAACGTGGAGGACAGTACTGATGTTTTCTACTGGTTTTGAAATGGGAGATGATTTGGCACCTTTCATATTTCTCTGCAAGCTTAAACCATTAATAAAAGTATTTTCAAGAGCCCCCAATTTGTTGCTATTTGCAGGGCAGGATTCTGTGAGCCTGAGTTATTGCCTAGTGACTGAGGCATTGGGTCGCTACTTCAATACTGTGCAATAATGCCATTTTCTATAGATATGGTCAGCAACAATTCTTACCATAATTACCTCTCTGACAAAAAGCTGTATTTTAAAGTCTGCATGCCTACTGGTATTTTTAGAGGTATCCAAGGCCTGCTAAATTTATAAGTGTATTATTAGTATACAGTTTCTGTATAGTACACAGATTATGGACCACATACTTTTGATACGGACATAGATCATGAAGATGATAATTTTTAAATCCTTCATTTTAAATCTGCGTTACATGTATTTTTTTAGCTATTGGTGGCACCTAATATTTTCATCACAAGGAGTGAATTGGGATATATATGAATTGTTCCCCAGCTAATCTGGGGAAATATTTTTGAAGCATATGCCAGAAGAACTCTGGTAACTAGCAGGCACATTCATTCATTTTTGTGTACTTCAGTGGTGCTTGAGACTCTGAAATGTTCAGAAATCATAGCAAATTAAGATTATTCTAGGACACTTAAGTTAATGGCAGAGCACATTATAAGAAACAGTCACTGGGAGCAAAATATGTATTCACTGTTTTTACACAGGAAATCTGGTTGCCAGTTTTATGCTTGACCAAAACAACGGGATTCAGCTAATCACTCTCCATTCAGGTTTCACATACACACAGAGGTCTGTTCACAAAGAAACTATAAACCAAAAGATACGCAAACAAGAATAAACCAATGACTTGTCTATTAATTGTATTTCACTTAAACTTCCTCCAAAACTCATGGTCCTGCATCTCTCAGACCCAGTACTGGACATACTGGCCTTAGGTTTCATCCCATGTGGAAATTTCTATATTATTGTTGCTTTGAACTCTTTTATGGTAAAAAATTGTGTGCTTGTTTATGTGCATAGGAGTGAGATTCAGACAGAATCAATTCCAATTAAACAATTTCGGTTTTCCTTTGAATTATTAACAACCAGCAAAAAAACAAAAGCAGATTCTTGACAAAGTGTTGGGGTTTGCTTGCATCCATAGCCTGAATTCCATGTATCTCTGGGTGAGTGCATAATATCCCTTAAAAGGCATCATTTTTATTGAAAGAATGCAATTTCATTCATGTGCTAATAGTTTTCATTATTGAAAATAATTTAATCCAGAGATATTTTTCATAATGCCTAGTAGTAATTGCTTTTCTGTGGCCTTTGTTTTAATCAATGACAAAAATATATGAATGCGTACATTTTGAAAGAGGCCTTAAATGGAGTCATTTGTTAGAAGAGCTGTTTCTTTTTCATCTTGGGTGTGCAAGAATATGAAGGAGATTAGTACAAGTGATTATAAAACGCTTGCTTGTTGATCTCATTGAAACTAACATGGCAATTTAGTTTGTCAAGAGGGTATTTCTCAGTTTATGTCAGTAGTGGAAGACCCCAGGACTCCCCTTAACTTTGTCTATAAATTTTAAATTGCAATATTGTTATTGAAATAGCTGTAAATTCACTCCCATTTTCCCTTCTTATGTAGTAATACCTAGAGGTCAGCTATGCTAAATCCTGTGGGAGGCTTGGGAGACAAATCTCTCAAAGGCTTTTGCTACCCTGGACTGACTTTCTTCAGGTAGATATCACATGGATGTGCCTTTTCCCAGCAGGACGGTATCATCAGAAATTCTCCCTCACTTTGAGAACCCATTTTGTGCATGCTGAGTCAGATGCTGTGCCCACACACTTAAAACACAACTAAGTGGCAGCATATACATATATATATGCTGCACTCTTGTAGCTACAGCCAGAAAGTTCTTGGTTTTAGACAAGACAGATTTTAACAGATTTTGTACCAGCACAGGAGATGTCTTGCAGGGTCTCAGCAAACCTGGTAACTCTTTTCTCCTTCAGTCCATCATGCATATTTTGATAATTCATTAATGGCGCAGCAGCTCAATAAGAGTATGAAAAAAATTGCCTTCCATGCTCTCTTTAATTTTGTAGACTTTATAGTTAAAAAGGGTCTTTTCAAAGACTCCTTCTTACTTCAGTCTCTTTAGTATTTCTAACAGTATTTATGAAAGCCAGAATATCCTAGAATCAAACCAAATAATTTTTTCCTTCCTTAAATCTCATAATGTATGCAATATTATAATTGCTACTAGAAGGAGAAGGAAATCTTAAAAAAATAATTTCATGCCTTATTATTCTAAATGTAAGCAATTTTAAAACAAGTATCTAGGGCAATTGCCTATTATGCCTTTGTTCTTCGTTTGACATTTTCCTGTTTTCAAAAGGAGATGGTAAATAAACATAATTTATCAGTCACCCAAAGCAGACTGTGTATTTCAGGAGAAACTGATTGATTCTGTAGAGCTTCAAGTTTACTTTTTAAAATTGATCAGACATGTAAAATTAGGATAGAACATGTAAAATATTTTTCTCAGTTTTCTCTAGACATTAGTCTAGAGACTAATCTAGAGACTAATGTTGCAAGTACTACTGGTGCCCGGTAATATGACAAGGACTAATGCATTTAAGCTAGGACATCAGAAATCCCACCTCAACATGAGGAGAAAGTTCTTTACTGTGAGGGTGACAGAGCACTGGAACAGGATTCCCAGAGGGGTTTTGAGGTCTCCTTCTCTGGAGACTTTCAAAACTTTCCGAATCCTCCTGGATGTGTTCGTGTATGGCCTGCCCTAGGTGATCCTGCTTTGGCAGGAGGCTGGACTAGATGATCTCCAGAGGTCCCTTCCAGCCCTTGACTTTCTTTGATTCTTTTCTGAACGTTACAGGCACTGTGAGCTACAAGTCTCATCTTGGAAGAGCAGAGCTATAACTGTTGTGGCTTTAGTATTTTCTCAAAGTTAGTTGCTTTATGATTTACAGTATCTTTGAGACTCTCATATGTAAAAAACCTGAGTTTTAAGTAGGCTTAACTAGAACATTTAGTGGAAATTTCATCTAATTATACCAGTGCTATTATTTTGTAGTTTGAACTGGTATCTTTGGGAAGTTAGTTTTGTTACTACATCTTATCTGCCTGAAGTTACTTGCTTAATATTAATAATATATACAAAAAAAAGAACAGGTGTTCTACAGTAGTTTTGTGATTTCTCAATAGTTTCATTTTTCTAACCCTCCCTGTGGATATTTTTTACACACTATTGATGATTGCGTTTTCTGTATTAGTGGAAGGCAATTAAGCAAATATTAAGGACTGAAAACATAGAAAGGATGAGGAGGAAGGAAGGGTTTGATAAAAATGAGTAAAATATTTACCAGTCTTTTGGAACTGTCCTTTTTTGAAGCACCAGCAGCTGTAATTAAAAACAAAACAAAAAAGCTCTCTATTAAGACAGTAATATGTTCTAAAGTTTTGTATTGTATTAACTCACAATGGTTTTAAAACAATACAAATCAAAAACCTTTTTAGCAAGCATATCTAATTGTTCTTAGATAGAAAATGTACTGTAAGAGATTATATTCTAGGAAATTACTTATGTTACAAAGTAAAACATATGAAAGCTAGGAAATGGCAGATTTTCACATCCAAATCTGTTCCCTGTGTTTCATTATGAAGACTGGATGTGGCAGGGACCTGCTAGAAAATTACAGTACTTGAATGCATACTCAGAGGTCTCTCTTAGTCTTTTTAAGACTAAAGATTAAGTGATTGCAATGTGGGGGTTTTTTATATTTTTGAGAGTAAACACAACAGAAAGCTTAGCTGTTGCAAGGTGTTGTATTTAGTGGCATCTCATGTAGTACAAAGAAAACATTATGGTTTTGTCAGCCTGGGCTTGCAGGATCTGTGGTGCAATTCCAGCTTTCCACCGCAGATGGGCATGAAACTAAGTTCCAGGATGCCACAATCTAATAGAAAAGACATTGCTCACACTGATAGAGACACACAGATCTTTGTGGTGGTGGTGGGGGTTTGTTTGATTGATTTTTATTTTTTGTCTATTTCTATTGAATAAGAATCATAATATTTTCAGAACAGAAAAAAAATTATCATCAGCCAACATTTAACATGTATCTCATGAAAAACTTCCTAGGGAAAAATAGGAAGATGCCAAGAAGTTTATAACACCAAGGACTATAGACATATACGAAGCATATACCTTGCTTCATAATTCTTCATCACTGAAGTTTTTTGTTTGCTTCTAAACTCCCTCCTTCTGTTTCTAAATTGGTCTGTATGATTTCCTTTCTCAGCTCTTTTTCATGAATGTATATATCTTTTTTCATGCATGGACTTCTGGTGCTTATATAATAGGCATTATCCAGAGGAAGAAGAATACTTTAAGAAAGAATGCATATGAGAAAAGGGTTTGAGGGTGCCTTGGAACATCCCTTCACATTGCAGGACACAGTTTCCTAGCAAGTGATTTGTTTGGGGGCTTTCTGTTTTTCTTCACAACCTAATGTTTCTTCACGTCCCTCTGGGCTGTCTTGCTTTTGGGTGAATTTCTCAAGTGAGAATCCAAATGTCTGTGAGAAGATGGATGCAAGTGTGCTAGACTGGGCCTGTTCAATGTGCAAATGTCAGACGTATTGGGAGTGACACTGTAAAATTAACATGTACACACAGCAATTTAAAGGATTATATTATGCAAATATTCCTAAGCACGACACATTAAAAGGTAGTTACACTTTAGACACATCCATTAATATTTTCCCTTGAATATCAAGTACTTCTTCCCACATGTCATCTCTTCCATGTTTTCATTTGCTATGATGGTTAGATGTCATAAAGCTGTCATAACGCTGCAAGCAGGCTTTTTGGTTAGTAGAACCTTGAACAATCTGCATTTATGTTGTGCTCAACGTTTAAAAAGAATCACATTATGTATTTCAAACTGTACCAAAACTATGTATTTTTAATAACTATTTCTTCCTGTGATGCCACCTCTGAATTGCTTTTGCCATTTCTAGCATGCAGTATTACTATGTTTTGCCTCTAAGCAGTATATAAAAAAAAAGTTTAATGGCTCCTTACTGAGTCCTAATTGCACTTCCAATTCAAACTTTTACTTATGCATCTGATGATGTTACTCCCTTTGGAAAGGAGCCAGTGATTCGAGGTGCTCAGAGTTTGATGGTAGTGGTCATGAGTCACCGAAACCAGCATTTTAATAGCACTGTTAAACAAGAATGTGAGATTCCTTCCTACATGGAATTTTATCAGCAAGTTAGTTCATACTCTCACAGTCACTTGCAGTGTATCTTTAAAACTTTAGCTCTGCTGTTCCAGTTTGAAAAAAAGCAGCCACTCTAATTGTATGGCAGTGCCAAGCACAGTTAGGCCATACCCTCCTACTCCCCACCCGTCTCGCTCAAATACATACTTTTTGTTCATCTTTTAGTTTGTGAATATTTTCAGTTCTTGACAACTAAACAAGCAGACAAATTGCCAAAGAGTATAAACAATCACAGCTCTTGTTGAACCATAGTAGCATCTGAAAGTCAGTATCTTATTTTTGTGGTCGTTGCTGTCCAGTAATGCTATTGTATACATGCGATTAAGTGTTATGATTTCTTTTCCCCAGTCTGAAAAAAATGACTGGAGTAAAAGTTTTTTGAGGACAGCCTTTGGCAGGGTGGTTTCTTCTAGTTTCTGGTTAGCTGGTGCAGAAGGAAAGCAGTTACATATGTTGTTTCCAGGCTTTGGTGAAGATTTGAAATCCTTTTCCTATTATAATACCAACCTTGCCTTTTTGGTGAACAGTAACAGGCAACTCATGATTCTATGGGCATATCTTGGCTACAAAGGATAGGAGAGGTGCATGAAGTTCTGTATTTTTTATGTGTTTTACCAGTGTCCTTTTCTCCTGCCATCCTTCTACAAGGCCTGAGCACCACTTGCAAATTTTACCAATGAAGGTATTTATTTATACCAGCAGTCCTATTATTTTCTTAAGTATAGATTGAGTTTAGATTTGTTTTGTTGTGAAGTATTATGTTATTCTTCATATTCTATTCATATGTACAGAAACCATGATTCTGGGCAACAGTTCACATGCATTCAAAGGAATGACAAATAATGTAAAACCAATTAAAGTTTATAAAAACAACACTGAGAAAAAGTGTTGAATTAGGAAAGCTACCGGAAGTGCAGGTCAGAAGTCTTACTTGGGGATTTAATAAATTAACCAATAGGCTTGGCTGTAAGCCTGTACTAATAATGCAGGTAGTTGTAATTGGAACATTATGAAAATATTATTAGCAGCATCAGAGTTAGGTGAGTTTACATTTGCGGTTTAAAAAGGGTTAACCATAGACTCATAGAATGGTTTAGTTTGGGAGGGCCCTTAAAAATTCTTCACTTCCAACACCCCTGCCATGGGCAGGGACACCTCCCACTAGACCAGGTTGCTCAAAGCCCCATCCATCCTGGCCTTGAACACATCCACAGGCTCCCTGAACTACCTGTGGCAGTGTCTCACCACCCTCATACTAATACGTAACCTAAATCTACCCTCTTCCAGTTTAAAACAGTCATTGCTCATCCTGTCACTGCATGCCCTTTAGAAAGTCCCTTTCAGCTTTCCTGTAGGCCCCTTCAGGTCTCCCTGGAGCCTTCCTTTCTCCAGGCTGAACAACCTCAACTCTCTCAGCCTGTCTGTATAGGAAGGGTGATCTACCTCTCTGATCATCTTCATGCCTCTCCTCTGGACTCTCTCCAACAGCTCCACGTCCTTCTTGTGTTGAAGGATCCAGAACTGGACACAGTACTCCAGGTAGGGTCTCACAAGACCAGGGTAGAGGGACAAATTTACCTACATCAATTTGCTTGTCATGCTTCTTTTTATATCCTCTTACGCCCTTGAAATGATTACACTTTATCTCTAAACTGAACAAAATATATTGCATTTTCTAATGGTTCTCCATACAAATTCTTTTCAAAGATACTAATCATGATTCTGCACATTCCTGTATCAAAAAATACAAATAAAACCCTAACCTGGAAAAAACAGAATTCTAAATAAAACCGAATAAAATTATTGTTACAATCAGTTACAAAATACTTGTATAAGATTATTTCCTGTATGTAAAAAAAAAAAAAAAAAAAAAAAAAAAAAAAAAAAAAAAAAAAAAAAAAGAAATATACGTGAAAAATGTATATAGAAGTTTACAATAAAACGTTTTCATCTTCTTTCAGCCAAACACAAATTATATTTGTTATACATTTGCTGAGGTTTCCATGTTTGCACTCTAGTTAGTAAGTAAGACTCCTTAGGGACTGATATCAGAAGAAGTTAAAAGCTGATAGAAATCTTGATTAAGTACATTTGACATTTTTAAGAGAGAACAGTGAAAAGGAGTGAGAAAGTGTTTAGATTAGATTATGTTCAGGCAGGAAAAGGTAAACAAGTAAAAAGGAGCAAGTGGACAGTTCTAATTGAAATAAAACATTTGGATTATGAGAAGTTATGAAATACAGGCAACATGGGTCAAAGTATTTTTTATTTTTTGTATGCATCATTTTAGCAGTAATGAAGAGATTGACTTTATATTAAAATAAATAGTAGGTATCTGTGTGATTAAGTCTTTGATTGTCAAGTAACTATTACTAAAAGTTGTACAGTCTAGCATTGTAATAGACTTGATTATATGAAGTAAAAGAATTCATTTTAACCATTCTGTCTTTTCAGAAGTGTATCATAGATGTATTTCTGAGAAATAAATTCTCTCAAAGAACAGAATTTAAAATTGGGAGAAAATATAAGAATGAGCAATAAAATACTTTATTCCACATAAAGCTTGAGTTTGGACCTAGGCATCATATAAAAATTATGCTGGATTTTTACCTAAATCAATTCACGCTGAACAATATTGTTTTCACAAATCCTAGAAAGGCGCAGCTACATATTTTCCTAGGTATAACAGACACTTACACTCTTCAGTGATATATGATATTAAGAATTTAAATAATCAGTTTGTAGCTTTTAAGGGAAAAATCTCCATGATCCAGTTTCACCCAGACTGTAAGTGGACAAGATATTCACATCTGGGCCTATTACCAACAGGCAGATGCCTCTTGTTATGGATGGTGTATGAATAGTTACCTCCAGGAACTCACAGTACGACCTTACCTGAAATTTGGATGGTTGCTGTCTAAACATTTTTGCAAACTTTATGATCTACATTGTTTAACTTGTCATCAGAAGCAGAATATGATTTCCTGAAGAGCGGAGTTTTTAATTTGCAGCAATTTATCAGTTATTCTTCCGTTCCAAAAGTGAGTATTCTGTCAATAAGTTTCTTAACAGTACTGTGGGGATGATGCCACAAGGAAACAAATTACTTTTGCAGCTTAGTAATTTTTTACAACATCAGCAGATCCATACATGTCTTTTCTATGCCCTCCATTTTGGAACCTAATTCCAAAGAGGGCTTCATGAGAGAGAGAAGGTGTGTGAGAGAGGTGACTCAAGAGAGTATATAGATTTCCCTTGCCACCAATATTTTCACAAAGGTTCTTTGACTGTGTAGTTGGCTACGTGTACACACACGCTATAGTGTCTACAGAGTAACTCAAGATGGGCCATACACCTGTAGAATAGAAGTTACTGTTGATAAGTAACTCCCTAATATCAAAAGTAATAGAAGATTTGTTCCCATCACATTGACTCAGAAAGTACTGCCTTTTTGGGATGAGTTGCCAAAGAAAGAAATTAATTAAATTACTATAATTAGTTAGAGAGTTTTTTCCCTCAGAAAAAAAAAAAAAAATCAGAATGAGAATCACAAAAGGAGATTTTAATGAAACAGTGTTACGGTCAAAATGCAAAAAATTTTATTTCCTACCATAAATTTGATTTACAAATACTTAGTGATTAGAATTCACATTATGATTGACAATGTAAAAAAATACTATATTATTTTTTTTTCATCGTGATGTACTTCTAGTATTTTACCACATCTTTTGAGCACAAAGCAGATTGTTGAGTCATCCCAGGCTCTTCATTAGATATTGAGACATCCATGTATGTCCTTGTCACAGTTTAGGCCCAGCTGGTAGGAACAAGAGCTGCCGAACAAAAAAGTTCACTGATACCATTGAAGACAAATGAAAGTGGACAAATGGGAAGGAAATGCAGGGAAACGAGTAGGCACTATTCATGATGAAAGCAACATTTTGCCTGGAAGATAAGGAGATAATATTTTAGGAGATCCCCCACATAAATATTTATGAGGAGCCATTTGGCTGTTTTTTCTAAACTGCTGTAAGTTGTCAGTAGATAATATAATGAGCCGAGGTGGACATATTAATGGATATTTTGTTTCATTCTAATAATCTTTGTTACTGTTCAAATAATATCGAAAGACTTCAATAAAGTTCACGAGTTTTAGTGTGCTAGCTTTTACGTCTACCTGGTTAAAACCAACATCTGCTGTAGGTGGTTTTGTTTTCAAGATTCCCATGCTCAACAAAGTTCTTCATGTCTGCTTATATTGTTATGGATGGTTACCCTAATTTCAGTGAGAAGGCTAATTGTTGTAGAATTTAATACAGGTGTAAAAATTTGCATGATGAAGGCCTAGAGGTGTTACATAGATTCATTTCTCTCCCAGAGCAACGAAAATATAAAGGTTGTCACTGGACATAGTGGATTAAGGACATGGCTACTGTGTGCTTTGTGCACAAATTGCATACGATTGTGTCTATATTGTTCAGATTCATATAGGAAATTCACATTCTTTGTGAAAGTTTATTTCTCTTAAATTCACAATCCCATGCCTCTTATTAGGCCTCTGAGGACAGATCTAGAATCTGTTTGTAGAATTTAACTGCATTTTCAATTAGGGGACTGTTTCCTACGTGTCGCATTCTGCTTCTCTCTTGCTGGGTAAAAGTGATCCGGAAATGCATTCCAGAAATGTGGTTGCTTGGTTTCATGCTCTGCAAACACTGGTTACCATAGTGTTTTAGAAAAATACCTTTTCAAGAAGCAAAATACAGTCCACTGAAGATGTTCTGGATGAACCATCTGTTAACCATAAGTAATGTATTTCTAGATTAAGTGATTAGTAACCTTTGATTTCCTGTTACAGTCAGAGAAATATAAAAAAGAGGGCATGAGAATATCTTCAGAAGCATCTCTTCACGTACCCTGAAGCTGCCTACCTTTTGAATGTACCTCACTATGAATGTCTTGCAACAGTGCTATAAACTGGCCCTCCTCAGCAGCCGAGGCTTTCTGGAAAGCAAACCAGACAGGTTCCTCCATCTAGACTGTGCACATTTCTGTAGATACTCTCCCTCTCAGCCACTGGAACAATTAATGCCTTCTAGCTATTAGGACAGGATATGCCCAATACTGATCAAAAAGCATTATATTTATATTGGATTACCATTGTTAAATGATTGCTTTACATGTTGTTGTAATAAAAAAAATGGAAAATCATGTCTTTAGTCCCAAAGAAGTAGGTTTGTACAAATTCAAAATAAAATCCCTTTAATGTCCTTAAATCCATACACCCTATGTAAGCATTTACTGATTGTTCAGAATTCCAGGAAGATGTTGAATCAGGACTAAAGTTCTCTTGTCACAATTTCAAATAGGAAATAAAGTTCTTCTGCATTTAATATTAAAATTTTCAAACCAGTAACTAAACCAGTATGCTATCTGCTTTTGTTTAGTGGTTCAACATATGTCAGGTTTTCTGACAGTCATTCTGTGCTTATTTATAATATGTCATCCTTTGTCCAAGTCTACAACTTTATCTGTCAAATGTGAACTAGAACCATCTTTCAGGTTCAAGTTTGTTTTCAGCTACACTATGGCTGTGGTGCAGCTCCTGTCTTCCCATCAAGACAGCAGTTTGAAGTTGACACAAAATTCCCAGTGATATACATATTCACTGGGGCAGCAGATATATGTAATATCATGAAATTTAATGAGCTGTCAAGTTACAAATCATATGAATTCATGTATCATTACTAAATTTGTGCATTGTTGAATTCATTTATTGATTGTGTTCAAAAACTGTTCAGTGTTTTCTTCTTATGTAGCTAAGTTTTTATGAGGAAATGTTCTTAACTGATTTGCCAAAAAGTACTTTGAGTAATAATTCTTTCACTTTTCAGAAATTCTAATTGCAAATTTTTTCTTCAGTACAGAACTTAATTCTGATAAAGATGAATAATGACCAAGTACTGAAGGATCTGGTAGCTAATACCAGATCACCAGATCAGATGCCACTCAACCTGTGGCATGAAATCTTGTCTCTGTGCTGAGCTGAGTGCCCTGTGTGGGTAAACTGTGAAAAGTCTCATGGAAAGAAGTCTTGTACATAGGATGATTAGCAAAATGTGTAGGATAAAAAGTAAAAAAACTCTAAATAGTGTGGAACTGTAATTTGATAAAGATTTTGATTAATGTGTGGTCTAAATCTTCTGAAAAGCAAGCTAATCTAATTAGTAGTGCTTTACTCAGAACATGAGTTTTTAATTGTTCTTGTGAGTTATTGCTTCCAAATAGCATAATATCTCTTCTGTGATGACACCAACCAACCATAGTGTGCCTTTTTTTTTTTTTTTTTTTGTCAGAAAATGTCAATTAATTGAAAAGAAAGCTGCTTATACTAGCACCATTTCATTTTGGGGAAAAAAAAAAAATTGGAAAAAGTGCATTGTGAAAGATCCTTCCTAAACATTTTCAACAACTGTAGTTAATTTTTGTATTATAAATAACTACTCAGGCCTGTAACCTATATTTAATATATAGGTAGTTTCCCTCCCCACAAGTCTGTAAACTGTAAATTATGCATGTTTAGTGGAAGCAAGAGTTAAGATCCAGAGTTCTCTCTTCCCTGCCTTTGATCACTCATAGCCTGTTCAATCTTCTGAGAAGGTTTCATGCCTTTGATCTCCTCTGCCTCCGTCTCTATATTGTTCAGGTTATGTGACAATGTTGATTATTTTGAAGTCTATTTTTTACTCACAAAATTACAAAAATAAAAAAATGTGAAAGAGAGTAGCCATTGGTACTAAAAATACTGAAGAAATCAAAATCTAAGATGAATAGTTAAAAATTTTAATGTACAAATTTTAAGTTACTCCAATATTAAAGTACCTAAAAATCTAGTTTTGAAGGTTTGTGCTCTTTGGAGTGAGACTCCAAAATTTTGCAGACTCCAAAATTCTCTCAATTTCTGGGGAAATTGAAAAGCAGAATATAGAAAACTGCTTCCTATCCATTTTTAATAATTTTTGCTTCAAAACTAATAGGTCCTTTAGTCTCCTGATTCAAAAATACACCTTATATTGGGCTATAATGCATATGTTCTTTCTTTGCAATGTAGAGTTATGATCTGACAAGGCCTTATTTTTAACTAGCAGAAATTAACCTGCTAAGAACATAAACCAGCAAAGTACATAGACAGATCCCATATTTTTATAATTATATTACCAAAATGCCTGGGCTGTGTTTGTATAGATGTATGTATATGCATGTCGGGAAAACATTCTGATGTTATCCCATACTGATGCTGAAATTGTGTTCAGATTTGTAGTAATATGAGGACATAAAGATCTATGTAACTTCCTTCCTGAAATAATTAATGTTTCAAAAACACTATTTTTCTGTCTTTGCCCATGAGCAGTGAACTGTGCCATATTGAGGTGTGTGACTGTAGTCAGATACAGCAGCTGGGGGTTAGGTGGCACACAGCATGTGTTCTACTGAAGGCTACTTTTGGCTCAAGGCAGCTAAGCAAAAGGGTCCTCTTAAGCAGCATTGCGTAAGATTTTAAGTTCTGAGAAGGCAGGTTTCATACAGAGTCATATGGCAAAGGTGTGCAGTAAAAACATAAAAAACTGGTTAGCACTGACTGACAAATCAGTGGTACGAAGAATGACCTGGTGGCATCTTTATTTACACTTTATATTCAGGTCAAGCATGAGTCCTAAGAAAAATAAGTGGTGCTGGAGGACCCTTGCCACAGAACCTGCTGGACAGTGGGGAACAAGAAGCCATCTGTGATTTCCCCTGAGTTACATCTGTGCAATCCCTGATCCATGGGGATTGAAAAACCCAGAGGGTTTTTTGTTCTGAGCTTTGATTGATGTTAAGGTGTTGCCTGTACTTAGGTGTGCAACCCAACTAAGCATTGAAGCAGTTTTTGAAGAGGAGCATTGGGATGGGAGTCACACTGGAGCAGGTCTAGGCACTAAGCATCGAGCTAAATCACAAATTAATGACACAATTTGTGGTTTTGATTCTGGCTATAATTGTCCTTGTCTTGAAGATGTGTTAGGGAAAGACAAGTTTTTGTCTTTGGTATCTTTGTCTCTAGAACTGGAAAAGAAAAAACCCACAACATTTTACTGGATTTCAAAGAGTGACATGCTAAAAGGTTTTAAATGCTTCAAAATTTTTCATCTGATGAATGGTGATAATGCTCAGTTGTATCTGCACTGAGACCTGCCAAATGAGGAAAAGAGAGTACATGAAGTGTTTTTTCTGTGACTTAGGGTATGTGAGGAGTGTTGTACCTCTTGCTCAGAACTTATTTAGTGTTTCTGGAATGACAGCAGTGAAACAAATAGGGATGGAAACAAGTACTTTGAAGGAAATGTCTGTTTTCCGATCATCAGGTTTGGTTTAATATTTTATAAAGCTTCAACATTCTTAACTGTCTGAGATACGATCTTGTTGTTTGTGGAGAAAGTATAATTTTTTTTTCTTTTGTGCCTGAATGATCACCCATAAAAGCCTAAGTTTTTGTAAGAAGCAGAGAACAATGACAGAGCCTGGCTTTTGCTTGGGCTTTGCTATTGGCTCCTCTCAGAACCAGCCTTTCTCCAGCACTGCAGCACTACTTAGTCTACCACTTCCCTGTCAAGAACAGAAGGATGGGTCCTGTTTTCAGTGGATGGTTTCTCTATGCTGTGATGTAGTTATTGGGAAAAGCTTATCTAAATTTTCAGTAGCTGGTTTAATTATTCAGATTTGCACCCTTTGCTAGTTATGAATATCTGTTCTCTTAAGGGAATAGCTAATCTTATGACATTTGTGAGGAAGGGTTTGTGTGTGTGAACAAGAAAATCAGTTGTGTGTTACTCAGGGTTTTTTGAACTATTTCTAAAGTTTTTCTTTCTCTGGTAGCAAAGCAGAAAGAAGATTTTGAAGTTCATGTAGCCAGCCATACAGCCAAAGTGGCCAAAATTTAAATAGGTTGCAGATGACACGATTAAAAGTTTAGAGGAGAAGGAGCTTAAAGCAAGATTGTTTCACTAAAATTTCAGAAAGAGGAAAATTACAGTTAAGTTTATGATGGATGACACCCTGGCTCTTACCATAGACCATCTTGCTTAAGTCGCTTAATTTAGTGCTGTTAACTTTAAGGCAGAAAAAAATACAAGGCACAGTGCCATTCGAAGATAAAATGAAAGTTATCAAGCAGATGATAACTTTTCATTTGCATGCATTTTACAAATAATTTTTGTCACCTCTCTGTACTAGGGCCTTCGAGAATGTGGTCTGCAGGGCAGGACCATTTTATTGTGAAGTGTTATGCTACACAATACAGTGCATTGAAGTTATCTAGAAATGTGTAACATAGCCAGAATTTCCTTATCCTCTTAATTCTGTGTATTTCAACTTTAAACTGGTAGTAACTGTAGTGTTTTACTTACTAATTTTGTTTTTGTGTTCAAGAAAAACCAGAGCTGTGAGAGAGCAGAAATTCCCTTCTTCCCTCTCTCCCTTTCTCTTCACACTGAGAGCATTGCCATGTTTCTTTCTCTTTTTCCTCTCACTTTTTCCTTATATAGGATGTCATTGCCCAGGGAAGGCTCCATTTTTCCTTTCCAGTTAGTTTTCAAATGATCTATTAAGCTAAAAAAAGTTTGGATGCTGGTTGCCCTTTGGGAGCTCAGTAGAGATGCAAAAACCATATTCAGCTGTGAGCAGAAACTGTCAGCCTAGTCCTGGTTTCCTTCCCTCTTTGCCTTCCTCTTCCTGCCTTCCAGACAGAGGCAGGATCCATGCCCTCTTCTCCAATGGAGACATTTGCTTCTTGTTATTTGTAATTGGTGGCAAATGCCCTTCTGACATCTCAAAGTCAGGCTGTTCCCTTGTCTTTATCATGTGCTATCACTGGTAATAGTAGTAAATATGAACAGGTTATGAAGTAAGTGTTGTTTTGTAGGAGATTTCTGCTAAATTGTGATGAAACCATATTTTTTGACATGGTTCAGAATGCACCTGGGTTTGTAGGTGGCACCCTTGTGAGTGGTTACTTTGAAGACACTTATATTGAGGCTTAAGCATTTTAATGGTTAATAGTAAAACATAAGATGGAAAGAACCAAACTTATCTCACATGCCCTGCTAAAAAAAGTGAAAATCTGTTTTGATCTGTTGACTCAAATCCAAATCAATAAGAGAACTACTAAAATTATAAAAATGGGATATTTTTCTAGATAATTGTTTATTGAAGACATTCGAGTTGTTTTTTGAGTTTTGTCAGCCTGGAGAAAAAAATAGTTTTAAATAATCTCATAGTGGGAGAATCAACAGATGTGTAATTTTTATGGCTGAGGCATAATGACACAGAGTTTGCTTGTGATGCCTGGTAGTCAGTGCAGTCCCTGTGGTCCAAGCCGTGGTACTGTTGTGGCAAGTTTCTGGAGTGACAAGCAGCATTTCCAATAACTGGTAGCACATAGGCAGCCTTTTTTAGGTCACAGAGAAAAGGGTCTCTGGATTCAAAACCATACCTGTGGCATTTCTCTCTCTAAGTCCATTCAAGAGAGCTTGTACCATGTCACTGCACTGGAGGGCTTTCTTCTAGCTGCTGGACCTTGAAAAGCTCCAGATCTGGAGAGCAGAGGAACTAAGCTGTGGATTTACTGGGACCGTGGAATGTTTCTCTTCTGCCAGACAGCTCCCATCAGTTGACTAGAGCTGGGCTGATCCCAGGTGCCCTGGCTTGGCAGGCAGAGCATGGTTGCTTCCATCTCCGGTGTTGCATCCAGCATCTCCTCCCAGTTCCTCACTGCTGCTGGGCCATGGTGGATGCTCTTTCTCCCCATCCTCTAGACCACACCAGCTTTGCCCATATAATCCAGAAAGGCTGCTCCAAGCTCCCTCCTCCTCCCAGCTACGCCTGCCTTCCCCATATGAGGGTATAGACCTCTGGACTGTGCCAGGAGCCATGGGGGGAGGAGCTGACTCAAGCAGCCAGTCTGCCACCTGCACAGCCCAGGTCCCAGCTGGGGATGCTGCAAGCCCAGACAACCCTTCATCTGGTAGACAGCCCCCAGGCCTCCCTCTGAGGTCTGCACCATCTTCTACTTCAAAGCCCCCATTTTTAATGCTTCCTTCCTTCATTCATGAACCTTCAATTTCCTCCAGGTAAACAAAGTGAAACTGGAAAAAACTGTAAAACAAAACATAAAAGTAGCCAAGCTCGAGCTACTGCCTGCAGTGTCCCTGTGAATGGTTTTTCCTGTACTCCTGCTGAGATTTCTAGCCTGTCATCGCCCACTTTGTTAGCCCTTCCTTACCAGCTTTTAGCTGTAAGGTCTTCAGCTCCTTCTTTTCACAGGGGCATTTGTACTGATGCTTTTAGTTGGAGAGGCTCCTCCCATGGCTCTGTTTCTATTAATGGGAATATTGGAGACATTATCATATTTTTAATATCTCTTTGCAGTAACTGTTAAGCTTCATGATGTAGAAACAGTGAGTGGATTTTTGTTCAGTTGATCACAATGCTGAGCTCCAAGGTAAATTCATCTTATACAAGGTTTATAGGTGCTGGTCTGTGTTTGTTGCTCAGTGAGTTACATGGTATTTTCATTTGGAAGTGACATTTTATGTGACATTTTACTTTAGAACAATAGATGGACAAGAATCAGAATTTCAGTTCTGTGGCAGAAGAGTTAGGTCTATTGCTTAGTCTATGTATTAAATTACATCTTTTATAACTTCCACTTGATTACATCTCTTTCCATGATATCCAGATTAAATGCATTTTGAAGAAGAGGTGCTGCTGACTGCTCTTGAATGTGCTGGTTTACAAACTTGCAGACCAGATGTCCTACTCACTAGTGAAGATAAGAGAGCTCAGTCGAAGGGTTTTGTGCTGCTGGAAGCACAACCAGCTTTCTCAGGAGACTGCTTTTAGGGAGAGTGCAGCCATGTGGCATCCCCTCTGTTACTAGTGGGTATTGCCACACACGTATAATTTGTGCTAGATAAAATCAAGAGATAATAAAGTCAGGTAAAAAAGAATAGATCTGCTCTGTAGGATTTTTGTTTGTTTGTTTGTTTTCCTTAGGGAACAAAAATATCCAGGAGATACCACGTTAACTCGGGGGAAAAGCACATACTGCTTTAAATCAGAAAACTTGTATTTACTAAGTGCTTTATTTCAGGAACCATTTCAGTATGTTATGAAGGAAAGTTGCAGACTAGGCATTTTTACTAGACCTTTAATTGCTACATTTAGGAGAAAGGCGCTTTCTCTTTTTTTTTTTTTATTTCTTTTTTTCCCTCCCCTTTTTAACGACAAGGAGCCAGAGTTTGCTGTGCAAATGAAGCAGGCTTTGCAAGAATCAGATTCACTTTGGACGACTCTTCACATTCCTAGTCATCATTACATTAGGCAGCACAATTCCATCTCTGGTTGATGGGCAGAAAAAGTGGGCAGCCTGCCAGGTAGACGTTTCCATGGCTCCCAACCCCCAAAGGTGATGCATTTTTCAGCTAATTCAATGAAGAGTGGGCTGAACTTTGGGTATAAACTAGACAATAGCTGCCTTCGCAGTATCAGCAGAATGGTTTATGGGAATGCACTCCACATTTGGCAGAGCATCATGTGACCTTACGGCTGAGATTTTGTGATGGTGCCAACGGAGACTTGGAAAGCAGCGCCCGTTCTGACTTTTTTCCTCTTTTCTTACATGGCTCAGAAAATGGTGGATCTTAATACTTGACTTTAGCCAGACTCAGCAAGCAATTGAGCTTTGAAGCACAACTTTGCCTTTATTCTGGCTTTTTTGGCACACCACCAGGAGGCTGTCCCTTTCACGCCTGATAAATTCTGCTTCTTATCTCCAAATAGAAAAAAGAAAGAAAGAAAATATAAGCAGAATATATTTACAACTGCGTTTTCAAACTACATTTTATTTTCTTATTGCTGAACTGTAGTTTAGAACAGCCCTCCTGAGTGTCTGAAGTATTTTTTTTTTTTTTTTTTTTTTTTTTTTTTTTTTCCTTCCTCTTGTTTAATGAACAGGCGTTTGAACTGGGCAAACGGGGCGACAGCATTGAACATGAGATCATTGCAGCATAGTGTAGCAAACTGGCACCCTGCCTTCTCACCCCTTTGCTCCGGCAGATTTGTGCAATCCCCATTTATAAAATCGGCGCAGGGGTGAGGTGAATTTTCTGGTCTCTCCCCACCTCTAGTCCTGTGCAGGCAGTTGCGGCAAGGATTGGTGCAGCTTTTGCGCAGTGCTTTGTGCCTGGAATTCCGAGAAGAGCGAGAGAGAGAGAAGACAGGCATCCTAGTCTTCTTCCGAGAAAGAACAGGAGCCCTAAGAAGAAGAAACAAATCTGAGTTTGTCCTACATACAAGAGTGCAGAAAAAAAAAAAAAAAAAAAAAAAAAAAAAAAAAAAAAATCTGGCATGTTTCACTACAGAGACATCAGGATGTGTTAGAGCTTCTTAAAAACGGTGTAACAAAACGAGCCTAGGAGATTGATTATTTTAGTTTAAAAACAAACAAAAAAAAGAAGCAATGAATTTTTTGTTTGTTTCACTATTGCTCATATAGCAGTATTTGGCACTGGGTGAAAACGTACCTATCATATCAGGTATAGCTTCCTTTTCGTTTTTTCCTCTTTTTGTTTTTTTTAAGCCGTTTAAAACATGTTGTTTTGAAACTTAGTCCTTATGTATTAATTTTAACCTAGCCAGCTGTTCACACTTTATTAAACTAACTTTTTGGGGGTGTGTTTGGTCTAATACTGCTAAAAATAGAAAGTAAACAAAAAAAAATGAGTGTCTGTGGAAATAAGTGGTTAGGCACATTTTGTCTTAGCTAAGCACTGGAGTTATGCAAAGACCGTAATGTTACATTAATTCAGTCTGAGCTCTGGTTATCTCTGAGAAAGTTGTGGGTATTTAGATCTGGTTGCTAAGGAAAGTAAATAAAAAAAAAAAAAAAAAAAACAGAACATGTTAAGCTGTAGGAAAGGATCGCTCTTGTAGCCAGTATGTTAAAGTTATTATTGATTTAATTCATATAGGAGTTTCGTATAATTGGTATCTAAATACATTGCAAAGAGGTCAGTGTAATAAGCATTGGAATAAAAGGCACATTATTGGGACATTCATGAAGTAAGCCTGGTTTGCAGCTAGTAACAGTGACTATTTTAAGATGTTCGGTAAAGTAGCATTTGTTCAGGAATAGCTTAAAACAGTATTTATGATATCCATTCAGAATGTTTGTGCTAAGTGCATGCAGAGTTAAAGTAAGTTTTGAGCGTGTCTCTTTAGGAGAGCTTTTTTCTTCAAGCATTTGTCAGTCTGTTGTAACATATTACTAGAAAATTGGAAGAGTGTGTAACAAAATTCTGACTGTCAGATTTTGAAAAGCTCAGGCAAATTAGCATTTTATGTAATATATTTTTTAAATATTTTCATAATTTTAAAATATATGTTAAAAATACAGATGTCCGCAGCTAGAAATTACTTCGAAATTATGGTGTGTATTTCATAAGAAACCCTGATATGTTTTCAAAATGTTTATGGCAGGTGTTTGTCTATAAAAAACTTTATAAATGTATTATGATTTTACAAAATAGAAGTGTTTTAACATGTGCTTTACTTTTTTTTTTTTTTTTTTTTTTTTTACTGATTAGACTAACTTCTAAGATTACATGCTAATTTTAGTACCTTATATTTTGTTGTTCTGCAATGAATTCTGGGAAATTGCTGAGTGGACATCTTATGTATACGAAACATATACCTTTATGCAGCCACTTCATACCAGAAAGCGTTTCTTAGATTTATGGTGAAACTGCCCTCCCCAGCAGTTTTCTTATAATAAATGTGTACATCATTAGTACCTAAGTCTGTTAAGAAAGAACGGCTTGCATGAGCTGAAAAGAAATTTTTCTGATTTCTATATCTGATCATAGTAATCACTTTTTTTTTTTTTTCTGTAAAGTTTTGCAAAGATTTCCTAATTTAAGCCATTTAGTGTCTCCCAGTATTTTTATGAAGTTCTGTACCAAAGTACTTCATCATGTGGACTACATGATAGAAAATACGTATTTTTGCTAGGCGTGCTCATTCTTTTCTGGAATTTCTGTTAAAAATAAAGTATCTGTCGACTGAAAAAAGACTGGGAAATATTAAATGAACAGGTCCTTTGCCAAAGTGTGTGTGTGTTCACAGCATGTCTTCCCATGGCCCTGAGAGGGGCATCAGTAGTGTGCTGGTTTTGCATATTAAAAGCATAATTACTAATTTTGTCTGTATTTCATGTTGTTCTGAAAACATTTTTCATAAACCAGGTATTTCAAAAACTTTCTCTCACTTTGTTTGTTTGTTTGTTTTAGGGAAAGAAAAATAATTAAAAAGAAAATTGAAGAAGTTAATTGTACCAGAATTCAGCGAAGGTAATAAAGTGATCCTAAATATTTTTTTAGCTCAAATATAAAGTTAATGTTAAGAACATGAAGCAGGTTAGTTTTAAAAGAATTTATTTCCTTAATAGAGCCTACAAATATAATGTCATAGATACATATTAAACTTTTGTTCTGATTACTTTCTATTGAGAATATTGCAGTTTGTGTAGACTTTATACTGTGTGTGTTTCCATGAAGCTTTAGAATTGATTGAAAGATCATTAAATAATTTGCTCTTATGTTATACCTAGTAAATATATAAAACACATATATATGTTACTAGTATATTTATAGTACACATATCTGCTAGCATAAAACTATATAATGCAGTGACCAAAAAATTTTAAACTAATCAGATAAGCAATTTTATAGCAATTATTACGCTAATTCAGTAAATTATAATTATATATGTAGTCTGCATACTTATTTCTGGTACTTGCATAACTATTCTAGTTTGAGTGCTTTTCTGATATCACCTCAGCATCAGCAGAAAACAATTATAAAATTACCCTTTTTTCTGAGTGCTGAAGTGTTTTACATAAAGTGAAAGCAGATTTGAAACAGACTATTCTAGAAAAAAATTAACATTATATTAGAAAGCAAAAGGATATGCTTGAATATGCTAGATTAAATCCACTAAATTAAATATTTTAAAAAAAATTTACTAATGTTCAATTGTCATTACTACATGTTGCAGTCTGCAATAAAATGAAGCATTGCCCTGGTTCAAAAACTTTGTTATTGGAAGTACTCATACTCTTGAACGAAGTTTTTCTCGATTAACAATATAGAATTAGGCCTGCAGTGGAAGGCAGGAATTTAAATATTATTCAGATACAGATTTCAGTAGTCCACTAAGCTCTTAAGAGACCTTTCCATAGCATCTAGATTTTAAATTTTACCTACTTCTTGTGCCTGCATTTTCCGAATATATTTGTGCCTATATTGTTACAAGTTATTCTGATGTGTCAGATACTGTGCTTAGAGATGTATTATTTATCAATGCTTTAATTTAGAATATGTAAGCTGTCAAACTGTTTATGTGTCTCACCTTTCTGAATTACTGGTTATGCCTCAAAGGACCTTTTTTCAGTCTGTTGCACAGGACACTACATTCAGTGTGTGATAATTTGTATTGTACTGCTTGCTGGTCGCAAGAAGAAAGAATTTGTTGGAGTTAACCCTCAAGTTTTGCAAGACAGAGTATCTACTTGCATTTTTAATATTAGGAAACAGCATTTTTGGGAAGATTAGTGAATATAATACACAAATTAGCTTCTTTGCTTTGATTAATGGGCATTGTTTATTTAAAAAGTTATTGTCAAGATGCTCTGTAACATGACGAAATAGCTCAGCAATCTTTATAGCGTTGTCCGGAAACTGCACTCCAGTGTGCCTCATTGCTCCTCAGATCTGGTGGAGTGATTTTTATTTTTGGTTGTAGTATTTGATATGAGCTCAGTCAGAAAGGACAAACCTGTATTGTTCACTTCTATGTCATGCCCAATTATGGATTCCAGTCTTGCCTGCTGTACGCATGCTGTAGTGAGATGCAAGTCGTTGGGTGTTGCGAGTTCATTGGTAAAGGCAAAGTGTGAGCAAAAGGATGTTAATTCCTGCTGAAGGCAAAACAATATTGTGCTGTCAATCTGTAAAAAGAAATGTTTGGGTTCTTTTTTTTTCTTTTTCAAAGAGACTTAGTTACAAGTCTTTGGATTGTTTGATGCATCCGCCATTTATGCAGTTAAGTTTGAAGCTCCTTATTTGCAATAGATGGTAATATTTATACTCTTAAATACTCGTTCCTACATTGCTTCATATGTTTGTTAGTTTAAAGCCTTTTGAGTCTCAATTTAGAAGGAAAATGCTAATCAGCAATGCCAACTGGCATAAACCCGTAGATCCGATCTTGTGTTGAAACGTACTGCACAAGCTCGCTTCTATGGGTCTGTGTCAGTATGGTGATCTGGCAAAAGTTTCTGTAGTACACACTGCAGTGGTATTTTACAACAAACCCAACTGAGTGTACAAAATTATACATTGTTTTTGGAATGCTTCTCTTGTCCATTGCTTTGTTTTCAACCTTGTTTGGGCAATTTGTTCTTTTGTTGTTTGCTTTAAACACCTTTGTCTTATTATCTGATTCAAATTTTCAAAGAGGTATGAGGGAAAGAGAGAGTCTCTTTCCAATGAGAGAGAGTAGGATATACCACTTGCTGGCTTCATTAAAGATACCATTACAAAAAAAAAAAAAAAAAGTTGAAAAAAACAGGAAGTTGGTTTTGGTTTTTTTTTCATTTTGGTTTGGGGTTTTTTGTGGGGTTTTTTTTGTTTGCTTTTTTGTTTTTTCTGTTACTTTGTTTTGTTTTGTTTTTTGTAGAATAAGGCTGAACAGTCATTTTTTTTCAGAAATGTAGTTGGACTTGCATCATTCTTGTCAAACATAAATACACATAAAACACACATGTATGTGTCTTTATAAATATGAAAACAGGATAGGACAGAAATTTTACTTCTGCAGTAGAAAAATCTAAGAACATGCCTTATCGTCTGAAAAATTGGAATAACCACAGTTGAAAGCCTCCCCTCATGGGAAGCATGTAGGGCTGTGGCTGCTGTCACATTTCAAAGAAAGGCTGAAGAAGTGGAGAAGACTTTATGGTCACCGTCGGAAGCTGTGTGCATCCGGGTTGAGGTAGTAGGTTGTATGGTTTAGAGTTACACCCTGGGAGTTAACTGTACAACCTTCTAGCTTTCCTTGGAGCACACTTGAGCCATCGAGGAATTCATCACCACTTTAATCTGATCAGGGAAATTATGCAAAAAAGGTATTGTGTCATGGTTGTACATAAAAATCATTCTGAGGCATTATTGATGTTGAAATAGTCCTCATTAGCTGATTATTTCATTTACATCCTGTTATGAACAATGCTAAAATGGTGTTTTAATGGACTGCGACTACATACTGCAGGCACTTAAGGAAAGACTGATAATGATTTTATTCTGTTTAGAAAAAAGCCTTTAAAGTTTATTTTTATTTATAAATTCAGAAAAATAACAATTATTTATTGCTTTATTCTCTCTTCATAGAAATAGCTCATCCTATACAGTTGATTTGTATTGCTCCTTATGGGGAAAGAACAATTTTTTCTGTCCTTAAACTACTTTCCAAAAACTATTACAACCTGGTACCAGGGTAGCGTCAGACAGTGTCACAGATTGATCCTGATTTTCCTTAGTCTGGTGATATTCTTTCTTTGTACCTGCACAACTCAGGAGTTATGAACACAGATCCAAATGACCTGCAGCTCCACCTGCGTTTCCACCTAGTCCTGTGTCATGTGCTGCTCAGCCTAATCTCACTCAGAGATCTCAGTCTCTGTGTCTACACAGTATGTAAGCCTAACCCTTACCCACAGTGCTCATGTCATTTTTGGCCCCTGCTGAAGTTCTGATGCATCTTCCTAGCTCAGCAGGACTTGGAGAAGTAATATCCCTTACATGAGTGGTTCCTAAAGGCACTGCTGGCAGTGGTGAGTCCCAGTACCAAATACCTCTACCCATGGAGGTCTGGTGCCACAGGCAGAATTTGCCCTCCTCAGCCTCCAGGTCACTGTATGCCTGGCACATATTTTTTTAAAAAGCAATACTAGGATGTGCCAAGGCAAAAATGTATGTATTTGATCACATTCTGAATAAGGACATGTAGGCATGCTTGTGAAGGTTTATTCCTAAAGTTGTTCATTTCCATTTCATGCTACATTCTAGTCTTCCTTATCTTGGAAAAGGAAGAAGAAATCCCTTGAGATATTTACATCACATAAGCAGGTATCTTACCAAAGAGAAAAAACAGTGAGTGTTTTCATAGTCCAGCCATTCCCAGAAATAGATATAAAACAAGGGGAAAAGGACTGTGCCTGTATATCCACTGTGATTTTTAAGTAAGGCCTCTTTCTGAAAATGACCTTAAAGATGAGGTCTCATCAGTGTGATGGAAAGCATTGCTAGCATAGTAGGAGCATTTGGATCAGCCAGTGATGCTTATTCCAAAATAGCTGGGGAAAACTGATACTGTTTCCATGTACTTTTCCATAAAATATAAAAAGGAGTAGCACTTACTAATTTATGATTAGTAATAGTAATAATTTTATTTTTGTCAGAAAATAGCTTAAGGTTTGTTGTTATAAAGCCGAAGAGCTGAGCCATGCTCCTGTGATGCTGTGGTTAGTGGGACACCAGTGACACGAGCTGTGGGCATGCCAGGCACTTGTGTGCTGAGGGGAGGGTGAGATGCATCTGTCCCCTGCAGGGATGAAGGCTGAAGTCATAGTGCTCCCAAGCTGACAGCAAATAGTTTTCTCCAGGGTATTTCAAACCACTGCATTTCTTACTTCACTTTTATTGCAGGTGACCGTACCAAAATACTTGAAATGTCCAGTGTTAATTGTTTTAGGTTTTGCATCAGCAAGGAAAGTTACAAATATTTATTTTAAGTGGATTTGATTCTTGCTTGTGTGTTGATTATTTTTTCCTTTCAGTTCCACCAATTCAAAAATTCGCTTACTTACAGGTGCCTATGTTTGACTCTTTCTACTTCAGCTTGAGTCTTGCTTAGCCACCTTCCTGGATAAAAGATAAAAAGAGGAGAGAAAAAATGGCTTTTCTTTTTAATGGCATTTATTTTCAGTGTTTAATGTTTTTCATAGGAGATTGGTAAAGAGGATCTGCATGACACTTAGGTGGATGTGCAATGGATTTTAAGCCCATCCTAAAGTTTTCAGGAAACGTGAGAGAGGAGGTTGAGTGAATCAACACTATTCCAAGCTAATGGAAAACGCTTAAGGGGGCAGTGGCTACATGGGGGGATAGACAGGAGACCTTCACCAACCAGTGAGACTTAACAGGGACCACCTAAAATATGATTAAAAATTATAATATTCTCTGTGGATTCAAAAAGACCCTGATCACTGGTATGTTTTCTTCATTTTTTTACTTTAAAATTTTTCTTTTATAGTTTAAGTCCACTGGAAAGAAACATTATAATTGCTGTTTTCTGCCAAGAGAGCAACAGGTGTTCAATCCTTTTATATTAATTCTTCAATTAGTTGCAAAATCAGGGGGATTGTTTATACTAAGCTGGATCAAATAGAAATGACTGATGCAGAAAATGTGGAAATGTTTCATCTGTCCTTCAAATGAATGACAAATCTGTAATTCTATCAGTCAGAGTTGCAAGTTGCTATGCAAATTTTCATTGCAGCATCACCAGCTTTAATGAATATACATATTCTGTATTTCTTTCTCTGTTCTTTAATATCGTACTTTTGCCCTCTAATGTGCAATACATTGTTTTGGTAAGAGTTACTAAGTTACAAGCAAAAATGAATGAGTCTGTGAGGTAATTTTGAAGAGGATTAAGGTAGAGAATGAAAAACAAAGGGGGAAAAAAGCTCTATTAAAAACAGCTGGATGGACTTAGGTCTTCCGTGATTTCATTTTGAAGTCATAAAATATATTATCTCTTTTAGGCAAAGTCTGGCATTTTTTGCCTTTACAGTGGGGCTGGAATATTAGTCAGTCATGTAGTACTCAACCATTATATTGCTATGTTGCTGCTGTAGGTAATAAATGCACTTTTTACCATGACTACTGTGTTCCAGTCTAGGGCCCATTTAACTGTTTGTCCTGTAAGCCCTAGTGTTGTTGTCCTTGTGCCTTTCTTTTGCTTCTTGCATATGGAAGAAATATACATTAGGCTGTGTTGGGACGAATCTTGAGATACAACTGATCTTCAGCTACCAGTGGTTTCTCTGGGAGATGCAATTCCTCAGCGTTTCACAACTTTGGTCCTATAGAAAAAATTACTGCAGAGACACTGACTTGCCAAAAACCCTTTTTCTTGCCACAGTTTCCTTGGTAAAGATTAGGCATGACCCAAGACCTTAACTCTGGTTCCCAACACAGAACCTTATAGCACAGTGAAACCCCAATTTCTTGTCAGATCCTGATTGTCTCAACAATTAAGCTGTTTCAGAGAGCTGGGGAGAGTTTGGATTTCCTTCTGCAGCCCATACTGCCTGTGTCCAGATGCATGTCCAAAGAAAACAGAATTAAAGGAATGAGTTAATACCCATGGGTCAGACACACTGACAGAGCTTGGGTGTTTTGGACCCAACCATTCGGAGATCTTTCTGGAGAATATAACTGTGATTGCTCCAGTTTACCGAAGTAGGTAAAAGAAGTTTTTAGCTATTTTGTAGTGTTGAAATACCACTGAACAGTCAAAAATATATGAGTGAATATAGGTCAATATAGTTGATATGGTGTATTTTAAGGTGTTATAAATAATCCTATATATTTACATTATGAAAGCTGAAAGTAGTTATAAAATGTCTTTTTCTCTGTAGCCCATATAATTTGTTTTTGCCATTCCACTTTAACAAAAGAAAATGCTGAGTTTCACTTGTTCTCATGCTGTATTTATCTTCATGTCTTCAAATAAGTTGAAGTTCTTTAGAGATTTTTAGATAAAGAATGTAATAAAATATTTAAAAGCAATCCCTGAAAAGGTTTTCCTTGCAAATCTGTCCTTTAAAATGACAAACAACCCTTAGTAATCTCTAAAACCTTTCTATTGAAACTCTTCAGTCAGAGACCTGTGATATGTTACTTAACTGATAAAGTTGGAGTAGAAGTTCACTCAAAATTTTTCAGATTTTTTCAATGTGGTTTCATATGGCATTCATTTATCTATTAAGAGTGGCTTCTGGTATTTTTAAGAAAACTAAAATCAAATACGGATGGCAGGACCTGTTTCAATGCAAATATTGCTTTTATAGCACAGTTAAAAACAAAATTGAAACACAATGCTTTTGCATTACATACTACTGAAAATGAAATGGCTTCAGCTTTGTCTTTTCTCACATAGTAAAAATATCTACATCAGAATGATCATTTTGGTAGTGTAATCTTGTGCAAGGCTTCTGGATATTTCAGCTGTATTTTTTTGTAAATTATATCATTTACATGGAAATTTCATGCAAATCCCCATTTTATTTTGTTCCATCCACCCCTGCTTTCATTCTAACAGTAAGAACAACCCTCACATTGGTGAAGTCTTTTCAGCAATACTTTCAAATTCTGAAAGTTCAAAAAAACAAAGATCCTGCCTTTTGTTTTTTCTAGACAGACATTCTCATTTGTTCAGAAATACCTGACTGCTCTCTCCTTATCACTTCTTTTGCAAATGTGAATGATATGTTACTTGATCTTACAGAATATTGGCATAGATACCATTGCTCTCTACTGCCTTTGTTGCACCTCCTTTTTAATAGGAAGATCTCACACCTAAAAAAATGTTCTTTAAGGCTTTCTGATTAATACAGTTGTCTGGCTTGAATAAGACTGGTGCTCCAACAAGAGCAAGAGCTGAAGCTGAAGCAGAAAGATATGGAAACATGAATAGCACAATAATATTTTTTCTTAGAGTCAGAACAACTTTGTTAACTGTCTGCTTTGCTTTTTGGGTTGGGTAAAAAGTGGTGGGTTGCATTTTATATTCATACATTTCCTTGATCATATTTTGCCTTTATTTCCTCACCTCCATCCCTGGAAAGGTGATGGAGTATCTCATTCCGGAGGCCATCTCTAACCATTTGAAAGGAAAGAACATTTTCAGGAGTAGCCAACATGGATTTACTAAGGAGAAATCATGCTTAACTAACCTGAGATCCTTGTACAAAGGTATGACCAAATGAGTAGAGGAAGGAAAAGCAGTGGATGTCATATACCCTGACTTCAGTAAAGCTTTTGACATGGTCTCCCATAATATCTTCATAACAAAACTCAAAAAATGTGTGACAGACAGTTGGACTGTGAGGTGTATTGATAACTGGCTCAACAACAGAGTTCAGAAGGTTGTGATCAGTGGCACAGAGTCAAGTTGGAGGCATGTGACCAGCGGTGATCCTCAGGGATCAGTACTGGGTCCAGTTTTGGTCAATATCTTCATCAACGACCTGGATGAGAGGATGGAGTGTACCCTCAGCAGGGCCACTGATACAAAGCTGGGAGGGGTGGCTGATGCACCAGAAGGCTGTGCTGCTATCCAGTGAGATCTGGACAGTCTGGGGAGCTGGGCAACAGTCAACCTCATGAAGTTCAATCAGGACAAGTGTGGAGTCCCGCACCTAGGTAGAAATAAATCCAACCACCAGTGCAGATTAGAGAAACTCCTGCTGAAAGCAACTTCATGGAGAAAGCTTGGAGTCCTAGTGGACAGTAAGTTCACTCTGGGTCAACAACGTGCTCTTGTGGCCAATGGTATCCTAGGGTGCATCAGGAAAAGTGTGTCCAGCAGATCTCTCCTTCTGCTCTGCCCTGGTAAGACCCCACCTGGAACACTGTATCCAGTTCTGGGCTCCCCAGTTCAAGAGAGAAAAGGGACAAGGATGTACGGGACAGGGTCCAACAGATAGCTGCAAGGATGGTTAAGGGACTTAAGTATCTCTCCTATGAAGAAAGACTGAAAGAATTTGGGCTGTTGAGCCTTGAGAAAAGAAGGCTGAGAGGGGATCTTATTAACGTCTATAAATATCTGAGGGGTGTGTGTCAAGAGGATGAGGCCAATCTGTTTTCAGTGGTGTCCAGTAGTAGGACAAGGTTCCAATTAAATAAAGAGTTTAAACTAGAACATTGGAAGTTCCACCTCAACATGAGGAGAAACTTCTTTACTGTGAGGTTGACGAAACACTGGAACAGGCTGCCCAGAGAGGTTGGGGAGCCTTCTTCTCTGGAGGCTGTCATAACCTGTCTGGATGCTTTCCTGTGTGGTCTGCCCTAGGTGATCCTGCTTTGGCAGGGGGGTTGGACCTGATGATCTCTAGAGGTTCCTTCCAACTCCCAACATTCTATGATTCTATGATTCTATGATTTATCTGGAAGTTACAAATCTCAACTGCAGCTTTATCTCCATGCTTGAAAGTGATTTATCTGGGTTCACCTGAGAAACATAAGTCCCTTAGTTTTTCTTTTTGTGGTCTCCATATATTTTTGGTTTACACACATTCCTCCACAGGTAATTTTTGATTGTTCATTTCCTGACATGATGATAGTCATGGAAAATAATGTAGAGCATTGCAGATACAGTGTCAACAGGGGATACTTTGATGGTTTGAGAGAAGAGTGAGATCACTGTCATGTTTATAAGGTTAGTAGAAAGCAACAGCAATCGAGGTCCTCCATGAGGCCTCTCACGAGTTATGACTCAAATTTAAGAAGGAGAATAAGTTGTCTGGTCTTGCCACCTTTGTAGGTCTGGCTTGAAACCATGAGATTAACTTTGCTCAAGCTCTATGTAACTGCTTTTTTTAAACTTTTTTCAAAGTTCCTCTGCACTAAAACCACTGTATGTTTATATAGGTATACTGTTAGGATTTTATTGCATGGCACTACCCTGAGACAAAAAAAAATAATACCCCCAAATTCTTCATATCATTCATTGCAGTTATTTTACTGAGACAAATTTGTTAACTGCCCATGTTATGAAGGAATCATCAAATGGGAACTTTCCTACAGTAACTTCACCATCCCTTGAAAAAAACTTCTGCTTAAGACTAGGAGTAGCATGCTAAATTCCTGTGAATAGCTGGTCTCTTTACAAGTTGCCCAAGAAAGATATTAATTCTGGGTCTGCAATTAGATTCCATGGCATCCTGTAACCATGAGAGCTGGAGGCATGGCTTGACCTCTAATATTTGTATGTCCTTACTTGGGTATCTTAGACTACTATCCTGTATCATAGCTTGTACCCCAAATGTTGCAGTTTTTGAGGATATTTCCATTTCCAGCTTCTCTGCCTCTCCAAAAAGCCCAAATATACTTGGTTTACACAGCTGAAGGGGACTTACTCCGTAAGTTCTTTGAACCCTCAAATTCACCTGTATCAGCTGTGTGTTTTATGAGGAGAATGATTTTTGAAGTGTAGAATTTTTATTGAAGTGTGATTTATGCTAGGTCAAACTAAATTGTAACTGAGCTGCTGAGAAGGGCTTCCCTTCACAGCAGGGCCCAGGCCTGTACAGAGGGACACCCAAGGTGGTTTTGAGGATGTCTCAAAATCACCAGTCTTAGTGGCAAATCTGATTCAAGTGGCATCCATGCCTCCAGACTCTTGTTTGAGGGAGGCAGCTGGAGTTGTTTGTGTGGAGATCTGGTGTATGGGGAACAGTGGACCATTGAGGCTGTTCAGCTCTATGCTTTGTCCAAAAGATAATGACTTTTGATCTATAGTTAGGCTAGATTTATTTAAAGTGTGTCTCTTACAATAATCACTTCCCATTTCTTCAGCACTACTGCCGATGTATTTATTTCCAGGCTGTGTATCCTAAAGAGCAAAACACAAACCACCTAGCTCATGTATTGTCCTTGTGTCTCATCACTGGCAATTTTGGTAGGCCGTGGCTGAAAACTCTCAGTAGTAGTCAGCCTATATTGATTATGGCCCACACAGGCTTGGAGATGAGACTATATGCTCGAGTCCATTTGGAGTACCACAGCTGGCAGTCTGGCTACAGCCACAGCGAGTTTTTTGCTAAAAACACATCTTTGTCTTTGGATGGCTTTTACTCAGGATGTGACCTGTGAAATGCATGATTCCTGTGGTGATAAAGGGGTTTTTGAGAATCATTATTATAAAATACTGTAGGTTATACTGTTCTTCTGAAGCATTTACCTTCTGATATAAGAAGAATTTTATATATAGAATTATATATAGAATTTTATCTATAAGAAGAAGCATTTACCTTCTTCTGATATAAGGAGAATTTGTCTTTATTCTTATTTCAGCTTTGAAGTCTAGCTGTACCTGCACAGCCAAAATGTACATTTTATGAATAAGTGTAAAAACCTAACTCATACTTAATGTAACATTTTGAAATGATCCTACATTTTCCCCAAAATATCTTGGGCATTTAGGAGCCTGCATCCTGTTGATTTACAACAGGTGAGCAAGTTTTAAAAGAGAAGCCTCGGGCATATAGGCACTTTTGCAGCTTTTTGACCATAAGCTTCATAATGACTGAGCCAATTGCAGGCTATATATATTGTTCAGTGCTGCCTCTGCATCCTGCTTCTGAATATGAGGTGCTTGTCTAAACATGGAGTCCCAATATATTCTTAGCCACTTTTATGAGAAACTAGTGCCCTAATTTCTCTCTTATTTCTGTTGTAAAGACAATATAAACAGAGAAACGATATGCTCAACTTCAAAAAATTTAACTGTTTCACAAAATTTAAATTAATTTTAAAGCATCATACTGTGTCCAGATTGAGGCCAACAACTTAAACAGAAAGCAATTTGCACACCTGGCACATTGGATGATGCTGCTGCCAGCCGTGCAAGTGCTCAAAGGGAGCATATGACTTCTTCCCTCCTCTTGCCCTTCAGTGTAGGAGAAGTTGCCTGCAGCAGGGGACAGTGCTGTCCCCAGCCTCCTGTGAAAAGGAAAGGAAAGGAAAGGAAAGGGAAAGGGAAAGGGAAAGGGAAAGGGAAAGGAAAAGGGAAAGGAAAAGGGAAAGGGAAAGGGAAAGGGAAAGGGAAAGGGAAAGGGAAAGGGAAAGGGAAAGGCAAGGCTTTGCAGGCAAAACTTCATATTGGTAAATAAACAGTATCCTATTCCATGTCTTTCTTTTTGTAGGCAGAAACTCACTTTAAGTCTAAATTAAAAGGGTAGTAAGCCTGAAGAATATTAATTAAGGATAGCATACATTACAGACATATTGAAACTATCTCAAAATTATCCTACAAAATTCAAAGTTAAAGTGCACAAAGATTATCATAACCGCCTAATATTAAGACAGGCGATATATCTAATGATGCTTGTTAGTTCAGTCTAGTCTGAGAAAACAAACATTATATTATTATATTCTAGAATTATCATGGCACAGAGTCATCATAAGGGAGATTTTAGCTTGTGTGGGTACCTTTCCTCTGCTTCTGCTCTGTTTATTTTCATAAAAGAGAAATATAAAACACTCAAAAACTCAAGTCAAAAAGAATAAGACAACCCCAGTTTTTCTATGAACTGTAATTAATCTGTAGCCTGTTACCACAAAACTTAATTTAGGGAAATTCCTAGTTTGAGTCAAGAATGTTAAACATTTGCGTGAATAAGAACAGTATGTGCAGTGGTGCTAGAAGTAGCAATATTTCTGATTCAAACCATGCACCGAAGAGTTGTTGAGGTTACAGAACTTCTTCCCTTTTTAAAATTAAGTTCTTTATGAGAGAATGAAGTTATTGACTGCTGATCAGTTCCAGACACAGAACAGTGGTCTATTGGTCTCTTCCAGAATGCAAAAGCAGTTCCACATGATGCATATTAATGGAATATCTCATTAATCCCCTAAATATCATTAAACTAGTCTAGTAATTATAAGTGTCTGCCTCCTCAAAGAAAATTTATCTGTTTCAGATTTTTCAGCTCTGTGAAAACATTATGCAGATGGAAACATCTGCATAATATGGAAAACTGTATCATCTACATTGGGAGATATCAAGATATTAACCTTATCTGTTTTTGTCATTGAGCTCAACTGCAAATGTATTTTGAAGATTTATGTCCAAAGTCTCGCTTTGAGGAGAATTTGTGTATCACTGTTCTATACATAAACACTACTTTTTCTGTCCCTTAAAACTCAGACAACATATTGTCAGCCAATAAAACGTATATTTATGTTATAATTGAACAAATAATATTATTATGTTTCTATGTAAGCCCCTATGTTCAGTTGCTTTCTGCTAATGCATTTGATATTCTCTGTCTCTTAAACTTAACTTCCCAAATGTGGTGTTATATTTTTAAGACATGATAGTATATTTCTGTTAGTGAAAACTTACTTCATGACTGGTGTAAATGAAAACAGAATCGGTGCATAACGAAAACTAAATAGTCACAAATACAAGTCAGTGTTTCAATTAATATATTTGAAACTAGGAAAGACTGAGAAAGCCAAAGTCTCCAAAATGTATCCAGCACATTATTTTTATGAATAAAAATGATTTTCACTCACAGATACACAGTCAATACAACCAAACCCAACTTTAGATTTAAAATGTGAATAGATCCAAATTCTGTGAAAAGACTAAACCTGAGGATAAGAAGAAATAAACAAAATCCTCAGTGATAGAAGTTATAATGTTGAAACTAAAATTCTCAACATTTTTCAGTAGTATCCATACCATGGTACTAGAAATACTGGACGTGTAATTATCTTTGTTTAATGCAATAATATTTAAAAATGCCTCCTTTTCTAAAAAATACTTTGTGACCACAGAACTGCAGAGTACTTTATCAGCTTTAGGAGTGCTTTACCTTAAACGTAAAATATGTGAATTGAAGTAAATGTGTGTAAATATACTTGACAAATGCATAGGAACATTCCTTAATGAGAGCATGCACATTTAATTCTAATTCTGTGGAATTTAAGGGATACAGAACATTATCTAATATCTATTGGGTTGTTTTCCCCCAGCCTTTGTCTTCATATGTTTCTCATTTGTCTTGAAGATGTCTCAAAGAATAATAATAATAATAATAATAGTAACAGTGGTAACTTTAGAGTTGGTGGGTTTTTTATATTGGTTACAGAAATGAAAATTAATGTAGCTGATATATTTTGGAATGTTAATGTTTTTATGAATTTGGAGTTAGTTAACAAAGAAAGATTTCTTTGTTTCTTTTTTCATTAATGTAGTTTCACAGGCTCATTACTTTTTAGTGTATATATATATGTCTATATATATACACGTACACTGTATCTATACTCGAAGAAATAGGTTAATGATAAATAATTTAGGGGATGTGGTGAATCATTGTCCTCTCTTATGCTATAAGAGGTTTTCTGTAAACTTGGTGCTAGGAGTTCACCCATCTACCAAGAAATATTTATGTGCAGCCAATTAATAGTTCCATGCTACAGGGAACTAGTTATGTGAAGACTAATTTGCCAAGACCATAGATAGTCCAAAATACATATTTATAATTTTTTTTTCGGTGTGGTACATTAAAAATCTAGTCCCTGTACTCTAAAATAAAAAGTACAAATAAAAAGTGCCATCTCACAGTTTGAAGGCTGTGTACCACATTGGAATGAGTTTTCTTTATCAATGTGATGTTTTCTCATTGCATTTTGGCATGTGGTAATTACATAACTTGCCTCACAGTTCTTCTTTAAATAAATGCATTTCTTCTATTTAACAACAATAAATTTAATACCACTATTTCACTGTCCTAAATATTAAATCCTCATAAGGTATTCAATCTTCATATAAAGATTGAAGTAATGAAAGTGTTTTAAATAAAATAACACATTGAAATTCAAGTACTGAGGCTCAATGAATCCTCAAAAGTAAAACTGACCGCACAAATGACACTAAAATAGCCTTTGCTGATGTTCTAAGAGGACAGCAATATAGCGTGTGAACAAGGGAGGTGAACAGTGGTAGAAAAGTTTGACTTTTTTTAATATTTTCTGCATCTTTGACTTTCTGTTAAGGAAAGTGAAGAACCATGCTTGCCAAAGACATGTAACCTCACCTTTTCTTTGTCCTCACCTGTGCTCTGGACCCTTTCCTATGGCAAAGACCACCAGAGCTGCCAGGCACAGCCCCAAAAGCTGTGGCTTCATATGGGGGAGAGCTCTCTTGATGAGGGAAGCAAGGAAATGGCCATTAGGCTGTTTTCCAGGCAAGCCCTGGGGGGGACACACACTCTGAGAGTGCCAGCTGGAGGAACCCCAGCCAGCTGTACTGGGGAGGTGCCAGGCACTACTGGAGCTCATGGACATCTGAACTCTCCCTGATAGGACCTAGGCAGACTCTAAAAGACATCCAAATTATGTGAAGAAATGCAGAACAGCCCAGGATAAAGAGGGCTCAAAATTGCCTTAAATCCATTTTACTCCTACTTGCCACAAGCTGTAAATTGTATGTTCTGCACCTTAGAAATGACAAACTGAACTTGTTTATGATAGCAGTGTTCTCTTAACTCTTTAAAGTATGTGGTAAAAAGCTGGGTGATCTTGCATTGCAATATTCAGTTAGAAATCTCAACAATCCAACTGTGGGAGTGAAGTTTGACATAAATAGGAAATGGCTCAGCCATGAAATTTACAGGTTGAGAATAAAAAAAGTAAAAGCTCAGAACAGTTAAATCGAAAAAATGTCTAGATTTGTGGATTTTTCTTTCTCTTGGAGGTGTTCAGTTGCTTTGCATGTTGTATGTCAGTACAAACGTAAATTAAGAGGTCTCAATCTCTGTAGGAATTCTTTTACTAAGAGAAATCACTTTTGGAACAATATGTTAAGGTATGTGAGCATTTTTTTTTGGATGTGACTATGTTTTAGTTTTTGTACTGATGAAATTAATAGTAGCAATTCTTCAAAAATGAAGAGCAAAAGTTTTGTGAAAACTTTCAGGTTATTCCAGTGAAATATTTTCCTGGGCAACAGAAAGATATATAAAGAGATGGAGAATCTGAGGAGGCTGTTTAGACTAAGATGGTAAAATACTAAAACAAATGTTATTTGCAAGGGCTTTTTATGCAAAAGAAATTTATAATCTCATTAATACATCACTTTTTTTTTTAAATGATCCATTTAAAAGGAAGAAAACAAAAGAATCAGCCAACATAATTCTTTGGACTTCAAAAAGCTTCCTCCACAGGAGCAGCTGTTAAGAAAACTAAGTAGTTACTGGAGGAGAGGGAAATTCTCATCAGTGTGTAAAAATGACTAGATGACAAAATATAAGGTAAAATATATAGTCATCCTCCTCTATGGCTGAAAGATTGCAGTGGCCTTCTTCATTGCTTCATGCTATGATAGGTATTATTTAATAAATGTATTCATGAAAGAAATGCAAGCAGTGAGATGGCAGGATCAGCAAATGGCACAATTAGTTAGGTAACTCAAGTTCAAAACACTGCGTGGGGAACTTCAAAAGAGAAACTCAGGAATACAGCAGTGAATGACACAGTGTCAAATGAAATTCAGAAGTGATGTATGAAAGCTAGTAGGCACTGAAAAAAAAGTAACTTGAACTGCTTAGGACCTCTTATGCATTCTAAATGAATTTAAAAATACCAGGGAAAGAGATCAAGTCATTGTGGACAATTCAATAAAACCTATAGTTTTTATTATTGTTTCAGCAGCGTTTCCCCTCCCCTTAAAATGTACCAAATAAAAAAAAACTTCTCACCACAAAACAAGAAGCATCAGCAACAAGATCTTATCTGCATGGTATTAATATACATGCAGTACAGATGATAGCATGTAATGCACCACCATATGTCATTTCTCTGTTGTAGAGAAGGAATGAACAAGATAGAAGAATAGAGACTATTTTTATCTAAATATGGGGCTCTTTCCAAAGTACAACAGTATGTGAAGATTCAGCAAAAGTGTGGAGATTGATGTTTTAAATATGTTAAAAAAATAAACTTTCTTCTTTAAGTAAGTGGTAATCTTTAGCTAATGGTAGTCCCTGCAAGAAGGATCCAGACTTGTAAGGGCTTTCATTTGGGAGGACAATTTAGTGTGTAAAGTCAAACTCAAACCTAAGAGCTTATAGGACCAAGCATTACAGGGTGTTTAGTGTACTGTATAGGTTCTTCTTCTGGTCCAAAAATCCAGAGAGTGCAGTTATCAGTGAAGATCTTAGTTGAATGCTTTTGCTGCTTCCTCTGCTACATGTTTATCCCTAAAGATAAGGGTAATAGTAAATCATGTATGGTATAAACAAATGAAACACACAGTTGTACAAGAAATGCATCAGGCTTACCATCAAGAGCAGTGATCTTTATACAGTGTATTTACAAGAGGAATACATGAGAGAATAAGGAAAAAGTATGAGATAGAATTGTGACATTCAGGACCCCATTAATTAATTTACTTTAATTCCTAACCAATGCTCTCAGTTTAGCCTGCAAAGTCCAAACCAGTATTATTCACCAAGCTGATACTGATGCCTATCACTCTGCTCTTCTCCTTGATCTCCTTTCTGAGCTTCTTTCTGAGTGCCTGTTGGTCATTCATACTATGATTGGATAAAATTGACTTCAATGCAGACTACTTATGTGCATCCTCAAATTCAGAAAATGGTTTTGTATGGCTATGAAATATTGGTTAAAAAGGTGATTTTCACATGTGCTCACTTAAAAAGTTACTATTTACAGCCATCTAAAATATTACAATATTTCACTTTACTGGAGTAATCTGTAAAACAATGGGTTATGTTTTTATTTTTAAAACTCCTGTCTTCCAAGTCAACAATGAGTCAATTCTGCCTGTTTAGAGCAGACTACAACCTGAAGGAACTAATATTCTAGGACACACAATCATGATCACAAATAATTATACCAAGACTCTAGAGGAATGAATGTGCCACTTGGTACTTTATGTTTTTTCCTTACTTTTATCTTATTTCATTTTTTTTTTCCCTCCAAATGGATGATGATTTTAAAGGAATGCAAATTTATAATAATCAGCATATTTTTAGTGGTTGTTTACCCTACTCATAATTTGTGAACACATGAGTATGAACACTAGGACAGTTTGAGAAGTAGTTTTCCCCAGGAGTAAGGGGAAACTATGTGTTGCAGTAATGTAAATCACTGCACATTAGTGGGGGGTGAATGCCTTCATTTAACTGAAAGATGCTGCCATGAGGTGATTAGTGACAGGGGTGCAGAAGGCAAGTTTAAACAACTGAAATCTGTAAGAATTCTTTAAGAGGTAGAAGTTATAAGCCTGTCCTGAACTGTTTACCTCACACTTTCTGATACTCCTCACTGAATAATGAAAATGCTTGGTGACTCATTTTCTGAATTTTAAGAATGAAACAAGTGTAATAGCAGGCAAGCCAAAAAAATACTGTGCTTCAACAGGCTTTTAAAACTTTCTAATAGGATCAAGCCTTAGGAGTACCACTTTTCTATGGAAAAGGGTCATGTGATACTTCTCTTGCAGGTGGATTTAGCAAAGCAGTTTGCCACTTCTGTGTTGGATTGAACCACTTTATAAGTCTGAGGGCTTATACATTCAGCTAGATCAGAGATTGTTTGCAACCAAGACAGGCGTAATTAAAATCCACAGAAAAATTTGGTAATTAATTTTTCAGGTAACTATCTTTATGGTGTCTGTCCCTGATACAGAGGTATAATACTTCTGTCTAATAAAAGAAAACGTATGAGAATCTCTCAGTTGCTAGCTTTTGGCTTTATCAAGAACTTTAGTGCTCTGGGAAGTGTAGGACAATAATATATTTGCTTAGCTCCTGTATGTTTTATTAGTGGAACAATTCTCTAAAATAGTGAGTTGTGTATTTTATGATATGTATTGCCTAATACCTTTTGACTATGTTTTTTCAGACCCATCTAGAGAAAAGTTAATCAGACTGTCTTTCTAAACTTCTCAGATGTAGTTGAAATGCCCAATTTCATCATTAGGAGTTATACACTAAATTTTCCCTCCTTTCAAAGCTCCCAGAATGGATCCCAAAGGATCCCAAGGATGAAGAGAGAAAATGAAAGTAATTATTAAAAAACCTGTTACTATTCACTAGCCGTTATTGTTGTTGGGTTTTATTGGCTTTGCCTCTTTGTCTTCTGGGGTACCTGCACTCAGCAAACTTCAGAATTTGAATGTGTGAAGTCATTCATTTATTGGTAACAAGACTTCTGTTCAAAGGCAGTGTGGCTTCCATTGCTCATGTTGAACTTAGCATGGAATTTGACCTTTGTGAAACAATTGCAAAGAGGCTCTGAAATCACTGTAATAACATCTGTGAAATACAGAGAAGACCTGGGAAACATGGAAGTTTTATTGAGTATAGAAGAACAGCATGTAATACAATTATCTGTCCTATGTACCCTCTGTCCTCCTTAAGCTCCTGAAATCATGTTACTACAGCTCTGTAGTATTTCATTTTTCCCACCTGGCAACTCTCTTAGTAATATCCAAGCCAATTCTTTATAGCCACCTCATAGTTTCTTATTAGAGGGATCATCTGTGCTTATCTGATGCAAAGGTAGACCTTTGGCGTTCAGTTATATGCATTGTTGAAGAGATGTTGAGCAAGGAGGCCTTTGGATCTAACCCATTATGGCCATGTTAATGCTACAGAACAGGCTGAAATTTATGTTCCTCCTGTTGCTGGTTATCTTAAAGGCTTGTCTCTCCTACTGATATGGAAGCATGTAGTGCAGCTTTCACTTCTTCATGGAGAAAACAGATGCATTAAGAAGGATTTATTCAATTCTACAGACTTGGACTCTGGCAAGGCAAGGGCAGCAGGATTTCACATAGGAAACTGTGCCTTTCAGGGACCATTGCAACCTAATTGAAGATGGAGATGTCTTTATTCTTGGATATCTGCATCTCTTCAGGCTCATGCTCAAGGTTATGTTCAAGGGTGTGCAAACAAAGTTCTTTAATATAACATGTTATGTGAAATTTACTTTATTAAAACAGTAAGTTATGTTTTGGGGGATGCTTGGGGGCTATTGCCCAGAAGCTGTGGATGTCCCCTCCCTGGCAGTGATCAAAGCCAGCTCAGATGGGGCTTTGAGCAACCTGGTCAAATGGGAGGTGTCCCTGCCCATGCAGATGGACTGGGACTTGATGATCTCTAAGGTCCCTTCCAACCAAAACCATTCCATGACTTTTTTATTTCAAAGGCTAATTAGTATGGACTCATGAAGGTTGTTTTTTTCCTCTGTTCACTAATTCTTTAAGCTGACTTATTGCACATGTTGCTGATCTCTTTCAGCAAGTTGATGGGCTCCCAGGCAGAGTCTGTCACATGTATGCATCACTTGGATTTCTGATGTGCTTGCAAATACTGTGATCTCTAGACCTTTTGGGGTTGAAATGCTCATTCATTGTGAAAAGATGTTTGTATTAGGAATTCAGGATACAAAATAGACCTAGCTTTTTTTTTTTTTTTTTTTTCATAAGTAATGGTTATGCTATGTTTTACAATTACGTATTTCCTCTTACATTGTTGCTCTCAGATTGCATGTGACAATACGGCATCTCAAAAATTATTTACAAACATGGTTGTGGTGTCTGATGGTTCTGTATTTGTGAAGGAAGAGGCATATGTTTGCCTTGTGGTGTGTGCCTGTAGATCACAATCCAATGAAAAGTGTACTGACCACCTCAGGCATACTACCTAACCCCCCCGAAAAAAAAAAATGCCGAATGCTCTGTGTAGATAACATACAATTTATTGAGTCTCTCTCTATGGTTTATGGCTATAATGGATTTTATGAAAGCCCTAAGCCAGTTTATCTTGTTTAATAATTGAATGAGAACACTTTTCTAAATGGGATAAGTGGAATGATATACATACAAGGAGAAACCTGTACAAGTAATTATGTGTATATCATACATTTAAACCCTTTTTGGCAAAGTTCAAATAAACTTATTCATAGTATCTGAAAATCTGAGCTCTAATTTTGATTTTAATTCTGTTGTCATAACTATCCTTAGCTCTGCAGTAATTTGCATTTCAAGTGTACTGGAATCTCTGAGTACCTCTTTTGTGTGTTGTATAATTACTGTTAATACCTGTTTTCACAGTTATTTATAGCCTTGATGTATTACTTGACTGTTGCTAATATCTCATTTACTATTCTGACCACCTTGAACAGCCTTCTCCATGATACTTCCTGAAGTGTCTAGTCTTTTATCCTCTGGCAGTATTTTCTAATTTCTCTCTAGCTGTAATACAGTCTCCTATCTTTGCTTCAGATAATGTTTTTAATTTTGTATTGAAGAGTTCAACATGGATGCCAGGAAGTGGGGACCATTAGAAAGAAATGACATTGGGAGTCTGCAGTTCACACAGCTCCAACTAGGTATAGGACCAGCTATATTCTGCTTCATTTCCAGTTGCCACTGGAAGGATACCTCCGTTCTCTTTCCAGTGGCACTCATTTCCACATGGCCTTTTAGGCTGGCACTTAGTTTATGTGGCTGTTGAACAAGCCAGATCAAGGATCGATCCAGCTGCAAACTAATCTGGTATTTCTTCTGATTTGCTTTTTCAGTCAGTTCCCTAATCTGCTTTACAGTGCAGATGTAAGATGCAAGTGTCAGCACAAAGAAGGTGGAGGAACAAATGACTGAGGTCAGGAGGGAGTACAGAAAGGGCCACCTCTTTTGGCACATGTCCTGATTTACTCCATGAATTGAAGGTCTTGGGTTGCACACTTGCTGAGAACTGGCAAATGGGAATTGCTGACTTGCACAGGAGAAAGAGTCTGCCAAAAAGGTGATTGGCAACATCACTCATCTTTAAATGGCAGCAGCTTCTGGCTCCCTGTTCAGCTTCTGTGGACAAGCTCTGTCTTTAATACAGGAGATGTATATGAAAACTGGCACCCCAGCCTCAGGAAGTTGTTCATCCCTGCTACAAAGCACCCAGTGGTACAGGTTGTGTAAGGGACTCTCTGCAGTGTAAACTGACATAGCTGTATGCCTTCTAGAAGATAAGCATAATTACCCAGACCCCTAGGTAGAAGCACCCATATTAATTGCCAAACAAAAAATCGTATAATTATAATATTTGGGTTAGCACATTCTGGAATCGGCTTGTTGGATCTAAAAATCTCTGATTCAGTCTTTCTAGCTCGGTGAGTTGGATTTCCAGTTGGGAGATTCATTCAGCAGGGCTTAGGTTTTAAACCAGATATATAAAAAACACCAAAGCCTTTGCCTCAGGGCCTGCCATGAGAGTTACATTCCTAAATAAATCAGAATACCATCTGTACTGCCAACTATGATGTGAGAGAATGAAACAAAGTTTTCTAAGCAACCAAAGGCACCTAACAATAATAGGTAATAGCTCTCCCCCGGCTACTTTACTTTTCCAAAACTGCCCCATGCCTCTGAAGGGTGTATTTCAGATTGTGGCTTAAAGTTACCCAGATCTAACTTGCCTGACACCCTAGGGAGACAGGCAGGTAATGTAGTGGGGTATGGGTGATGCCTGAATTGGATATTAAATCCTAATATCTTCATTAAAAAGGGAGGCAAATATTTTTTACAAGACAGAATCTGAATGAGAGAGGGCTGTTGATGGTGAAATGAAAGGACTGTGGTGAATGTCTGGTGAATGAGGTCTATACTGTTCAACTGTGCCGATGATTTTGGCAAAGTTGATCATAGCAGGCACTGCAGGAACTCAGTTACTGGGCAATGGTAGCTTATGTTCTGTCAAAATTCATCCCTTTTGTGATACTTATATTAGTTACCGGGCAGAAAGTTAAGGATAAATATACATCAGGAATTGAAGGGAGTAAGCTTTTCAGAAACATTGTAATTAAGTGTAGACTTGATGCTTTTAATTTTAGAATGTTTATGTAAATCTGTACATGTTAATGGACAGAAATGCCTGTCTAAATACCCTCAAGTTTGCCCTGGAGTGATGTAGTAATTACTTAGTTATGAGTTGTGCATGTTAATTTTTGCAGATAATTTATCTGGTTTATCTGACTTTTAAAGTAATGATATTTTCCTTTTTTTTTTAATGCTGCTATTTTCACAACAGAGCATATTTAACAGTAGCATACTTAACAGTTCATTCCTGTAATTATGAGTGAAAGGGGGAAGCATAGGCAGGAGTAGACAACAAGAAGAGCTGAAGGTGAGGTAGCTCCTCAGTCTGTGAGGGGGAGATAATGGACAATAACACAAAGCCAGCACAGAGATGCGGACAGAGTGGCAAGCAGAAAGGATACTTTTATCAGTATTGTTTCAAATCAGCTGTAACAGTAAGTATTAACAAAGGAAAAGAAGCAATCACAGTAGCAAACCCTAACTGAATTTTGAAATACCTTTTAATAACGTGCAGTACAGAAACTATATCGTTACGTAAGCAATTTGGGGATGCTCTGGATGTATCCTACTTGCCTGCTTGAAGAGAAATCCACACCCAATGACAAATTTTGGTTTATTTTGCAATTGAAAGTGTGTGCAGATGAATTTGCAAATAAGACCTAGCAAAGGGACTTTCAGTGTTGTAAGTATTTTAGTTAGGGGGGCCTAGACTAGGCATTAAACCCTTCCATTGTATTTGAGCATCTGTTTTGTCTGAAAAGTAATCGAAGATACAGATTATATGAGCCTTCAATACTCATTGTTATTTACATCTGAAAGATTCAGCTGGTTTGCTTTGTGATTGCTTTTCTAAAGGAAATGGTGCACTGTAATCAATTTACTGTGTGTAGTTTTAAATGTCAGGGACATTTCTTGTTACCTAACTGGCAGCCTCGTGCAGTAAGGGATCATGCAGACTTTTTGAAAGATATTGTAAGGATTAACTTCTAAGAGATTTCAGGTTCAGCATATCTAAGCACAGTATATGCTTTATTATTGTTTTCTTTCTTTAATTTAAAGTCAAGTGGCATTTCAGGCAACATATAAGATCCACTAGTTGAGGTACACTTTTGGAAGTTTTATTTCATCCCGTCACTGTTTTACTATTGATTCTTTTAAATGTGGCAAGCATACAAACTATTGACTGCAATCACTTTTGAGTTTTGACATTGTGTTTGAAAGTTCCTGGAAAATGGAAAATATGGGGGTTTTATTAACAAAATACATTTATGAATGTATAATTCAATTTACATTCCATAATCATAAAAAAAAAAATTTAAAAAGCAAAGTGCTATATACGTTAATTTGAAAATAGGAACTTTTTAAATGGAACTCCATGTAGCTTTTGTAGATACTTAGGCCTCTCTTCACTGTTGGTTGAGTTTATTTAAAGAGCTTTTCTAGTAACCTTTGAACTCAAATGATTTCTCCAGATGTACAGAAGTGAACAATGTAAAAATCTTGCTGCTTCAGCAGAACAGGATCCAGCTGGCAGGGAACTGGATCTGCAAGTCATTGGTTACAGCTGTGTTTCGATTTATGTGATGGTTGAAAAAATAAATTACTGGATTAAATGGCTAGAAAGAGGACTCTTTGTTTAGCCCTTGTGTGGGGACTGAAAGTGTTTATGGTGCTGTTTTCTACAGAGCCTTTGCAAAGTAAGCTGGACAAATAGACTTATTCAAAACTTCTCTGAAATGTTGCACATTAAGCTTTATTTCTATACAGAAGAAACTGTATGTTTTTGTGTAACACTGTCAGCCAGCAACTGTTTTTAAGCTCTCTTGGCCTTTGAGATTGGTGGTAGCATTTTAGCAATGCCTTTTAGGCATTGCAGTTTATCACTGGAAGGCATTTCCCTGTAGTTAAAGGTTTTAAAATGCATTTCTTGGCATGCACACAAATACATGTAGGGACTCTGTCAAACTCATAACTTTTTAATGGGTTTAGTATTTCAGCTTTGTATACCACTTACCTTTTGCTCTACATAATAGTGCTGATGTAATTGTAAATTGGGTGCACAATAATTCACAGAGCAGGCACAATGGAATCAGAAACTAGTGCCAAATGTTTGCATTATCGTATATAATCTTTTTAAGTTCTAATGATGTAGGTGAATAATTTCTTCATAACAGTGATTATGTCTTATTACCTGATATTGAGTCTGCAAAGATTTACATGCTTAATTTTACTGAACAGCTCCACTGTCTTTGCTAGGGCTGCGTGGTGCATAGAGGTTATCATAGCTTTGTAAGCCGTTTGAAATGTGTTAATTTTTTTTTTTTTAAATTCATTATAAGAGTATGGAAGTGTGAAATTTCATAAGCTGCCTATTCTACTGAAGCTGCCTTTATTTTTTTTTTTTTCAGCTTGGGCTAAAGGAGTTGAGACATAACTTCTTACGGTGGAGTCCCAACTCCACTGAAATCACTGGGCCTTTTGCCTCTGACTTCTCTTAGAGTACCATTTCACCTTTAGAACTATATTTTAATGCTTTTATGTATAACAAATATTATAAGACCCACAAATGATGTCTGTTAAGTAGTACAACTGCTTGTGAAGTGATAGGCTACCAAATGGGAACAAAAGATTTATTATTATACCATCAGTAGTTTTAAAGGCTTCTTGCAGATGCCACAGAAAGATAAATAATAGCATATAATTTTCAGTCAGAACAGACAGTGAGCATATAGTGCTTTTTTTTTTTTTTTTTTAAAGCTTGAGCAGGCTTTCAGCATAATAGTTTGCAAAGCCAGGAGCTTTTCAGCACTTATATCTGTTTATTCAGCAATATTTCCTAGCAATTATTTTAGGCTGACCATTTAGTTTCATTTTACAATCATAAAGCAGTCAGTAGCCATAGTCAGGTATCAGTTACATTGCATTTATCAAAATATTTCTAAAACAGTACATAAACTTGGAAAATTATGGTAGTGATTCAATCATAACTGTTGTCCTATCAAGATCTGTTTATTTTTCTAAAAACAGTTTGCATAAATCATTTTCAAAGGATCACCTTCATAAAATCCTACAAAATGCTGACCAAGGAGAGCTAAATACCAGAATGGGAGTTCTTTTCCAAGGCAAAAATTAAATCAAACAAGTTGGCCAAGTTCCATCATAAGCCACTCTCAGAAATACCAGAGAGAGGCTTCAAATATATTAAATAGAATATTTCTCCTCCACTCTTTTTTACTGTTGTCCCTGAGCAGCATTATTACATTAAGACCCATGTGACAGAAAGTCATGGTGATGCAGAATAAATAACCATAATGTATCAAAAGCAGACAAAGGTGTGATTGATCTGTCTGGAATTGGCAGACTCTTTCGCTGTGTCAGGCTGTTTCTTTGATCAATGAAGGTGTAGCCTCTGACCCTTAAAAAAAAATCAATGAGATTGATTGAAAGGAGAGAGAGAACTATGAGAATGCAGGGTAGCTTTAACCTTCACTGTCTAGAAAATTTAAAATATTCTGGTGTTGCAGGCATCGAACCTGCTATTTTGCATGTGTTTATTTTTTCTCTTAAAGCAAGGCTGTAGAAATGGTGTGTCTGAATGTATCTCACAAATGTTTATCTTAAAATCACATCTTTCAGGAAATAGTTGGGGTTTTTTATTTTCTATAGCAGAATTCCCTCTGTTAGTGTTTGCAGTATGCACAGAATGCTTTTAATTTCCTTTTATTAACTCTGGTTCTTCTCTGACATAAGCATATCCAAGAATCAGTGCTCTGACGAATAGGTCAGATCATTTCAGAGATACTATCCCTGTGCATAAAGTTACCTGAATTCCCATATGTACAGGATCAGGCACACTGATGATTGCAACAATAGTGTGAAAACAGCATGGATGGGTGCCTTCCAGGAATAAACAACATATTTTGGCTATGTTGTTCCACATAATCTTGTGTTTATATTGATTTTATATGTATTTATGTACATGTATACCTAATTAGTAAGGAAAGAATAACATCGTCATACTGGAAAATTTATGAAGAGGGTTTTTTAAAATAGTGCTTGGCACTTTACGCCTTTCTTATTGAATGGGCTGCAAATTCAAACTTGACTGTTTAGTCAAAAGCAGTTTCATGAACAATTGGAATTTCATTTTAGTCCCAGGTCCTTTCTTCACATTGAGCTGATGCTGTATGAAACAGTAACGCAACACAATTAGGGAAGTAAATATAGAGTGTTCATGAATAGAAAAGTTAAATCATTGATTATTACGTGCTTTGGAAGCTTGAGAAACCTTGATAAACAAAAAAACATCATAGTGGTTAGTTTTCATAAATAATTACTTTTTTAATTGAAAGTGTCAATGAAATCAGGGTCTATTGAACAGTGTTTGGACAGCAGAAATTATTGCAGTCTGAATTTCTTTGAACTTTCAAAGAAATACAAAGTCTATTTTAATGAAGGTCAGGTAAATTAACAAGTAAGCAAAGATATGGTATTTCTTGAGTAAGATGGACCTTTTGTTGTGACAGAAGAATATTGCCAGTTTTCTGTATTTTTATTTGTGTTATTTCCCTTCTCTAATAGATTGTGTAGGCTGTGTATATTTTTAATCGGGCAGGATTATATATTTCAAAATTGGGCGGGAATTTCAGCTGAATTACAAAAGGCACTGTTATTAAAAAATAAGACAAAGACTGGGTGTGACATTTCTAAACAAGAAATTAAGAGGGTAGATTTTTGTGACAGATCTAGGTCTAGATAGCTGTGAGATTTTTATGAACTCTTTATTCCCTTGCTGTTCATCAGTGAGATGAAGAGTTATCATGGACAGTCATACAAAAACATGGTATATGATTAAATGCATTGGTCATTCTGACAGTCTCCTTCTCCTAAGTCATTTAAATGCTACATTAAAAGAAGCTAAACCTTTTATTTTAATGGATATCTCTTTCATATGCACTGTGATGAAGAAGCATTTGCTCCTAGAAAAAGACGAGGGATGAGAGTGTAATGTCCCAGTTGGAGCACACTGAAAATATGGAGAACTGCAAAATCAGAACAACATTTAATATTGGTGCATTTCTCCATTTGCATTAAGTATGTTCTGGTGTTGCTGCAGTAGTATCTAGTTCTTTTCATAGCATTCTATTATTTTTATTATTAGCATTATTTATTGCAGAGAATCCTTATATTTCACACAAACTTTGTATTAATATTGCAAATGACCTTATTCTTTCTGTCTTAGAAACAAAAGGCTCATCCTGTATAAAAATGGTGTTTGATATCTGACATCCACATCCATCCTCACCACTCATCCCTCTCTGTCCATTTGTAGTAACCCAGGAAAAACCTTGCTTATTTATTTATTTATTTATTTATGATTTTTGGGTGGTTCCAACAATGGCTGCTACTCTAATCTGTTCTTCATGTACACAGACTGCATCATTACAGTGTGGATGTGAATGCTGTCCCCTTGTGGATGATGCTCAGGCTTAAATGCTGCCTGTGGAAAGGAGCAGTACCCTTCATCCAGTTTAAGGTGGTGTCTGGTGTATTGCATTCATTTAGCATTACTAAAGGACACAATTAAGGTTCTTTTTGTATCTCAACCCACTGTACGCTAAATCTTTCCCAGAAAAAAAATGCAAAGCTGAGGTAATTTTTTTCCATCTGTGAGGGATCACTTACTGCAACAATGTCGCTCCTGGCTGAGGTATAAGCCCATTTAAAAGCGCTTATACTAGGAGCTGAATAATTTTCTAGAACAATTTTTTACATTTCTGCTAATGAAAACAGCTGGGTCATTAAATCCAGCAATCGATCTCCAATTATAACCTGTCCTGGACAGCACGGCGCCCTGCCCCAGCAGGTGCCCTCCCTGCAGACAGACCTCCGGCCTTTGCCTCTGCAGTGAAACACCTATTTGCTGCTGCTGCTGTCCTATACCCACTCTTCACAGTTCTGTAAGCACAAATTTCTCCCCAAAATGTCATTGCCGTGACACGGGGTCTAAATCTGCTATTTGGCATTCACAGGACTGCAGGAAGTAAGGCTGTGCACTTGGTCTCTCCAGCTGAAAAGCAGATCTATGGTTAAAAAAGGTGTGGTTCTGCTTGGAAACATAGGCAGTGTGTACTGACGGTGATGTAACTCTACATGGAATGGGGGTTCGTTTCACTGTTATTATTTGAGTTAAATAAATCAAACTTAAGAGACCAAAATTCTGGATACTTCCTACCTTGATTCCTTCTTTCTTGCTGAAAAACTGAGGGAAGGATGTGTGACAATTACTAGAGCATTTTTTATGAAAAGCATTTCCATCTGTACAGGACATGAACAGGAATAAAAAAAAAAGTTACGTGGATGGCATTTAATTTTCATATGGTGCATAATAATTACAGGGAAGATTTTAAAGAGGCTCTGCTTTTACTCAAACCTGATGGCTCCTTACTCCTTGCATTGCACGAGAATTTAGTGTACTGCAGATACACAATGTAAATGATGGGGCAATTCCGTGAAATTCAGACATGCATACAAATACATCTTTCCACGTTTTTCACACTTACCCTCAAACTGAAAAATGGGTTTTGCTGCTGGTTTATTAGCCAGAAATTAGTTGCTCCTAACTAGGTTTAGGGGAGAAGAGGTTCTATAATATTAGATTAGTGAAATGAGCGAACAGCTTCAGTTTAATTCAACTAGTCTTCTACTTTTAATCTCCAAGGAGACAGCTGAGTTGAATGTTAATTAAACAACAGTCTTTGATCCACCCAGCCACTCCCGGAGGCGTAATAATAATATATAAGCGCACACGCAGCTAATATATAATAGGTACATTTAAAGGAGTGCGTCTCACCCTGCCATACTCACATTTAAAATGTTTCTCGCTGACCCATTCTTATACTATTTACATAGGGAAAGGAGAAAAGAGGGGAAAATGCAAAGTTAAACTTTGATTGTCTGAAAGGTAGGGCAAGAGAGTAAGCGTGGGTTGCTATTCTCAGGAAGTATAAGGGTTAATGATTAGAAGAGTGGAATCAGGAAAGACCTTAAGCCCAGATCTATGACAGTGGTAATTGAGCTGATTGATTACGACATTTCGTTTCAGACGACTATTGATTTAATCTAGTCTGCAGTCCCATTGGCCCCAGCGGTGCTCCCGAGTGAGGCTCAGCACTTGAACCTGGGTACTCTTCCCTACTCACCGTCTGGATATAAATTTCCAGAATCTGCAGCCATTTATAATTTTCACTCATCTTTATGCTTTTGTTCAAAAGCTTCTAATTTCGGGAGGTTAATGTTTTTAACCATTGAGGGGGCAGACGCAGAGAAAATGAGATGGCACAGACTGAAAAGGGTGTGTTTTAAAAAGAAAAAAGAAAAAAAAAAAAAAAAAAAAAAAAAAAGCAAGACAGAGAGCTGGGGCTATGTGGCTAGTATTTGCATCTGTTGTTTCTGATTCGCAGAGCTAGCAAAGGCTGCTTTTGGAGGCAGTCCACAAAGCAGGGCTATCAGTAGGCAGTTTGCTGTACGCGCACGTTCAATTATTAAAATAGTAGACGTTTTTTTCTGTCTGATAGCCATAGCGAGGTCATGACATTAATTTATCCAGGGTACTGTGGGTAACTATACAGAAAAAAAGCACAAAGGGCACAGATGCTGGAGCAGCAAAAAATGGATGGGTCTGAGCAAAAGGAGATTAAGAGGCGATGACCAATCTAATGTACGTATAGCAGTAAGAAGCCGGCATCCGTCACAGGCTATTGATAGCAATAAGTATTTTAAGCCATGCTGTGCATGTGTTAATTTTTTATATACCTCAGTAAATGCTAAGATGAATGCTGTAATCCTGTAGTTTTTCAGTTTCCCAAATCTGATTTCGGTCTTGTTTTTGTTGTCTCATGCCTGGCGTTCTCTGCTGTCTCTCTCTCTTTCTCTCTTTCTGTGGGTGTGTGTCTGTCTCCGTCTCTCCCTTTCTCTGAGATTACAAACTTAACTGTTTCCTAATTGTATACTTTCCTCCATCCTTTCCCTAAGAAAATAATTACCATCACGACGACCGGTCTTAAGCGCGTTACAAACCGGGTTTAGGGCGTGTACCCAAGTGTTTTGGCTTTCTTTTGTTTTCTTCAGTTTCGGGCTGCACAGCATTTTCTTTTGGACTTTTCCTGTGAGTAGATGCCCTTCATGTTTGCTGCCACCATAAGACTGCCAAGCAGCTACCTGAGCCGGGACTGCGGTGTAGCACTGCATCCTGGGACCTGCCTGTCCGGCTACACTGAGAGCTTCTACAGCACCAGGCAGCTTTGAGAATTGGCTGGCGAATTGCATATCACCTGTTCGCCACCCCCCACCCCTCACACCCCCCCAGTAAATAATTTTTATACCACGAATCACAGTGGCGTGGTATTGTCTGGAAAAATAATTCCCAAATACTCTTGGAGTAAAAAGGGAAAAGCTGAAAAGATTGTCACCATCGTAAGTCATTAAAGTCCCTTGCCTTAACAACAAAGGAACAAGGTAAAAATGCACACAATGATTATGCTCGGTGAATTTTCATAGCCTGTCAGACAACTTGTGCCTGTGTTTCAGTTAACAGCCTTTGTGCTTTGTTTTGTGTTGTGTATTTTATGTACGTGTCCTGAGTTTTTCTCTGTGTATTCGATGTACGTGTATGTGTGCAGACTGCTCTCCCAACACAGAGCAAATGCCATACAGTTAAATACACAAGTGTAGCTCAAACATGCATTTTCAGTACTCGGTGTGGTGGTGTGGGTGTATTGTCATTGTTCTCTTGCAGTGCTCCCTCTGATGTAAGCAGCTTTTTTTTTTTTTTTTTTTTTTAATTAAGAAGTCTAAAATAAATTTTTAAAAAGGAAAGAAAGAAAGAAAAAAAAAACATTACTTAGCCTGTTTTAATACTAATTGAAGTCCAGAAACTCACCATTTCAGCACAGTGAATGGTGATTCAGACCCTGGCAGTATTTTGGCTATGAGACAATTCCTACTGAAAAAGAGCACAATGAGTGGGAATAAAAAAAGAAAAGGGAAAAAAAAAAGAAAAAAGGAAAAAAAAAAAAAAAAGATAGCATTAATTTTGAGTAAGATTAATATTAGCCTTTTAATGTTCATTATTTTCTGAAGAAACGAATCCTTGTCGCTTTTGAGAGCTAGTGTGTCCTTCCCACTGGTATTTATTCAAGCAAAGGAAAAAATGAAGAAGGCGTAGAATAAACTCCGAAGACTGTTCAAGAATTACTGGCATTATTTCTCTCTACATCACGTGTGAGCCTGGGTTTGCCTGCTATTCCTGAGGCAGAGGATCGAGGATGAAAGTCTGTGTGTCAGAGCCTGTTTTCACAACTGCATTTGGAGATCTGTCTTATTGATTAGGAAAAAAAGGGGGTGGGAATAGGAGTGTGAGGTGAGGGGAGGACCGACTGACTACTGGCTTATTGCAGCTCAAGACATTTTCTTCCGGAAAGATGTCAAACAACTGAGACACAGCAACAGAGGAAGTAGAAAGGTGGAAAAATAAGAAGAGGGATCCTTTGGAAGAAATGAAGGCATTCCTTATGAGAGCCTTGAGGCTTTTTCTTCTAACATCTGACCCACAAGGGCTAGAGTGACAGCGTCATGCAAATGCTGCAGTCCAGCAGGTCTGAGAGAGGGTGGATGCTAGAGAGTGAGTTAATGTTAATGATGAGTGCAGTGAAAATACCAGCCGATACCACCCCCTCCACACACAACTGCTCTGAGTCAGCATCCGCTGCTTTGCCTTTCCTTTTTGTGCGTGCGTGTGTGTGTGCGTGCGCATGTGTATGTGTGTGTGTGTGCGTGTGTGCTAGGGACTGTGTGTGTGCATGGAAGGTAAAGACAGTCAGTCAGTGAGAAGCAAAGGTACGTTTGAGAGCAACTAAAATCTGACTGATTTCCATCTTCAGAGCATCAGCTGTATTCCCTAAAGAGGATGGGTCTATGCGATGGGGGTGGTATAATTATGTTAATGTCATATTTATAGAGGGGAGAGATTTTTCATTCTAATTATTGATTTGAAAGCTGTGGTCAAAATTGTTTGTTGAATCATGATCAGCTCTTAAAAAAAAAAAAAAAAAAGAAATCGAATGAAATCTAGGGACTGCTATACATATATATAACTCATATATATATATTTTGTTTCGTTTAACTATTTTGTGTCTGAGGCATAACTGATTGAATGGTGCACAGTGACAAAGAAGCGGCTCTTATATAATGTTACATTATATCATCAGCTGTAATAATATTTTAAATATTCCAAAATGTTCTGAAATCTGAAGTATCATTCTGGAGGGGAGGGTGAAGGGCAGGGGTGGGGGNCCTCAACACACACAGTTTTTAGCATTTCAGGGAGAATTTGTGCACAGAGCTTCTTGTTATTAAGCTTGTGAAGGGTTGGTCAGAAAAAATTAACTTCTTTCATTCTGATAATATTTCATGTCTGTCAAACTGATTTGTAAAACTGATTTTTGTCAAGGGTTGGACTCGATGATCTCTGAGGTCCCTTCCAACCCAGCCCATTCTATGATTCTATGGTAAGGCAAGAATGGCTGTAGTGGATGACAGCTGGAAAGTCTCTCAAGCCTTCATCATGGCTCCTTTTTGCAATTATATTTCCTGGTACAGTGTCTGACAACTGTTTGGGTGAAGGAATTTTTCCTAAGATCTATCTAAACTTTCCCTGGCACAAATTGAGGCCACTTCCTCTTGTTGCTTGTTACCTGGGAGAAGAGATCAACACCCACCTTGGTACAACCTCCTTTCAGGTAGATGGAGAGGACAATGAGGTCTTCCCTCAGCCTCCTTTTCTCCAGACTAAACAATCCCAGTTCCCTCAGTCACTTCCCATGGGGCTTGTGCCTGAGACCCTTCAGCACCTTTGTTACCCTTCTCTGGATNCTAATTCTTCCCCCCCTCTTTTCTTTTTTTCCTTTTTAAAGCTGAACGGCTTCCCGAAGAGCACTGAGTTTTCTATGACAGATTCTACTCCAGTGGCTAGGACCTTTATGGCTGCTGTTTCTTTTGCTCTGGGCTCTAATGGAAGACGAAAAAAAAAAAAAAAAAAAAAAAAAAAAGCCACGGTGGATCCCATCCCATCCCATCCCTAAAGTAGAAATTTTCTTTTTCATTCTGCAAACAAGGCTTAAGATCGGAGGAGAAAGAATTGAGGAAGTAATTTGGGATTGTTGTCATGCCATTAAAGTGTCCGGCTTCAGAACAAAATTATTCAGGAAATCTGAGCATTTCTTCTTACTGTATTGACAGTATTTGAAAGTTATGTGTGCTTTGAGTAATCTGGTTCAAGTGACAACAATCTCTGCATGCCAATTTTTTCTACAGCTTACGGAGCGAAGGCTAGTTTTGCCATTGGAAAGGAAGAAGCTTTTCCAGGCTGTCTGTAGAAGGATTAAATGTTGAACGTGGGGAAGAGGCAAAAAGTGAAACACACCCAAAGGTTATCCTTGCATCGTGAATGGGTTTAAAGTACTCTGTAACCCAGGGCCCACCTGAACAGTAGGACTAAAAGTACAATGAGGAAATATTTCAATTAGAAACCCCTTAACAAGCATTTAATCCTTCTTTCAGGCATTCAGGGAAATAGAATAAAATAGTTACTGTACAAATCTGCTGGCAGCAGATTTTAACCCATTTATCTCTTCCCTCTGATGCATTGTAGTATGGCTACTTGCAAGATGAGGCAGTGAAGATTTTTTTCCTGTGTTCTTTGTTTTTTCTTTTCAGAAGTTAAGGACTGTAAGTCTGTTCAGTCAGCTGATACATGAATGTATGTATGTGTCTTGCCTGTTTATTTGATCTTTTCTGCCCCCTACTTGAAACTGTGGTTTGTTTGGGAGGGAGAAGGGGTGGTTGATTATGGGGGGATGCTGGTTTTTTGAGTTCATTTGGGTTTGGGGTTTTTTTTTGTTAACAATAGCAGTTAAAGTTTCACTACTGCAATAATGACTACTAAGCAATTCAGTTTATTGGAAGATGAATTCTACTGGATCATATCGGACTTTTCCTAGTCCCTGAGACCCTAACTTGTGAGGTTTTTTAGCAACAATCACAAGTCAGGCTCTTGGGACCTAGGCGGAGGGGAACCAGCAGCTTTGGACTGTGATTGTTTCTCTGCAGAATTTAGAGAACCAAAGGAGCTTTCCTTGTCTGAAAGGGAAAAAGAGAAAATATACCTATATCAAATGTTAAGCAGAAGAACTGTTCAGAAAAGAAAAGAAAAGAAAAGAAAAGAAAAGAAAAGAAAAGAAAAGAGGAAAACCAAAATAACAAAACATCAAGCTGTTATCCACTGTGCAACATTAGGATGTTAAATATTTGTATGTTTAGAAAACTGGACTAAATGCCATGTAATATTTAGAATAAAAAGTTAAACTGAATGTCAGTTTGCACTTCAAAAAACAAACAAAAAAATCAACCAGAAACCAAACTCAAAACAGAATCTCAAATACACAAAAGGCTTTTGACAATAATATAATAATTATTATAGAAAATTCTGATAGATAATTGCCACAAAGTATATTTTCAGCTGTATTGTTACAACATTAATTAACTTTTAAAGCATAAAGCATAAACACTGATGTTTGAGGCCTAGAAAACATTCATTTTATTGTTTGAATAATGACTGCAGTTTACAGGAAACTGTTGCTTAGCATGAGACAAAGATTATTTTGTAGCCAGCTCCCATCATTTTTCTTTGTCTCAGTGAGAACACAATGCGGCATTTAAAATATAGTCTTATTTAATTTACATTTTAATCTGATAGAGTATCGGTATAAAAATCATACTACAGCATTAAAATCACTTTGCACACAGAATCACATTTCTTATACCTGTTCAATTTCAACTGAGCCGGCAATGCGATAAGCACCAGACCCAACTCCTGTCCTCTCCATCACTTTTTTTCATTTCCCCCCCTTTGTCAAAAAACATAGTGATCTCAAGGTTGTCCTTCATGTGTTAAGTACTTCACTGACTTTGCATAAGAAAATTCAGAAGCATACAAGTTATTCTGCACTGTTCATTAGCCTTGAAATTCTGATCTACAGCACATAATTTTATTTTTTATTATTTTATATATGGGTTAGTGATGTATAATTTTTTTCACTTTTTCCTGTGTCTAACCCAAGATGCTGCAGGACCTTGACCCATCAAACTTCACTGTGACAAAGGCTTCAGACAGATCAAGCATCTACAGTATTTGTTCATTTCAGAAGTGGTGTTTTGGTTGCAGTATATTTTTTCCACTTGTGTGGGAGGAATTCTGTTTTATTGTAAGCATCAAAACTATTGTTAAAATAAATTGTTCTTATCTCATAGTATGATACTTTTTTTTGTCTTGTTTTCTTAAGAGACAGAAACTATGCACTGCAGTGCATAGTTTTCAAGTTGCTCAAGATATAATTTGTCTTTAAATAGTCATAAAAATATTGCCTTAGCAATTACAATGATGATACATTTCCTGTAAATATGCATTTCTTTTCTTCCTAAACTGTCAATCCCACATGCTACGAACACTCCAAAGAGTTACTTGCAAACATTCAGACACAGAGGTAAATTTTTAACACAGTGTGTTATTCAACATAGACTTCTATTTAGTCAGTATTGGAAAAGTAGATCTGAACCTGTGTAGAAAAGATGAAGGTATCCAGCAAGGTGCTACACTCGTGAAGCATTTTGGTAGCAACTGACAGGTGCTATGTACAATAGCTTTCAGATACTGATCAGGTGAACAGGTATTGTGCTCTTTCAAGCTATATAATGAGATAAAACTGTATTATGTGTAGATATATACATGTCAATGTACAACTTAAATCATGCATAGTATTTATCAAGACAAAAATCCTTATAAATTTAATGACAATGCACTTGTCCAAACATATTAAAGATTTTCATTGCGTTTATTTTTTAATCATAGAACCACAGAATACCAGGTTGGAAGGGACCTCAAGGATCACTTGTATCCTGATTGTATCAGGAAAATTTACTTGGCTGTGAATGGTTCACATTCAGAACTCGGAACTCATTTTGCACATAATAATGTACGTAGACTGAAGGTGAAACTGTAGTGTGAAACATCTGTCTCTGTCTGTCTGCAGATTTCAAGTATTCACTGTTCTGCAGTGAGAGTGAGAAGAAAATGAATCATTAGGAACTCCTTCCCAGCTTATTTTTGCTACAGCAAAAACTGTAAATATGCAGTACTGCTTCTGTGTTACTGCTTGAATTGGGATAATTCCAGTGGCTCTTCCCTGCCCATCGTGCTCTCTGCTGCCCCTTGCCAAAGAGATGAAAAAGCTGGTATACCGCCTTCCTTTTTCCCTCCTCCCTCTTCTTTCCCAATTTCAACTCAGCAAACCCAACCTCTGGTACACATTGAGATCTTTGTGGTGGGGCAGAGGCGGATGGAGGGGAGGGAGCAACCCAGTCTGCACTTGGGCAGGATTCCCACCAAGATCAACAAGATGTTTCCCTGTCCTGGGACTATGTGACAATGCCTACAGACACCATGCAGAAAGCAGTCTTATTTACACATTGACAGTATATGAAAGCTGTCTTTATTAATGCAAATTAGTAGAAAATATCATCTTCAATATCCTATGCTAAGATGTATGTATGGAATTTCAATATGTTCTCACTTCTGTATGATTATATGCTCTTTCAGTCCAAAATGCTTTTAAATGCTGTTTCATATGTGATTTCAGAGTAATCAGCTTGTGCTACAACAAAAACCAAAAAACCAAAACACAAGCTCTTGCAAAGGGGGAGGAAGAGAGAGAGTGAAAATGATGTGTGGTGCATACAAAAAAGGAATGATATTAACAATTCGATGAATTCCTAGTTGGTGGACCAGACTGAGCCAGACGCATACATTAACGGCTGTCTGCTGCTGATGTGAGCCTGCTCAATGCGGTGGAAATGAAGGATCACCTAGTCTCTGACACCAGCTTATTTGTACATTTTAATTTTAAAAAGGAAAATCACTGTTTTACATAAACATCTTAACCCCTGCGTGATTTTCTTTCTTTTTTCCTCCCTCATATTGTTTGCTAATTTACTGTCAATTTAAAGTGCTGTTTAGCTACAGCCCAACAAAACATCAGTCAAAAATCAGAGGGAAGTATTAGCTTCTCTTTTGTCTGTCATGTACAATGGGGTTATTATTATGATAATTGTCTACTTTAATTTTTAGTCTTCATGGGAGATACAACAATTTTACAGAGCTTCGCTTTTGAAGCATTTTAAGTTTCAAGAAGATACTATTTAATTTTAAATCTAAGCCAACAAAAACTAATGCCTATAGCTCAGTCTGGGATGATTTAATCAATTATTTTCATTAACCTGAAAGTCGTTAGCACCTTAATATAATATTACATAGATGGGGAAGGCTTTCTTTTCAGACCATATACATACTAGGATCCATTAATACAGTGCTGTAGACTGTTACATGAGTCAGGGGAATTCCAATCCAAGTTAATTACTGTTGGAATTAGAGGAAAGAATATTTTACTCGAAGTTGTATAACAAGAGTCTACAATTATCACATTTCAGGGCATTGCTCTATTCATTTGATGAGAAATGTCAATGAATTTTAACAGAAGGTATTATGTATTTCCATGGGTAATGAAAATCGGCACATTCATGATTAGCTAGCACAACATTTTCAGTGTGTTAATATGCAATGCAGCTACATTTCTGTAGGCAGTAAATGTAGCCATCATTTTGATTTGCCCGTATGATGATTATGCTCAATTCCTGACTGGGTTCCTAATTTCACACTCAAAAGCAGTCATCTCCTTTTAGGGTGTATCTTACAAAAGGCTGTAGCCTACAAAAAAAAAAAAAAAAAAAAAAAAAAAATAAATCTGGCATCCTATAAAAATACCAGTTAAAGATGTATCCCTCAATTAAAAGTAAACTTATTTGGTTACCCTCATTTAAAGTATTTTTTATTTTGTCCAAAAATATCCCTGAGGCAATCATCACCTTGTTAAAATTTTTCATGATTTGATGATTATGATAGGCGTCTTCATGGTTTGTTGAATGCTGTGTCGTTCCATTCTTTCGCAGTGTTAATTATTCTTACCTGGTGAGTTATATTCTGACCATGAGCTAGCTATGTTAATCTGTATGTAAAACTATGTTTTACTTGAAGTGCCTGACTAGCAGCATGTGGATGGACTGTGGAAGCTTTAGAGAGTAAGTGTAAGTAAGATTATTAAGATGAACACTGATAAAATTATTTCATCTTTATAAACATCTCTAACCTATTAAGTAGGATTTAAAATTAATCATGGAATCATCCAGTCGATTAAAGACTGAATTTTATCTGGTAGGCTTTCAGGATTGCAATCTTTATTCCTGTTCCTGCTTATTTAGGGGTTCGGGATTAGTTGTAATTGTACAGTAAACTAGATACAATGAAGATAGTTTGAACAACATGAGTATCCTGTAGGGGAAAAGGCAGATAATATTCTGTACTTTTTCTTCTTCTTGTTAGCTGTTACAGCAGGGCTGTGATTCAATACAAGGAGGACATTCGTTTATTTAAATGGCCAAGCAAATCAACAAGGTTGCACTGAGTAGTTTAGGGATGGTAATTTTGGTTTTGGCTCTGAGTCGTTTTCTTCCACCACCACCCCCCCAACTTCTTTTCTTAGGTCTGTGCGTGTCATGCATGGGAAGGTATGAAGGAAAAACAGCTATTCAGCAGAGACATGTCCCACCCCTTTAATTAAGCTTTTCCTGGACTGTGTGAAAACACTGGCAATGTGTAATTCCCATTTGCAGGGGTTTTTTTAATATTATTTATTTTAAGAGATTCCCAAGTATTATATTAAGATACCTCAGTGATTAAATAAGCATGAAAATAGTTTCACTACTAAGTCACTGGATACTGAAAGGGTTGGATGGCATCGGCACAGAGCCAACTGGGAGATTTTATTTTTTTTTCATTTAATTCCTTTCACCTAGTAGGCTCCTTAAGCATTAGGCAGAACCCAGTATGTGGCTAAGTTATTGCTCTAGTGTTCATCACACAAAAAGCACAGTCTTAGCATTTGTAAATTTTCTTCAGGGAGGTTTCTAATCTGGACAGCATTTACGTTTGGGGATTACACCACAGTCTGTTCCCCACTACCTCCCCCTCTAACATGTAGCCCTTTCAACTTCTTCAAAGAAGTGGGAAAAAGTAGGTTCTTTTATTAATAGTAGAAAACAAACCGACTGCTGGACTTCCGTGGCAGGGCTCACATAATGCGGGAGGGTGGGAACTGTAACAAAGAATGCTTGAATGCACTAAACGTATAGTGAAACCCCATTTACATTCACTGATGGAGCTTAAAGTACAATAAGTGAGAAGTTTAAAGTAGAGATAAGCAGGAGCATGAAAAGACTTCTGTGAAGGTAGATACTTCTTGAAAAGTTTAGCACAGGATTTAATTTCAAACCCAAGTCTTTCCTAGCAGAATGCATTTCTTCATTTCTTCCCTTTGCTCAAAGCATCTCCATCAGATGAAGGTAAAGCAGATGAAGAGAGTACCCTCTGCATAAAGTTAATTCTGTTTCTACGATAGATGCACTGATTTTCATACAAGCGAGACAGTTAGCAGTGGAAAAGTCTTCATGGTTCACTGTTCCTCTGCACTCTTTTGCCTCTGCAAACTTCCTTTGATGTGGAATAAATAACTTTGTGTCTAGAAATAAGTTTGATTGTGAGATCCTCCCATGATTTCTAGTTGTCTCCTTCTCAAGCTTATGTGTACATGTTGGTATAGGTACACCAGAGAAATGGTCACGTTAGTTTTCTTTGCTAAACATTACTCTGTGAAATAGTATCACAGTATTACTGGTGAGTCGCTGTCATCTCTCACCTTCTCTTCCACCATGGTAATAATTTCTTTGTTTCAGCCCCTTCCTCAGCCCTGCGTTAAGACCCTACAAGATGCCAGTTTCATTTTCTTAAGAGTTCGAGTTAGCCTTGCTCCCACTTTTTCCATGTCTCTGTGATGGTTCATCATCCAGAACATGAAAGACATATAATTTTGCCCTACCTGTAACTTTTTGCAGAATCTGCATCCTCTCCCTAGGACCCATTCAGAGACGACTAGTTGTCAGTGGTTATATATTAGGGTGCTAGTTGGAGTTTTACAGATAAAACTCCTCTTGTTCATTTTCTTCTGAAGACTGGCATGATAGCCCTGATCACCGCACACATGGAACACAGGATCATTTGTGAAACATCAGGTTTAATAACTGTGATTTGGGGAGACTGAGGTACAGAATAACTTTCTGCTGCTCTCTTCAGCAAAGGTAGCTTCTGACGGTGATGTGCAAGAAGTATTTGCTACCGGCATTTAGTTGGATTCCCAGTTCCAGAAGTTTGGACAACCACTCCTTATCTTTGAGGAGCCTACTCCTCCTCAAAGAAGGAGGGGGCAGGCAGGCAGGCAGGCAGCAGGCAGCACTGCTCCGTAGACCCTCACCACAGGCTTATGGTGCCTTCAGTCCTGCAGGCAGCTGGCATGAGCCTAATCCAGACATGGCATTGGCTGTACACAGGACCTTGCCCTCTGTGTCTGTGCAGGGCCCCAAGGGTGCAAGGGCCCTGCTTTGAGCCAGCCTGGTGTGTGAAATGGCCGGTGCTGCCATTTTGTGGTGGCATTTTCAGCTTTTTGCTGCAAGTGGAGAGAGTTCAGCTCTCTGTTGGGAAGATTTCTCACAAGTCTGAGGATAAATAGTGCTTATAGCTCCTGCTCGTGTATTTATATACACACTCTGAAATACTCAGGGAGCTAGATTTACTGTTAGATTTTAAATAAACTTAGGAGACCTTGCTTTTCTGATGTTTACTGTATCAGCATATTATTTTGGATACTAATCCTCAAACTTCTGCCTTTTTCTGAAATAGATCTGTATGATCAAAATATTGATGTTGTAAGAGTCATTGGGGTGCACAGTTCTAAAACAGTGCCTGCATGTCTAAAAGTGAAACAGGTTACCAATACAATGTTGTAAACCTCTCCAGGCTGACTCAGAGGGTTGGATTTCTTGAGAGTGTTGTCAGTATCTGAGTATTGAGCTTCGGTAGGCCTTTATGAGTTACATTTCAGACCACAGTTTGGCTTTCTGAAATTTGGTAATCACTCCCTAAATGTTAGTGGGAAATCAAAATTGCTACACACAAATAACACTTTTAAAAACCTTTCCAATATTTCCAAACTGCCACTTACATGCTCTTCTGTCCTACATTGTTGGCTAAAGATTTAAGGTCATGATTGCAAACAATTCCCTTGAGCTGTGTTTCAGTGAGAAACTTTATTTTCTTTCCCTGACACTTGCCCTGTGTTGTCTAGGCAGACCATGGGATCTTTTGCATGAGGACCACCAGTCACTAACTGGGAGCATGGTGACCAGCGCTGTGGGACTTGGACTTCACTTAGAGCTCTGAGACCAGAGTGTAATGCAAATATTAGCAAAGCATTCAGTGGCAAGTAGGAGGTCATGCTTTATTGTGGTAGTGTGAGATGACATCCCAATATTCATCTAGTTACCATTCAGACTCTTCAGCTTTGTTCTGGCATCCACATTTACTTTTTGAATGGGCCTAATGATCTTCTGCAATAGCTTGTAAGAAAAAACATGTTAAGGAGTATCTCTCAAGAAAATCACAGGGCTTAGCATTATTCTATAAAGCAATCTTAAGTGTGTCTCACTTCTGTATGATTTTACTGTGGTCAAAGGTCCTTCAGCTGGCACCCAGCAGATAATGAAGTGACAGAAGACCATAGCATCTGTCATAATCTTCTCAGGTCACTTAGAGACTTTCCTGCCCTGAGGTAAAACATGTGGTTGAATGCCATCCTCTACCCTCTCTGCTTCTAGGTACCTCATGCAGTTCACTCAAACAAGAAATACGGTACCACACAGGGACTGTACCTTACGTGCAGCAGGCAAGGAAGATAGCCAGATATTTCCTCCTGCTTTTCTTCTCTTATTTTTCCTCCCCCTTACCTCCTCCTTTGCCTTCCTCCCTTGTGTCTCCCATACATAGCAGAAATATCACGTCTGCTGCCAAGGCAAACTTGATCATCTAATCTGACTTCCGCCATAAATCATGCCAAAGCATTCACCAAGCAACTCCCACATCAACACTAACAATTTCTGTTTGGTTAACGTGTGTATTTAGGGTTTGGGATGGCAGAGAATTCATAGTAACCTCAGGAACAGTGTCCCAGTAGTCTATTACATCACTATTAAAAAAAATAGGCTCTGTTTCTAATTGAAATTTGTTTGGCATCAGCTTCCAAATCCTGAAACTTTCCCTGACAATTTAAATGCTAATTTGCTTTCATTCCTTAACATTTTTTGTTGAAAAACTTCACTGTCTCACTGTAAGTTAGGTTTTTGGGAAGATCAGATCGTGTTGCTAGCTCATATTTGAACTCATTTTGTCAGTCTCCTCTAAGAATACCAATAACAGAACAAGTAATCTGATTTCAGGAGTTATATTATTAGTTCCGATAATAATTCCTATTTTCTTTTTTTTTGACTTATACATCTTGTTTATTTTCTTCTTCAGTCCACTATACTGAGACCACAAATACAGCTGAAGGAAGAAGGAGAGAAATAGATTTGAAGTCTTGTCTGAGCTACTTAAAGGTGCCTAGTTTCAGCTAAAATTATCAGGACCTTAGCACTCAAACTGCTAAGTACTTCTGTTGCCTTTATTCATGCACAACTTTATATCAACGGGAGAAATAACAGAATTAACTGTCAGTGTTTGGTTAAATATTAGCTCGGTAATTTTTAACATACATTTATCTATGTATTGAATAAATTCTGCTCAGTTTCAGAAAGAAATGGCAGCATCTGGCAGCATCTGTGTTATTCTTACTCTTTGAAAATTCATTTCATCATTTTCTGTGCTTCTAGTATACTCAAGTTTCAGAAATAAATCCTACAGATGGATTAAAGCATACCTATGTGTTGAAACCAGGAAATCAGTCTCACATTTTACAGGTATTCATCCAAGCTAGCTAGCTGAAGGATTATTTTTAATGTTTTTCCCCACAATAGTGTAACCTACTCTGTTCACAAGACTTATTTGTCTGTTCTCAGTAAATCTTCAAGCCTGTATGTTTCATCATTTTTCTATCAAGGGTTTGGGGAGGAGGGGTGTGGGAAGACTGATCTTAGATAAGCAATGCAAGTGGGTTGAGGAAGGAGATGGCTGGCATCTTGTAGCATTTCCAGACACAGCAGTACAGTTCCAGACAGTCACCTGCGTATTATCACTTTGTCTAAACTATAATTCACTGTCTGGTAGTGGCCAATGCTGACACCTTGACATTTTCAAGAAGGGTGAAAGACCTGATTTGAATGGAAATCAATTTCATTTCACAAATCTTGGGATACTGCTCCCAACCTGGTCTTGTTCTTTTTTGTGTCTTATGCAGATTTTTCCTGATCTTGTTAAAATATTTATTGTGTTATACAATTACTTTTATTTTCTACCCACACTTTAAAATTACAGCAAAGCATCATGGGATCCTTGTAGATGTAGGAAAGAAACTCCCTTTTCTGACAGCCTGTTGAAGATGATGGGGCACAGCTCCTTTGGCTAATGGTGCAAATTTAACTTTTTCACCACATCCACAGGCGGTAGCTAGTATGCAGTGGAAGGAAGGACAAGCACAGCTCAGAGCATATGATCTTGCATCCCTGCTCTGCAGGACAGTAATGCCTTTGGTGTCTTCCAAAGGGATGCTAAGTGCTGGTAGACCAGGACTTCCAATTGCGCAATAAATTTTCACGCTTGTAGCTGTCTCTCTGCACCCAAAATGCTCCAGAATTTCTAAAAATCTCCTCTTTATTTTTTAGAATTTAATACAGATACAGAAACCCCATGTGAAGGAAATGAAAGTTGTTTGGGTTTTTTCCCTGATTTTTGTTTGTTTTATTCCCTGATTGTTGTTGTTGGCTGGGGAAGATATTCCCCAGTCAAGGAGGGAGGGGTATGTGTTCAGTAATTGTAGAACCCACAACACTGTTACAAGTGTAAGTAAATAAAATCTAAAGCCTGTTTTGCTCCAACTGTCTGATGCATCCCTCCTTTTGGAGGAAGGCAGACTGTGGGAGCAGCTCCTTCGTGTCACACAAGAGGTTGTGTACATAGCCACTGTCCCAGCTGTGGGCTTTGAGGTGGTGTCAGACCTTCAGTGAATGAGGGTCCAAAACAGACCCAGATATATTCTTCATAGTTTTTGCATGATGAGCTACCACACTATGCACAATTTAAGTTTTCTTGGTGAAACAAAACAATCTGGAGGACAACTTGGTTAAAAAAGGGAAGAGGGCACCAGGGCCGGAGGGGCAGACAGATCACGTAGTGCAGTGCATGCATAAGAACCTAAGCCAAATGAGTAAGCTGTGCCTAAATTTACCAGCAGATACATTCCTGTGTTAAGCTGAAAATGAAAAGATGGCCTTAGTGCACAGAGGATTAAAAATGTCTGATGGTCATTTCATGTTTAAGCTCCTTAAACAGGAAAGTGTGAAACACGTTGTGGTGTCTATAGCAACAGGTGTGAAATCAAAGGTAAGGATTTTTCTCTCTTTCTGTCTCTCTAGCCTGCTGCACAATACTCCTGAAAAACCTGTAAGAACCTCATTAAAACTGTGCATGTATAACACAGCCCTAGTGCATCAAATGACTTTCAAAGGCCACAGCTACATGCTGTCTAGACACTGTCAATTGGCTTTATCACAGCTCACCTTAAGAAGCAGGGAAAGACAGGGTGCTGCTGTGTGGGGGGGAAAAAAGTGCTAACAATCTAGCAAATTGCTAGCATCTAGCCCAGCATCTTTTCTCTCTGACAATAGCCACTAGCTAGGGAACAGGATAAGATCAGGACAAGTATAGCAATACCTCTCTGTTGTGTTTTCCTATCTTCCACAGACTGTAATACAGTGACTAATAAATGGTGCCAACCTGTTTAAGCACCCTTGGTATGATCTCTTTCCTTTCTTCCGTGCATTTGCTTAATTATTTCTACTTTAATTGTGTGATGCCTTTTGGTATCATAACAATGCTATCTTTTCTGGACTACAAATATCTCCATGTTCTGTAGGTTCACTTATGGCTGAGGAGAACTGAGAAACATTTCTTCTGTAAGTTGTTTTCATGGACTTCCAAGGCACAACACCTCTATTTAACCTGCATCATTATTCTCATTGAATTTTTTTGCTCAAATTATTTTCTTGACAGGCAGAATTTGTAATGTGCAGTTATATGACAGATTTTACCTGGGCCCTTTTTTTTTTTTTTTTTTTTTTTTGATACCTGTAGCTTATTGGCAAACTTTTCCAGCCACACACACTCTGTATTCAGTACAATAAAGAGATTTTTAGGTAGATTAGATCAGAACTGTGCTATTCTTTGGCACTGTGATGTTCTCATGACTGTAATTATCAGTGCAAATCATACTCTGCAAGACAGAGGTCTCCTGCACCCTTGTAGTTTCCATAAAGTGCTTGGGCCTTGTTAAATTCAATGGGAGCTTTTGTCATTGGCTTCATCTCCTAAGGCGTCATACTCAAATTTAAGTGTTTGAAGAGTGACCACCATTCTTAGAAAACATCTAAAATATTTCTACTTCCCAAAAGCTCCATACAATGATCTTGATTCTTTCATCCTTAACATAACCCCAAGTCACACATGAGTAACAGTGCAATGCAATGTAACCTTGAAACCCTCAGGGGTTTCAAGAGCAAGAGGAAAAGTTTACATTCAAGATTGAATCAAAGTAGAAAACTAGGTCCAAGAAAGGTTTTTAAATCATCTGTGTTAACAGACTGAAAGGTTCTGTTTAGATTTAAGCAAAGAAATATAATATTTATCTGGTTTGCTCAGGATCTAAAAACCTCAACAAAAATAGAAACACATCAAGTGGCCTCACTGTGTATTGTTTAACATGATGCAAAACTATCTTGACATATTTTTAATGGAACGTGAGTTTAAATATTAACTGTTTAGTTTAAACAGAGATTTTAGCTTTTAATGTAGCAGCTTTCTTGGATGAATCGTATGGGGTCTATGTGAGCTTTTAAAGTAATTTTAGCATAACAAGTTGTAGTTTGATTTACTAAAGATTCTATCTGAACTAAGTCACAGTCCCTATTTTTAAGACGATCACTAAGTTCTTATTTCATAACCAAAATATAACATCTATTAAGAAGTTCTGGTTGAAGGAGAATTATATCAAGAAAAGGTATTCTGCTCTATAATGACATTAGGACATACTAATGTCCTACAATGAGGACATACTCCAACATGGTTGATGAGGCCAATCAAACTGGATTCATACTGTTACTTGGTATTTATTTTAGACCTGACTGCATAGTAAGAACCTTGAATTTAGTGTTAGTTGTTCAGCACAGTGACGAATCTATGTAAGAAAATAAGTTTAAAAATCTATGTAAATTCACCCAGTGTGACTAGGACAAAGCATAGACACAAGCTAGTGTCTGACCACTGTTGACCACTGTTACTGCTGTAATAGTCAGATTTCTTATTTTTGCTTTCTTCTTTATTTTCTTAATGTCGATGTTAAAAGATAGACTCATCAATATCTACCTCTGTTTTTGCAACAATGAAATGGTGCTCCCATTTTTCTCTAATTTGCCTTTTCCTACAAAGGTCAGAAGATCAACTGAGGGACATTTGGATGTCAGCTGTGTAAACACATACTTTGTCAGTATTCTAGTTTGCCCTTTCCATAGCTGCAATGAGCACTTTAAAATGCACAGTCTAAGGACTTGCTAGTGATAAATGTACCTCTGACACCACAGGTGAGGATGGTTGCTCCTTTCCTGAAAAATCTCCAGTCCTTATAGTGGCCCTGCCAGAAGCACAGCGAGCAGAGGCAGCTCCTTTTGCAGTACTCCAAACCCACACTGAGACTCTCCTTTGCTTCAGCCCCTCTATGAGCCTCTGTCCTCAACAGCCCCATGTGATTGAGAGGCAAAGGTGCAGTCCACTCTTTGGGGGACTTCTGTGTGTGCAGGCTCAGATGGGAAACATACACATTTGAGTACTAAAGTCAAGATCTTGCTCCTCATCCCATGTTTAAAGACATTGTTTTGTTTTGCTTCTTTAAATGGAAGCAGAATTTCTTTTCCTTGTGCCTCTGAATTCACTCTGAGAACATTATTTGTAGTAAAGATTCATTGTTAGAAAATTTCTTTCAAAAATGAGTTGTCACTTTGCTGAGTTAGATCCGTGAAAGCTGAAAACTAGTGCATTAAAGACAATTTCCAGCAGTTGCAGAAGACATTTTCCTAAAAATCTGTTACACAATTTGAAGAGACTCAGCACATTCTCTGATTGAAACCAAGTTACTTGCTAACATTTCAGAAATACGGAGCTCAATGAAATAAAAGCACAAGGTCATTTCTATTTTTCGTGATGAAAATAAGGCTAAATTCATGACCAGTATAATCAGGTTCAGGCCCATTGACTTTCGCAGACATCGCTTATGCCAAGTGTCAGGCTGGCTCATTGAAAATAATACTGCAGTCCCCCTTTGATCTATGTTACCAGAAACAGAGCCTATGCATACACAGAAAGGTCATGTTCAAATTCTCTATAGATTCCGGACACCTCTTACCACCTCAGCTGACCTACTCAGTGGAGTGGGTACTAGTGGTAAGTATTTATAGGACCAGGATGGTAGTCTCAAACAATATGAAGATGTGGAGATCTACAGAGTATGTTTCCTCTGGAGGTCTCTGGATTTTTAATTGGTTTGTTGGGTTCTTTTTTCTTCTCTTCTCTTCTCTTCTCTTCTCTTCTCTTCTCTTCTCTTCTCTTCTCTTCTCTTCTCTTCTTTTCTTTCTTTTTTCTTTCTTTTTTTCTTTCCCTGTCTTATAATTTTAAGCTAGAATACAAATAACATGCAACTGAATGAATTTTCTGTTTTTTCATTACTTATGCAGTATTGTTCACTAGTGACTGATACATAACCAACTTCAGAAGACACCATACCTAAATGAGTATTTGTTATTCAGACAGCATTATTACTAGAAAGAGAGATTCCCTGAAAAAACCCTGCCGAATCTGAAATTCACTTACCCAGTCAGAGGAAGAAAAACCTGTGCATGGTAAAAATATGAGGATGATAATATTTCCTAATCACACTCTCAGGCTGGAAATGATTTTGCTATCCTAGCCCCCTGAAATGCTATTTGGTGGGGGTTTTTTTGTTTGTTTGTTTTTTAAGTCTCTCAAAAAATGAGTAATAGCAAGAACATTTTGTGTCTGAATGGCATGCATGCCTATGTGAGAGTCTGAAACCATGCAGCTTCTAGCATCTGGGGGTGAAGTCTTGCTGTTCAGCAAGCTGCTCTGGATAGTATGGCAGCAAGCTGGAAACACCTATACAGCAGTGCCAAACAAAATAAGTGGTTTATTTGGTTTGATTGTATTTTCTAATCATGCTGTTTCATTTTAAATCTCTGTCTTTAACATGCCAACACATAAACAGATAAATGTACTTTAATGAAATCACTGCTGATCTTTTTGACATCAAGTCTACGTGTCTGACCAAAACAATCCAACATGGGTTTTGTGGTCCTCACAACAGTAGGCAATGACTGCACATACATATATATATGTACTACAACTTTTTGAATATGTATTTCAAAGCATGCATTTCAATTTGTGTTCTGTATGTGCTTGTGTCTAATTTTCTGTGAACTTTGTCATGGAGGCACCAAGAAGCCCGGCAGAACAGGGAGGTGTCAGTCCACAGCCAAGCTGCCAGTGTGTGCATCTGTGCCTGGCCAGCTCACCAAACCATCCAGGGACAGAGTCCTTTGTTTTGCTGCTGGGGTGTTCAGCTGGGAAAAGCCCCAGATCCAGCTCTGGCAGTACTTGAGAGCACTGTGCTAGGCTCCCAATTGCTACGTGCTATGAGCATGGGGTACCTCATCCCATGACTCCTAGGACCATAAGTCCATTGTGGGGCCCTCTGATCTGTTGCATGTTCACACTCAGGATGATTGTCTGAGAGCTTTAAACTCATGTCACTTCACATAGTTTAAACATTAAGGAATCCAAAGTGAGATCTTCAGTGGTTTCCTCTGCTAAACTTTTCCCTTGTGTGTAATGACTTGTGGGTGGCAGAAGAGGGAGGAGGGGAAGGTGAGAGGGAAAACCAAGGGTGTCCTTGGCAGGCAGTGATTTTGGACTAGCAGGAAGCAGGCGCCTCTGCTCTCCAGCCCCCACATACTTCTCAGTCCGTGTCTGTTGAGAGGCAAAAGAAGCCGATATTGTTCCCTCTAAAATTAATTCCCAGTTAGCCAGTTACTCCTGGTTTTTAGCTTAGAGCACACTGTAATTGCATTTTTCATTTCAGTAATTATAGAGGATATTAAAGTGGATAGACAGTTGTAGCAATCTGGCTCTTTAGACATACCCACTTGTCCAAGATCAAATGGCTACAGCATATTTAGGGTTACAGTCTCCTTCTTTTCCTTCTTGTTCTCTACTGCAGTGGATTTTTTTTTCAGCGCTACCATGGCAACGCTATATCTGGCTGCCAGCTCTGTCGTAAGTTATTGAACTGAGACTGGCTTTTGGTTTAGCAGATAATTAGGTTCTGTCTCACAGGTTCATTTTCCTGTGACTGGGACGTGAATATGACCTACAGCTGGCCTCAATTTCAGTGTCACAGACAAAACTTTAACCCTTCCCAGTCTCTCACCACTACTGTACCCACTGCGATGGCTGGCGGTGATTGCCAACGCTTTCCTGGGAGTGTTGGCCACAGCACACCCTGGTGAGTCCCCGGGGCTGGTTGCCCAGGCTGTGCTAATCCCCAGCGAGGAGGGAGATAGCCCAGCTTGCACTGACACGCTGGGCTGGCAGGGGAAAATCTATCTCTAGCACCAGATGTATATTGATTGTCTGGTATGTAGATTTGTCGGAAAGGTAAGTTCACTGCTTGATTAGTGACCCTTTAAATAATAGAAATGCATTGGGTGGTGGCAGACATTTTTTGCTTGACAAAGGAATATGAAATATTTACAAGATGTCTGTTTTAATGCACAGGGCCCCACCTTCGCCTGGTACCTGCAGAGAGGGAGTGAAGCTGCGAGGAGCTGCAGTGTCGTTTCCACTTGAAACTCCTGGATTTGCCTTTTCTCCTCTGGGAGAAGGGTGCTTCCAGCCAGGTTCCACCTGCCACAGGAGCCCATCAGCCCACAGCACACAAGCCCTGGGGTGGGTGCAGGCAGCAGAACAAACCCTCAAATAAGGCCTCAGAAGAAGGAAGATCTGGCATTTTCTTTCACACAGTTCTCAAATCTGCTCTTTTCCACGTTTATACGTGATATAATATGGTCTCACAGTTTTAGCCATTCCAAGCCAGGGCATAAACAACTCTTCTGTCTCTGGGAAAACATGTAGAAAAAGGTATCAGTCCAAGTGGAATTCCAAAAGATTTCGCCAACAGATAATTCCTTATTTGTCTATGGAGTGAGACAGGTTTTTCCTACCTGGAATAGTGCAAGAGATATTTCTCTCCCAAAGCCAGCTGACAACAGAGGGTATTCCAGAGAAGCACAAGACCCCTGGGGTAGGATTCATGTATCTGTTTCTCTGGGGCTACAGCTTTTCTCTGACTATCTGGCAACCCACACCACAATGAGACCAGTGCTTGCCCCATCTGTGTTTCCTTTTGATGTTCTTCTTTTTACGGAATATCAGAATAAAACAAAATTTTTAAAAAATAATAAAATAAAATAAAAATTTAAAAGAGGCTAGCTGCAAAATTTTATGGATTTCCACCATTATCCACCACAGGGCTCTCTCATTCAGGATATTCTCTGTGCATGGTACAGATGTGCAGATGCCATCAAGGTGGACACTTTTCCTCAGTTTCCCTTCCCCCTCTACACCAAATTATTTGTGGTGATGTCTCTTGATTGGAAAGTCAAAGAGTTCAGATGGGTCATTTGTCTTGCCTCTATGGAACGTGTCCTTCTGAGCTAATCTCCCTGCCTGTGTTTGTCGATAAAAACTAGTATATTTAAAACCTACCTGTTATACAGAACAAAGCAAATAACATTTCATAGACCACAGACAGTGACTTCTCACCCAAGATAATGCCGAAAGCTGCAGATTTAGCATATATGTATAACTGAAATGATCAAAAAAGGTCCTCAAGGTATTTTATGATTAACATATTCAGTGTGGGTTAGATGTCCTTGCAATGATAGTGTAAAAGTTTTGCTGAAGGGTTAAACTCAGAGTGAGAGTGGGCCAGAGGGGAAGGTTCCCCTTGAATTACAGTAGAGAGATGCTCTGTTTGGCTGATACATTATCCAGCTGCTGGGTGTTTATGAACACTGCCAGGGCTGGGACCCTGCAGCTCTGAACTGGTAAGTGGGCAGCATGTTGTAACATCAGCAGCATGTTACAAAATATTAGTGAGGTGTTATTTTTAAAAAAGAAAGCAAACTTATCACCAAGCCATTGTGAAGGAGCATTTTCTATTATAAATATAATAATTCAAAATTTATTTCTATCTGTAAGGAATTTTTATGGGGGTTTTTTAGGTTTATTTTCCTTTCTCCCCCTCCCCCTCATATTTTATAGCTACTAAACAGACTAAATAGTTTCATAGTTTCAGTTTTTGTTTGGAACTGGTTTCAGTGTCTGGCCCTCATATCCTGGCATAGTCCCGAAATATTTCATCTGTGATCACAGTTTAAAGCCAAATGAAACACTGTTTTAATTGGAACCATTAGAGAAATCAAGCAAATATTGCCAGTGCTGTTAAGTTTTATAAAATACAGATAAGTAATTTGAATGATTGACCTAGAGCAACCTGACATTGTCCCCAAAACATTGGCAAACGAAGGAGTGCAAACCAGCTCACAAGAATGGGGATTGAGGGTGGCGGGTGAAGAAGACAAACAACAAAAACAACAACAACAAAAACAAACAAAAACCCAAAACAAAATGGAAAAAGAACAAAAACAAAACAAAAAAAAGCAAACAGGAAAGATTCCATTATTGCCATTTCATTATTTTCCTCTTGAGCAGCTTGAGCTCTTAAACCACAGAACCCTTATTGTAGGTAATTAATCCCACTGCCCACCACAACATGCACTGTTTACCACAACTGGCAGCAAATTAGATGCCTCCAGAAGATTCACATGTGTCAGATTCTTCTGAGTCCCCAAGCTCTTCCATGTGAAAGGCAAAGACTTGCAGGATCTCAGCTACTCCAGGTGCCGAGTCCTACATACTAGCTTCTGGTTTTATTCACAGAACAATTGCTAAAAATCAAATTACAAAAGAAGTTAAAGATAGAAAGAGTAAATTAGAGAACTTCTTGCTTTTTGGCAGTCAGTAAATGCTCTGTAAATTTATCCTGAATTTGAAAATTTCTTGGCTGTTTAAAACCTCCACCCCAACCCTCCAGCCACTTTACAGAATGTCCACAAAAGAAAAAATTAACTGAAACAGAAAAAACCCACCCCACCCCAAATTCTGTTTTATGACATTCCTGCAAATGTTTATTTTTACTGATAAAAGATTTCAGTACAATGTGTCTGGGAATGGTGGGAGTCTTTGCAACCTTCAAAATTCATACATCCTAATCAGATGGCCTTTACTAGTCTCTGGCAGAACTCACCTCTATATGTTGCCTCTGTGTTGGATGTTGGCTGGTAAACCTATATGTCTGAGTTACATACCTTGTTGAGTGGACTGTGAGAATACTTCCCCAAGTATGTCTCATCCTTTTGACTTCTTAGCACTGTTTATCCTTATGAGATACTTTGAATAGTACTTTTAGGGGACCCAAATGAGTCTTTAGCTTAAATATTTTGTGACAGCAAAGTCAAAAGTGCTTCAGATAGTGGGATCCGTTCCTTGGATTCATAACTGACTAGCATTAGTACAAAATATGCTGCTTTAAAAATAAAAAGCTTGTTTTGCTTTTTTCTTTTTCCTTTCATGCTTTACAGTATATACTGCCTTTTTTTTGTTTGTTTATTTTTTTTCCCCTAGGTTATCAAGCAAATAGAAAAAATAGCATCCCACTGGTCTAGTAGCAGGTGTTCCTGCCCTTGGAGGGGGGGCTTGGAACTAGATATACTCTGGGGTCCCTTCCAAAGCAAACCAAAAATGAGAGTACGAGTGTGATATTTAAAGAGGAAACTTTTGATTCATGATATAACTTAAAAATCTAGTCACAGTTCAACTTTTTTCAAACTAAAAAATTATTTTTTCCTAAATCAAAGTGTTGTTTTCATTCCGTAGTTCATGATATGCCATGGTAGAGTCTATGAGAGGATGCTTCAGCAAACCAAACTTCAGCCTGTTGCCCAGGCAATGAAGGACTGTATTTTTATTGTTTCATTTTTGCAGGTTTTTGTAATGTTTTCTTTTTTAATAAATACTAAATCTGCATAATTTAGACATTATTTTGTTTCAGCTCTGCAGAATGGAAGTGATTTTTTATTTTAAAGGAAACAAAGTTGTCATAAGCTACAACAAAACTAATTAAAAATTGAAGCAGTCTTGTCCAACCTAAACTGATCCAGAGAGCATTTCTTTCTCCAGTCTGTTTTCTGGTGGGCCACATATCTTTACTTCTTCTGTGCTCTCAGGCCCAGGAAGGCCATGACTGCTCTCAGGGATGGGTCTGGGCAAAGGCATCACTCAGAGGAAGGGGAGATGAGTGCTTCCCAATGGCAGTATCTTGCACACTGAGTTCATCAGCAGCACTCCAGAGGCAGCAAGGTAGAGTTATGCTCACCTTTGTGGTTGCTTTTCAGTTCTCATAAATATCTTTGCTTGTCCTGAATGCTTGTGTTGTGTTTGGACAGTTGTCACCATGGAAGTTTTTGGGGATAGATAAAGAAGCTCAGACAATATGTTTCCTCAGCTGCTGTAGCAGAGCTTTGACAGTCATTCTTGGCCAGGGTGGCACTTCACCTAAGCAAGAATCTTAATCTTTAAAATGTGCACTATATTTTTAAAAGAGCACTCAGAGAACTCACTTATTTGTTAAACAGTAAATTACAGACTGCATGGTTGCCACCTTAATCACTCATATCTAATAATTCTTACTAGCTCCATGGGTGTGACCTTTTCTAAAATAATTTCCATGCAGTAACAGCAATAAGATACTTTAGGCAGTAGATTTCTGGGAATCATTGCACTTCTGAGATTGCTGGAATCCCTCATTCTTCGTCCTCATGCTTCACAACACATTTGATGCATGAAATTATTCTCTTCCAATGTGATACCTTCTCCTACTTTTATTGCTTAAGTGATTATTAAGGATTAGCATGTTAAAAGCATTGTGAGAAATTCAGAAAAAAAAAAATGGAAAGGGAAGATAATATTTTGCATTAAAGTTATCAACCTGATCCACATTCCAGTGATTTTTTATTCCAGTCATTAGAATCTGTATCTATTACACATCCAGAGTATGTTCTAGCAAAAATATGGAGGCACAGTATCTTTCTTTACAATGTGTGGTAAATAAAAATTGTGTCATCTATAGCAGAAACAACCAGAATTGATGAGGTTTTACATTTACAAGACTAAGGAGAAATCTATTTCTCTGTCCATTGATGGCTATTGCCAGCTGTCTCCTGTATGCAGGTACCAGTCTTTGTTCCCAGGATTTTATGCATTCAGCTGTGATTTCTCTCTAAATCATTTCACCGTATCTTGATTGATTTGCAGAGAGAATACAAATTCTCTTGACACAAATGTATCATTACCATTTTAAATTGTAATCTTATTCAGAGGATGTTGTTGTTTTTTGCCATTGAAGTTCGAGAACAAAAGGCTGGAGTTTTAACATTTGTTGCAATACTGACAATAGCCACCCTTGGGGTTTTTTTTCCCATATAACATCTAGTTGCAGTATGAGGAAACGGCATTTATTTCATGTTCTCTAAAAAACAATGCATACACAATCACAGAAACATAGCTACTGTGCATTTTTTTTCTTTACTGTGAGCAAGCACTGTAAAAAGCCACCATGCCTTTTAGCTAGTGGACTAGAGAAGCAACCCTTCTTTTGGGGTTGAAAAGCCCTCTAAAACCAGTGTTTGAAAAATGGCGTATTTTACTACGTCCATACTTAGTAAAGTCCTATTTACAAAACTCTGGTGAGCACTACTCTCAAGATGAAAGTTATTTACTTCTCTGCGTGCTCTGATGAATTGAAATTTTAGCTGCTTCCATTTTTTCGTGACAAACTTCATACACTGTAAGGAAATTCTAGAGCTTTGATAACCAGGGATGCATCACCACCCCAACTGTTTCTCAGTTTGAAATCATGTACCTATGTAATGAAATATTTATTAGCAATTCCAAGCAGCACCAAATAGAGCAAAAATTATTTTACGCTCTCATAGGATCCATCATTCATATGAACGTGGCAAATACCCTGCGATAAGTAATATGTAACATCGGATATCTATAGGGTCTGTTCAAAATAATTTTTCCTAAAAATATGTTATTCCTCTCTATTTATTCTCTCTCCTGCTGTACCCATTCTCAAAACACTTTCACATGCTAGGTAAAATGGCAAAAATTAGGTGAGAAAATATGATCATTATTACTGGTTTATCAAGCAATTGCCATAATTGAAATTTAGATTTTGCTCCCTTCTTTATTTGATGAGGTGTGTAAATCTCTATAACTTATATTTTATCTATGTCATATAAGATGTATTCACTAATCTGCTTATGTCTTTTTTCGTTACAAAAGAGATGAAAAATATAATCCTCAACATCAGCAAACTGGTCTGTTGTTTTCACAGGCAAGAAAGATCTGAGAAAAGGCAAGCTAGCACAGGTTACACGTGCAGTAAGTCTTAGATGTATGCTGTGTTTTATGCAGATGGCATTATAATGAAATCTTGTAGAATAAAATCTTTAATTAAGGAAAAGGAGAATTGTGAAAGTTCTTTTAAATTTGGTCTGCAAGTTCTTGCATCATATCCCTTCATGAGACTCTCACTGAAAGGTCTGTGATGGTTGATTCGAGACAACTGATGGTTGGTGCTTCTCCCCTTGGGCAAATACATTGGCTTTTACCAGTACTGAAGGTACTGGGAAATAAATAACATACAGGGAATAATTTCTCAAGAAGCAGGAAAGAGATGTAGGGCCAGGCCAGAAAAGGCCAGTACAGTATTTGCAACATCATTTCCCTCTTTTCTGATGAATTTTTGAACAAATAGGTAAGTCATATCTCTAGACATATCAAGTAGCCTGCTTGTGAATAGCAGACTCAGTGAATTTCAAGCAAATTGTACTGCTGCGTCTTTTCAGAAATTGTCATCTTTTTAAACCCAGTGCTTTCCAACATCAGTCCATCCTGCTCACAGTTCAAAAAGAGAATTGTTACCAGAAAATATTCTTCATCTGATGTGTTCAACCTGAATATTGAGAATAGATACTAATGAGAAACTTCACAAGCTCTCTGGTCCCACTCTGAGATAGCTTGGGAAGGATTTTCATCTTCTAGGTCCACGCTGAATGGCAATGTCAAACTTTTTGTACCTGAATTCTTTGCCTCTTATTGCTCTAAATGTCCACAGTACTTATTATGCCGTGAGTAAAATTAATGCAATCACATATAGATAAGTGGTTAGTTTCTATGCTCATGTGGAGAGGTTTGGGAGAGATACACATGTGTTTCACATCTGCTGGTTTCTGGAATTTTGATACAGTGTTCTTCGTCTTTTTCTTTGCCTATTAATAGTGTATCTATTTAAACTCCATATGTGAACCAGAAAAATTAATTTCTTCCTCTTTTTATACTGCCAGATGAATATGAATCTCATATTTCTGGAATATATTACACAGAATTATTTTTTTTGTTTGGTGACCATTAATACATCAAAATGTGAACATAAACATGTTTTTATGTTAGGCTTTTCATAGTATATTAAATCTCCTGGGATGTAAATTATCTGCATATTATTTTATAATCAATAAATGTTGTTATTTACATCCTCTTTCAAATTTGTATAATAAGGTATCCTTTTTATTATTCCTGGCTAGAAAATACCAGCCTAATTTTGCTTAGATCCGCTGACATTTTAGTAGAAAAAAATACTTAGTTAAGTATTTTAAAATTATTCTTGGTTTGTTTTTCTTTTCTTCATAATACCAGGTATCACCTTTGATTAATAACAATCATATAAAGGCTTTGTTCCTCTTATCTGGGTGTCAGCAGTAATTGGAATCCATATCCATATCCTACCTTGCAATCATGCTGCAAAAGGCCAATAAATTCCCGCTGAGTGTGTTACTTGTTAAATTTAGTGCATTACATTCAGGGTAATGAATAAAAGCACTGGGCCGTTACTGTCTGGTTGGCAGGGGAGGAGTAAGATCAGCCAGACTCCCCCGAGTCCCCGAGCAGGCTTAAAATTGTGACAGGCAGAATCAAGGGACTCCCTAAGCATCACAGTTCAGTTTGTTTCCCTTAATTTCCTCTCCTACCAAGATTTTTGAGGAAATGGAGGGAAGTGAAATAATCTCCTACGGAAATACAAAATACACCATGCTTGTATACCAGTACTCCCTAGTGCAGATTCTCTTCTAGCCAAGCATGTTTAAAAGTAATATTTCTGTGTTAAGCATTCAGCTGATGACAGGTTTGACTTTGCTTTAAGAGATGCATGTATCATACAGAATAATGTATATATTATATATATATATAAACATACGGCGTAATGTAGCTTTTTAAACATTTATATATAAAACTATACACTTAAATATAGTAATAAAAACCACCCCATGTCAACCCTCTGTTGGATTGCTGACTGATAGAAATTACCACTCAGACTTCTCTTTTGGATGTCCAAGAGCTGATTTGGCTGACACAGAGATAGCTCATTGTTCCTCACTGCTGTGAGAAACATTATATACTTGAGTTTTGAATGTGGACCTAGTAAGTTCCTGCATTTTGATTCCTTCTGATATGCAAATTTATGGCATTAAAATAATGAAAGTCATTTAAATAATATTATGGAAGAACTGAAGTTACAAGGCAGAGACTCAGTGAAGGGATACACAAAACTATTTTTATGAGATTGATAAGGACTTTCTTACACCTTCTGCATCCTCCTTTTGGATTTTTCTGTGTTTCTGAACAGGGAGGGCATGTGAACACATTGTTCCATCTTGAAAGAGAGAGCGGTTTGGACTCGATGGAGGCATTGAGGTCAGGAGGGAAGAGAGCCTTAGGTGCCCTCATGTGACCATGTAAGAGGGAAGTGACACATGCAGGGGATGAGCCATCCTACCTGGGCCTGGAGAGATGCTTTGGGGCCTTTTACTCTCACCTCCGTGCCAGCTCCTTATTCCTTTGGGAAATCTTGAAAGGGAGTCTAGGATAATCACAGCCTCAGTATTTTCTGGGCCTATAAAGCTATGATTTTTGGCAAGATTTGGCCTTTTACTGAAGCTGCACTTTCTTTCAGGACCACCTGTTAGGGCAAAAAATCTCAGTAAAATCCCCTGAACTGGAAATACTGAATAGTAAACAAATTATGTGAAGATGTATCATGTAGATCCTGAGTAACTATATATTTTATTTTCAAGTGAACTAAAATCCAAAAAGCCAGAACAGAGTTATAGAGGAGATCTTATCTCTGCTGCACTTACAGGCAAAGATTTTACTTCTTCAGGATATTATCAGTGTGGAGTTGCTTTACTGAGTCCTTCTGAAGCAGTACAGTCTTTTCTGACTGTAAATAAATAATCTTTCCTTTATCCTTCAAGAGCGGGAGTAGATTTTCAAATTTGCAGAGGAAACTGCAAAACTAGGCTCCTTGCACTGTATCTACCAAAGGATTCAGGTTTTCTAGCTCTTCTAACAGTTTCTGGAAATATTGAGAGTTAAAATTCTGATCTTCAGATTTTCCACTAGCCTCAAAGTGTTGGAAGTTTATGCATGCTTGCACTTCTATCAGTAAAGCTGTTCATATAACTACAGTTCTTCTGAACATGTCTTGTTAACTATCCTGAACAGATAGCCAACTTGGCCACCTTTGGGAACCACAAAATGGATGTTCTTGTATCCATATCTCTTGCAAACCCTGTTTTGATATGCACAACACATCCAAGTAAGGAGACTTTTGCAAAACGCAGGCAGATGGTGGGTTGATTAGGAAACATCAGGCTCATCATGTCCATGGATAATGCTCTGATGGAAGAGCATGGAGCATTAGGCAACATGGCAGAAAGTTCCAAGCAAAACTGTAGCTAGTAGAGAAGCATAGGCAACTGGCATCTGCTTCTATTTCATGTCTTATTAGTGTGTAATTTTTGTGGTTTGATTTTTGTTCAATTTTGGCAACTTCAGTAATATTGTAGTTTAATACTTGCATTAAAAATTTAATAAGAGGAAAACCTGATGGAAGAAAACAAAACATGCAGGCCTCCAGCCTCCATATCTTCATGAAAGATGTATTAAAACATTCCTTTCATTAAGGTTTAAGGATCTAGGTTTAAAGCCTGAGTAGTTTTTTTTCATAAAATGACAGATCTGGGATAGCTGTATGCTGGGATTGGACTGTATATTCAGTTCAAGGACTACCTGTGTTTGACAGTTCTAAGCTGGGAAAGGCCTCTGTCACCACAGGGAAGAACAAGACCTTCATAGTGCCAGGTAATGCATCAGCCCAGGTTGATCAAGATTGCCATAATACTTTCCCAATATGGAAAACAGTATTTTGCTTTAGAAAATTGTGATGTTTTGATAGGGGTGATCTCATACAAAATAAAATATTTTGTGTAATCTGATGTTTTAAATAACTTCATGGCTCATGCTGCTGCTAGGAAAAACTGTTTCCTGAAATTGCCCTGGTTATTATCCTAACCTTACAACATATCCTGGTTCTGCCTGACAGCTGCATTAAAACTTAAAATGACAAATCAACATTTCTAAAACAAGCACATGTGTACATGCGTATACATAGAGAGAGGTTTAAAGATCAGTTATTTAGGACATTAGTTCTGGCTTCTGATGTGGTCTTGTGGAAAGTCTCTTAAGTAGTTTACATTCCATTGGGGAACAAACTTTCCTTGTTGAAATGGAAAATACTACAGATGAGTCCAGGTTGTCCAAAGAAATCCTGAATGCTCACAGAAAGCAGGCTAGAAATATCTGCTCAATTCTGAACAGCTCCACATAGCTGGATCTCAGGTCAAGCAGTGGTTTTGCTCTGTGCCAAGCATTGACGTTTGCTGTTGATAGATTTTTATTTCACCTTCTCATGTTCAACGTTCCTTTGAGCTGGAACATTTAGTTGAAGGCTGTCTGGGTGCCATGGATAGAATCATCTTTAATCACCTTACCATTAGAAATTCTGCAGGAGCAGATCTAGGTGCAATGGCTGTTAACTGGGTAGAAGTGTTTAGTATCAACCCATTAGTTTTTTCAAGAGGTTTGTGAAGTGTGTTGTTTGTTTTTTTAATCTGTGCTATTTCACGAACTTCTCATCTCTAGCATGTTTCCATTGCTCTGGGGGAAAAAACCCAAGCTATTAAATGTTGAATGTATAAGCTCTGTGTCAATATGTTGATGGTATCAAAAGCCCATTCTCTGGCATGAGGATTTCATGTTTCTTAAGTATTTACTTTCTGGAGTATGTGTGCCACTGAGGTCTATATTAGTATAGCCAAACCAATATATCTGGATAAGTAATCAGCCACAGTACTGTATTTGTGTCCTTTCCAAAAAAACAAGTCTATTGCTTCTACTGCCAAGATCTGGCAGGTAGCTTTGAGGAGATTAATGGCCTTGGTTATTGTTATTGGTGCCTTTTAGCCCCTTCCTATCCCTAAAGTATTACATTCCAAATGCTTATTAGCTGAATAGCTTGAATGTACTGAAGAAAAAAAACCCAAAAAACAGACTAGCATAAGAGATACTGTGATCTGCTCATGTGTTTGTTTATAACTTTATGTTCTTGGAGGTACAGGGGGAACACAGACCTCTAAAGTACTCAAGGGATCAAAGTCATCTGTATTTTCAGAGGCAGTTGATCGGTCATATGAAGGTTATTTCAGTCCTGCCAATATGGTAATCTACTTGCTGGAAGTTGACTCATTAACCACTGATGAAGGTGGAGTTGAAGTTATTGTCAAGTCTCATGTGTTAGTTCTTCCTCTATAGCTTGCTTTGATCAATTAACATTACTGTCAGGATAAGGTCAGATTGTTCTTATCATCTTCTTTTCTTAATTTGGTTGTTGGTTACCAACTGCAACCTAAATACTCTTGGATATTTTCTCATATGAAAACTTGTGTGATAGGGTCATAGTGTGTGAAAAAAATAGATTAAGTCATATTATTTGGATCCTCATTGAAAAAAAAATGTCCTGTGACCTGTGTTCTGTTTCTTGTTAAAAACTAAGATTTACAAAATGCATGGAATCAGTCTGAGCAGTTCCTCATTTTTTTCAGCATACTATTTTGCATGGCTTCTTCATGTGGTGGGAAAAGACTTTGGTCTTCTGGAAGCTTTTGTGTAAGCATATTTCCAAGGCTACATGAAGATATGTCTGTGGCTAATGGGTGAATAGTTTAGACAGCACTATACCAAACGAGGTGGAGATATGTTCTCTATGGGGGGTTTTTATGCGTTTTTTTCTAGGTGCTTTTCTCTTCCACCGAGATTTACATATTCAGATCATTAAAGGGCAGCCTTCAAAACTCCAATGAATAGTTCCCAAAGCACTGTATCTTTCACAAGATTCTTCAAACGTTTGTCTTAAAATTCATGCAAAGCTAGTAATCTGTTGCATCATTATTATTTCTGAATCTGGCTGAATTCTCACTATTTTCTTTGCATTTTGTCTGTATCAGGCCCCTGAGTATGCCTTAATGACCCTGACCAGCCACACCTGGGGCCCTCAAACACACCTCCATCTATTCACCCACCAGTTATATCTGAGCTCATGCCCTTTCTATGGGTGACTCTCTTGCAGTCTGGAGAACTTACATCTTTTCCTGAGTTTTGGTCCATCAAAAAGGTGCTACAGGCACCATTATCTTCCCTGAAGTTTAGTGGGAACAGCTGTGTGTGAAAGTTGAAGTTGCTAAGAACTTGTTCAGAGGTCTCATCCTCACAATACTTTTGTCTCTGGGGTTCTGTCTGCAGAATTTTTTTTTTCCTGTCATGGATCAAAAAGGAAGAAAAAAAGCCTCCTATTTTGTTTAGGTGTTTTTTCTGTTGATTTTGCCAAAGTTCAGGATAGCACAGGGAACTGGTAGTGGCACACTCTATTTTAAATAGCTTGCTTTTTTATTGCAGACTTCTTTTTTTTTCCCCCATTAAAATAGACTTTGAGCTATTTTAGAAAGCTAGTAAAATAATAATTCATTTTGTTTATGAGAATACCTGAGAGAAGTCTGAAAATATAAAACAGGAGGGATCAAAAGGGAGTACAAATGGAGAAAGGAGACATTTTAATAGCTCAGAGGATTGCTTATGTCTTAAGATAAGTTAATTTCTTCTTTGACAAATTTAAATGCAACCTAGTGTAGTTATAGACCTGCTGGCCCTTACTAAGGAGTCTAATGACTTTGCAGATGATAATAAGATAGGCAAAGATTAGGAAGGGGTTCTCAGCAATGGATCTTCTACATTGCTACAGCCTGTGATGTCAGAAGAGATGGAAACCCTCTCCCTAAAGAAGCAATAATTGAAAGAACAAGTGCACCCTGGCTGAGTAAACTGGGGAAAAAAATGGAAAAGAGAAGGCTTATGAAAACCTGTATTTGGAGGGGCACCTAAACATAACTTTAAATATTAACTCAATCTGTGGCTTTAGAGGCTGAGATGGAGACTTCTAATACAGGTTTATCTGGACTGGAAAACTTGAGGTGCTGGATGATACCACAGAGGAAGCACAAATATGGCCTCTGTTGGATACCTATACCTATATCCATCATCATTGATGCTACTAATGATTCTTCTTCCAATTGGTGAGGAAGAGAAAGAACACAGCACAGCTGAATGAAAAATGAAATGAAAATGAAAATAAAATGAAAATATAGGGTTTTTCTTATGCCTATCTCAAAAGGAAGTAGGATGTTTAAACAAAAAGAGGAAAAGAAGTGAACCAGTCTTTGTGAAAAATATAGGTATAGAATAATAATAATAAAAAGTCTGAAAGTTAGGGAAATTCTTTGAAAGACTCGTGCTAAAAGCCCAGGACTCCAAATAGGTTTACTTTCAAGGCAGGAATAGGAGTCCAGAAGGAGGAGCAAGTGTAACAAAGGCTCTGTATTTCCCTTGGGCTCACCAGGCATCTCCCCTAAGTGTAGGTGAGTGGTATTTTAATTAGTAGGCAACGTGTGTCAGCAGTGTCTCTAACAAAATCCTACAAGCAAAGGCACATCACTATAAGCCTAGATGGAATGTGTGCTTACAGTTTATTTATACTATCCATCATTACAATGACAGCATGTGTATATATAATGGAAACTATAATTTATCCCTCAAAGTTAATTGTAGAGAGTGAGATTGAAGGATAAGAACAAGGTTAATTCGGGGAGAGAAAGAACAATATAGATATCAAGTTTTGATCTGTGCTTCCAAAATTTGTTTATAGTGGAAATACCATGATAGAACTGGCTAGATTGTGACAGCTTTTTGGCTTATTTTTTTCTTCTGGCCAAAGAGTTTTCTCAAAGACAAGAGCATTGAACTGGAAATCAGTCTTGGATCAGGAAACTTAGGAGCTGCTGTAAGAGCTCTGCAATCCTTCATAACAGATGAGGAGCTGAATTATTTGATTACTTGATTGTGAGAAGATTGTTGATGTGGTAGATTTATATTTACTTCTTTGATTTATATTTACTTCTGAAGCTATGACTGCCCTTGTTGTGGAAATGTATGAGTGAAGCTTTCCACCAAGTTAAAATGTGGAGACTATGATTTGAGAAATGTCAAACACTTATGTCAAACACCTGGCATAAATAATCTACCCAACATGATTTTCTTATCCTGACACCTTAAATTATCAGGACATATGCTCAGCTATAGATTTGGATACATAATATTGTTCATTCAAATGTTTTCCAGTATATTTTTGTGATGAAAACATCTAAATCTCTATCAGATGTATCTGTATGTACAGATTAATATCTGTACATACAGATCATTGTTTGATCATGTAATGAAGTGTTATTCCTTTTGTCCAGCTTAAAGAACAACTAAAACCATATGGAATATTGCCTTCATATATGGTCTCATTTGGGAGAGGACCTCATTCCAACATGAGACAATATTTTCTTGAAGCTGTGCTTTGCAGATCATGCCTCATTAGAAGAGGACCATTATGAAGACTATCCATATTCATAGGAAAGACTCATAGAATCATAACATTGTTTCGGTTGGAAGGGACCTTAAAGATCATCTAATTCCAACCCTCTTGACATGGGCAGGGACACCTCCCGGTAGATGAGTTTGCTCAAAGTCCCATCCAACTTTGCCTTGATCTTCCTTCCAAATATGAGTCATCCATAGTATCCCTGGGCAACATGTTCCATTGTCTCACTACCCTCACACTAAAGAATTTCTTCCTAATGTCTAATATAAAGCTACCCTCTTCCCTTTTAAAACCATTATTCCTTGTCCTATCACTGCATGTCCTTGTAAACAGTCCCTCCCCAGCTTTCCTGTAGGCTTCCTTTAGGTACTGGAAAACTGCTGTAAGGTCTCCTCGGAGCACTCGTTTCTCTTCAGCCTGTCTTCACAGGAGAGGGGCTCCAACCCTCTAATCATCTTCATGGCCCTCCTTTGGACACACTCCAACAGTTCTATGTCCTTCTTGTGTTGGGGGCTCCATAGCTGGCCACAGTACTCCAGGTGGGGTCTCACAAGAATGTGGTAGAGAGGGAAAATCCTCTCACTTGATATTCTGGCCATGCTTATTTTGATGCAGATTAGGATATGGTTGGATTTCTGGGCTGCAAATGCCCATTGCTGGGTCATGTTTGGTTTCTCAACAACCAACTCCCCCAAATCCTTCTCCTCAGGGCTGCTCTCAATCCATTCCTTGCACAACTTGTATTTGCCCTTGGGATTTCCCTGACGCATGTGCAGGACCTTGCACTTGGCATGGGCCCACCTCTCAAGACTGTCAAAGTCCCTCTGATTGGCATACCTTCCGTCCAAAGTTCCGTCCAAGTTCCGTCCAAACACAGTTCTTAGGTCTGATTTCTTCTGAGCAACTACAAGTAGCATGGGACTGGTGGTGAAATGGAAGAGGAGTTGAAGACATATTTAACATCTTCATTTTTCTCTGTCGTTAGAACAATGAACTCTGAAACTCCTTAGGTTTATAGGTTTCTTTTATATAGGTTATTTTTTAAAAACCTATTTATATAAGGTTTTATACACATTATCTTTGTTATATATTGTGTTACTTTTTTTGGTTTTTTTTTGACTCCATTTTCAAAGCACATTCAAAAGGGACAGTGAGCATCATTATTTCCATCTTATAGTCAGATACCTGCAGGAGAAGAAGGTTACATGACCTCCTGGAAGGCACAGAGAAAACCAGGACTGGGAGTGGAAGACAACCACCCACAAGTCCAAAGATAGTTTCTGTTCCTTAGTACTGTAGGTTTGAAAGGTGGGAACAAGAAGTGCTATACAATCTCTTCTCTTCTGTAAGATGTCTTTATATAACATGGGTAAATTTGGCTCTCATTGCTCTCACTTCTATTTGGCTGATATAGTTTAAACATTTTTAACCAGGTGTGACAAGGGTTAACTTTAACATCTCTAGAAATTGCTACCTTAAGGATCTTGTACTGATGTTTTTAATAAAGAAGAATTTGGAAGAACCCACTGTTGAGTCTCATCTTTGACCGTACTCACAACAGTAGGTAAAGGCTTGTCCTAAGCTTAAATGCCGTGGAAGAGAAAAAAAATAATGGGAAAAGTACTTTACCTAACACTAATGATTAAAATAAATATTTGCAGGTACCTAGAAGGCAGCAGCAAAACAAGGAACAGTGAACAGAGTTTTTAATTCTGAAGAAATTTGCCTATGTTTTGTACCAGAAAGATTAATAATGGATGCTATGTACCCTGACCTTAAAGAAAGCTGTGGTAGTATTTTGTGTGACGTCCTTAACACAAGCTAGAGAAGTGGGGTCTAGATGAAAAAATTAAAAAGCTAGAAATAAACTGCTGGGAAAGCCATAGTCCTTTAGTTCCTATCTTACTATCAAGATGGAAGGCTCTTTGAAGAATATATCTGCATTTTCCCGTTCAGTTCCAGGCAGCAAGGGAGTGCCAGAATGGAGAAAGACTGACTTGGAGATCAAAATTAGTTTGATAAATTAGAGAAATGACTTGGGGGATAAAAAATAGGATGAATTTCAATAGGGACAATTGCAAGCAGCAAAGTTTAGGTAGGGATAATTGGCACTGCAAGGGTAGTCAGGGGAACAGCCAGGTAGCTTTTTCATGGAATAGGACTTGCAAATTGTTAAAGATAAAATCAGAAGTAAATATCATTATGCTATAGAAAATCAGGAAAAGGTATACCAGGGTGTATTACCAGGTTTGGATTATAAAACATATACATCTTACAGAACAGGAAGGAACACAATTGGATTATGCTGTTCAGTCTTGGGCAGTGCTTTTCCTAGGCCAGTTGAAGAGAGTTTGGAGCAGAACAAGGAAAATTAAGAAGTACAGATTACTAGAATGAAACTATTTAACTTGAAGAGGAGGTGTCTGATGAGAAACATGAGATTAATCTTGTAGTATGTTCAAGTCTAATGCACAGAGGAAAAGAATGGTCTGTTCCCTATCTTTATGACAGATAGAACAAGCAGTGGGCTTAATTTTCAGTAAGGAGCCCTGAGGAAAGTGAAACACTGCAACAGGTGGCCTAAGAACACCATCAATGTATGTGTCTTCTGACAGGCTGGTCATCTACTGCAATCCTCTCTGAGGGCTGAGGAGAGGGCTGGGTAACTTCTGGAAGGAGGCTCTGCTCCTGTCCAATGGCTTTGGCATGGAGCGTTCTGAACACAAAAGCTTTAAGACCCAGCGAGTACAGACCCCCACATAGTCTAAGATCTGGGGTTTCAAGATTTCATAATCTCATTAAAGAATGAAATGTTTATGCTTGTTACATCCTTAACAAAAAGCATAAAGATTCCAACTGATTTTATCAACTCTTTGCTCAGTCTCCAGGTAACCTGAAACACCAGTGCAGAGGTGTGACCTATGCATTTCATCCGGAGCATGGAAAGCTGTTGTCACTCAAAATAAGTCATGGGAGCATTACCTGAGGCCTGCTTAGGGTCTTGACTTTGCAAGTAATATAGGTGAGTGAACAAGGCCTTTCAGGACCTGTTTAGACTTAGATTTGTTACATTATTTTTTTAGTGTGCCTTTAGCTTAATTAAAATTTAGCAAATATAAATTAGGATCAAGAGCAGCTAAAGTAATGTGGGTGAAATTCTTATGAAAAGCCTACTGAAACATGTTTCCTTCCATTATCTGAGTACTGATGCATGCCTACATGGGCTTACCTCACAGAGGCAAGTGTATGAATATCTTTCACAGGCTTCTGTGAGCTGGATTTGGTACATTAAGTTATTCCTTATTTTCTTTGGAATTCAGTGTAATCAGGCTGATTTATTTCGCCTAAAATCTGACACTATTTTTAACATTTAAACAAAAAAATTCATGTTCTTGGTTTTATCTGCTGAGACGCTGGGACTTGGTAAAAAACTTGTGTGCAGATATGTCAGCACTACTGGCTAGCATAAGCAGTGGAAGTGGGGGGGGAACATGCAAATAATGCTTTTGAAAAGTAGCTTAACTTTTTGCATACATTTTTGTGAGAAATTTTAACATGCAGTTATTGAACAAATAAATGGGAAGGGTTTTTTTTCTGTCCAGAAGGGAAAAGTTTACTCATTTTCACGGATAAACACTATTTCTGTGAAGTTGATAAGATATTGTCAAGATTTTCTTCCTTGCACAGGTTTATTGGTATTGTCACAGTTTAACACTGGCCTGGCAATTAAGCCGAATAACAGATGCTCTCTATTAATCCACCTCTCCTCCCTGATAAGGAAAGGAGAGAGAATGAGGGAGAGAGGCTTATAGATTGGAAACTAAACTACACAACTTTAATGAAACAGTAATGATAAATAGGAAAAATTACTAAATATATACAAATATACAAATATACAGGAAAAATTGATACCACGTTCCTCTCCCTTTTCCCCCAATAACTCTCACTTCACCACCAAGGCTGCAGGGCAGCCCTGGGAAAGTCCAGGCTGGACTCCTGGGGTCAGCAGCAGTCGGGAGCTGGAGGCAGGAACACACAGATTCAGGATGGCACGGATCAGGACCACAGGCAGAGGAACGTACGGAATCCTCCCAGGATGCCAAAGCAAAACAGGGAACAGGCAAAAGAAGGGCAGGAAGAGCAGGAAGAAGGGGTTTGACCCTTGTGATCCCTCAAATTTATACTGATTATGATGTGTATGGGATGGAATACTCTGTTTGGTCAGTTCTGGCATCTATCTTGTCCAGTCCTACCCAAAGGAGGGGTTCAGGTGGGACCTCTACTCCTTCTGCAGGGCAAAACGTTCCTCAGAGCTGAGCAGTGTCCTTGGCTCTGCACACCAGTCTCTGGCAGTAACTATAAACATCCAGTGTTATCAGTCCTAGAAGCAGACACTGTCTGAGAAACTTGCTGTTAATTTCAGCAAGTGCAACTACTTACAAGAAACTTAGCTGAAAGCAAAAGTACAAACCAGAAAATCACCTTTATCCTGGCCCAAACCAGGACAGGTATGTATTTTTTAATTTCTTCAGAGAAGCACAAATTATCTAAAGGAGGAACACAGACAGATTATCTAAAGGAGGATGGAAAATAATTTGGTTCTGAGTGAAATTTCTGAAATGAACACAGTGAGGTGTGTTGCATTGCCAAGAGACGATTTGCAGTTCATATATCTGGCAAGATATCATTTGTTCCATACTTCTTCTTCAAAATGTAGTGAATTAGTTAGCACAGAGTTAATGATGAACAAAGTTGGCCTATTTCACCTAGTATTCTGGCATCCCTACACTGTTACAGCACATTGATTTGTCTCTCACTAGGACCGTCAAGCTCCTTCATTTTCTATCTATCTTCTCTCTGTTTAAATTTAAGCCAGGGTTGGTCTATTTTCAGATAGACTCAGATGCAGGGAAAGTAAAAACAGCTTGTGGAGACCCTCAGGTTTCCTTGGCCTAACCTATTATTGCTGTTGAGATAAGCATTCAAAACAATACAGCAGAAATGTTTGTTACATGTGTGGGCAGGTGGCTATATGGGTACATGACTGCTATGCTGGCCATTGCACTCAGATTATCCATTAACTTCAGATTAAATGGAAGTCTTAGAATTAACCTTGCAAGAATGTGAAGAAATAACTCCCCCCTGTATTTCTACTGTGTCCTGTGTTTTTTTCCAGGAGTAAGAAGAGGTGGGTAGTGATTAGTCCTGTGACACCAGTTCTGGGCTGGTGTTCTTCATGGAATGAAGATAGGCTGCAGATGGCCTGGATTAGAGCTCTGAGAAGGGGAGCAGTGAAGGAGAGCCTCCTGCAACAAAAACCTGAGCAGACAAGAGAAGCTTGAGAGGGCTGAAAAGAACTGGGTTTCTGAAAATCCTTTTTTGGGATCTCCTATATTACAGCTTTTCAAAATATCAGTGAGGCAATGTGGAAGGTATTTCCTGGAGCATTTAATCTCATGTAGATTAGATCATTACGGTTGTACAAAGGTATTTCATTTTTGCCCTTAAGCAAAATTTAGTATTTCTCTTAGGCAATGAACTCTAAGGAAGAAAAAAATTTTTTGTGGAATAATTTCATGAAAATATGGATCAGTATGAAGATGCTGCCAGCAATTATTTCAAAATTCCTAATTTTACAGTGAACTCTGTGCATGTCTGCAGGGGGTATAAAAGGGAAAAACACAGAAAACAATTTATTAAAGCCAAACTGCACCAAGCATAGATGCCCTATTACCCATCCCACAATGGGAAGTTTCGCCTTTCCACTTATGACAAATGTTACCTTTCTGATGAATGACATGTTATAAAGGACTCTGAAATCACTGTAGTCTTCCTAAAAAAACTTGACCTGTTCTCATTTCTTCTGCTAAAAGAAATGCTTTCAGAAGTGCAGCTATGACTGACAATTGGCCTGATAATTGGTCCTGTTTCCCCATAACTCAATGCTGAGCAGCCATGTATTGACAGACATCTGATTTGTCAGACTTGTTGGGTGCATGCAGACTGTCAGTGGCACTGGATCCCTGGGCACACTGGAAATGACACAGAGTGGGTGAGATGTATCTCACCTACTTTTGGGCATCTTCATTTTGCAGAGGGAGGGAAAAGGACAAGAACAGCAGTCAATCTTGTGTTTAAATGCCAGAGCAGAAGACATCTCCGTAATCTCCTAACACAGCAACAATGTGATGGTTTTACCTCTCTGAAAATGAAGCTATGGGACACTGCCGCTTGTTATTGAGAGATCTCCCATGAAATCTGCATCTGCATAGGCAAGACTTGAGGGAGGAGAAAAAGAGAGGAGGAATATTTGACCAGTTCCCAGAAGTCGGAGAGAAGGAAGACAAGGAATTAATGGGATTTCTCAGAACAGAGAAATTCAAGGGCTGAGAAGTTTGGAGCAAAGTTTCTGTCCATCTATCTTCATGGAAAGGAGAGACAGTTGTGAGGACGCAGATGGGACAGACCTGAGTTTGCATATGAAAGACTCATTTGCTATAGACCTGGAGTGTACATGACTGCCTGCTTAAACCTGGAATGTGCCATGGCAGCAGATGGGTAGAGTGGGGAGACAGGTTTTTAGAAAGAAGTGCTCTGTCTCCTCTCTTCCTCATACCTCTTTGGCATGGGGTAGCAGCTGTACCTAATTCCTCCTCTGGCCCTGGACCACCTAAGGAATTCTCTTCAGTGAGGGTACCGTTTCCTAAGCCCACACAGTCCCTTGCCACTGTTAATCATATTGCAAAGACATCAAGAGCAGTAGCCCAAGAATCTCCTTTCAGTTCTCCAGCCCAGCCGTGCTTTTTACAACAGGCTGAGTAGCTACATTAGGCTGACATTGTGTGGCTGAAGATTAAATCTTCCCTGTTTTACACAAATTTGTTGAGTGACTAAGCTATCACAATGGACTCTCGCACTGTTTTCATTTAATTTTGGGGTTCTGCATATGTACTTTCATATACTTTTCAATAATAAAATCAGTTAGGCACTTTACACTTTCAAAAAAACCTAAGCATAATTTCATTTTTAGATTATAATAATTTCACAGTATGACTTGTGGGCAGTATTGTTGCTAACCCCATCCTGTATGTCAACTCATACCTAATTTTCCTCCTTGTTCAGTGGACAAAGTTTTAAAAAAGGAATAATGAGAAAATATTCTTACCCTAAGCAGTTGAAGTGAACTTTTCTTGACATTCTAAAAAAAACCCCAAAACCTTCAAATATTCATGTGGTGTTAAATAGACTGCCCATGAAATATGCATGAAAAATTATACAAGAAAAAACACATACAAAAAAACCCACATACCACCAAAAATTAAATTATTTTAAAATAAAAAATTAAAGATTGTTTAATTTAAAAGACATGTCTTTATCCAGCAAGTTAAAAAAAAAAAAAAAATAAAAAAAAATTACTGAAAGAGCTAGGCATATCTCCAGAAGCTATCATTTTGGAAATGGCTGACTGATGGTTCCTTCTCTCTTCGTAAACCTGACTGTAGCTGTGACTTCCAGCCATCAGAGAGCTGATTCCTCCTGCTTCCACAGGAGTAATGTGATACATAATATGCACTTAAAATACCAGGTGGTGTCATAGCTTAGCAAGAACTTAGCTGTGGAAGAGCATCTGCTTCACTTCCTTCAGTCAAATGTAGTTGCTTTGCTGAAGGCTTAGCCATTGTGTTGAGTATTCAAATGTCTCATAAAAGTCATTATCGGTGACGATAGGATTTGATAGGGAATTTCCCCCAGAATAACAAATGTAATATCTGTACCTTTGTCATGCTCTCAAAATAAACCTCATGGGAAAGATTATTCTGCACATTTAGAACAGATTCTTCCCAGAACAGCAGGAACAGCATCAGAATGAGAACATAAATGATCCCCTGCTCATTCAAAAGCATGTGGCTGTTTTTACCCCAAAATATCACCTTAGCAGTTATTAATCATTAACCTATTAATCTGACGGGGGCAGATCCATTGATAAGAGAATGTGTTTCTGTTAAGAAGGTCAAGTTAGGCTGTATGATAAGGCATGTCAAACTCTAAGAAACTACTGATCAGTCTACTCAAAAAATTATTCCCAAATTACACCAAGGCAACTAATGAAACCCCTAATCATGTTCTTCGCACAATTGTCCTCCATCCTTTGGGCTCACACATTTTGTAACCTGCTGGTTGATCTGGAAAGGCCCACATTGACAAGATGAATGCAACCCTCCTTAGTTTAATTAAGAAAGATCAGATTTTCTCATCTGTCTACTACCAAGGACAATAATGATGTTCTCATTATGGCTGTCCCATGCTGACATCTCTGATCTTTCCTAATTTTACTACTCTGGCTGAAGGATGAAGCTTTGTGTTTTTCCAGTGTCAAGCGGAGTGCCTTAGCTGACCATCTGCTGCCAGCTCTGAACCTTGGGCAGTGGCTTTGGGAGAAGTTATCCAAAGGAAACTTCCTCCAGCTGTGTTTATGCCTTTGCCCCTTGTTGTGGCTGCAGATGGTTCAGTCACTGGCTCTGTAACCAGGCTCTGGCTTGGCTTTGGCAGGCTGGCATTCTGCAGCTGCCCTGGGTCCTGGCAAAATACCAGATATGCCTCCAGGTGCCCTTGTGTTGGTAACTGCAACTGAGGCACACAGCATCAGTTCCACTTGGGTAGTTGGTCTGGGTTGTGATACTACCAGTGAGGGAGGAGGAGATGGATTATGGCATGACAAGGGAAGAATGAGGGGTACTGATAAATGTGAGGTTCATTTGTTTGTTGCCATGGTTTGCAGTATACAGCAGTTGAAATTCTGCAGTGCATATGGGCTGGTAAGGGGAAAAGGAACATAGAGTATGGTTGTGTAATGCTTAATATCAAGAAAATTCCCACAAATATGGAAGCAATTATTTGCACTGTAGGTGTGAGCCAGCTGGCTGTGTGGCCATGGCTGCAGCCTAACATGAAATAGGCAGCAGTTACTGAGCTGCAGCTCACTGTGAGTGATGTACCCCCCCATTATCCCTTCCTGTGTAGATAAGCCCATAAAGCAAAAATAAAGAAAGAAAAAAAAAAAAAAAAAGAAAAAGAAAAAGGAGGATGAACCGAGTGTACATTCTACTTAAATGCTATCAAAAGAGTGCATCCCAGTCTTTTTTGGGCTTCAAAGATTTTCAATTTAAGGTTAGGTTTTTTCTCTTATGTTTCAATAAAGAAAGTTTATATGAGGTTGAAGCATATGCAGGTAATTACACTCCCTTCTAGATACTCCTAAACTCTGAGATACACCTAAACAATGTAAGCTTTTGTATTATGGCGCATGTAAGTTATAATCATCTGTGCATAGTGAAAGTATTTTCCTTATAATAAAGACTGAAGATTACCTATCTCATTTGCTCTGCTTAATTGATTTTTTGCAGACCAAGACATCACATAGATTAAGAAAATTATCTATGAAATTTATCTTACAACCCATTTATGGGGAAAAATAATTTTAGAAAACATTATAAAGCACAATGGCATGGTTTTATATAATACTATTATAGTTACGTTCTGAATGCAGAGATTTATTTGTGGGAGTAAAGTATAAGATGAAGGGAAGAGTTTATATAAGTTTTCAGGGAAATTTGCTGCATTTTTGCGTTCTATTTTCTCTTTGTAATGTTTGACCACCCCCATGGTGCATTATCACATCACATCAGTCATAATGTCATGTGTCTGAAAGGCTTTCTTTTTCTCTTGATAAAGGTAATGGTTAAATTTAAGAAGAGGAGGACTTCTTTTTTATTTTTTCCTACTGCCAACTTGTGATACACAACCAATTTCAGTGGCTCCTTATTTTGTTTGGTTTTTTGTGCCTTTTTTGTTTGTCTGGCTTTTAAATTTTAAATTACGATTGTGAACACGTTTCTGTCTGTAATAAGGAATATATATGCCTATGGCAATGACATTATTAATTTTAAAAAGTCACAGGATTCAAAAGCATTTGTGATAATTGAAAATAGTGATGGAGTTTTGGTTTGAAATCAGTGAATGTTTGTGAGAAGACTTCCACATCAGCTGACAGTTATCAGGTTCTTACAATGAAATTGAAATAAATTGCCTGCATGAATGGTATTAATACATTAATAAAAAATATTAATACCAATAAGATGGTATTAATAATAAGCATTAATAATGTTTAACCCGTGCTGCCCTGTGCAGACCCAGGCCAGTGCCTTCACATGGCAGGACATCACAGCTGAAGGCAAAAGCAGGGAGGAAAGCAGGCAGAGGTGCCTGAACAGGGCTTGCAGCAGGGAGCTGGGGAACTGGACCAACCAGGAACGCGTAGATTAGGACGTGCAATAAAATATTTCAGAACTGGGATGAGGGATAAAGGCCAACCATGCTCACACTGAGTTCACCCCCAGTCCATATTGCCTTTGTGGGGTCAGAAGCCAACTGAGCAGCTCCTCTCCCAGCTCCTGTCAGGCCTCACCACTGAGCACCCTTGAGCTATTGCAGGTGCTCAGCTGCAGTGAACAAAGGCTGATTTTGTGACATCCTACTCACCCTCTCTCCTCAAAGCAAGCAAAGGGGGGGCTGTTGGCTGGACTGCTATTAGTGATGGTGTGGGTGCTGTGTAAGTGTGGAGTCAAGGATTGCTGGCTTCTCTTTGGAGGTACAGAGAGAAGAAAGTCTCTAGCTGAATTTAGAAGGACCTACAAAAAAACCAGTGTTTTTCTTTCTAAAATGCAACGTGTGCATGTAAACTACAAATGCTGCCCTTAAAACATGAAAATATTTTCTTAGTGTTTTGTAGTTTCTTGTTGTTATTGCTGTGTAGTATCTGAGTTACAGCAGGACAAGTGCTGGCAACAAAATTTTGTTTACACTTGTGTAATTGTAGGAGTCATAAGCTGGTGGAAAACATATATATATATTTTTCTCTTGAGGGAAAGTCTTTCCTAATGTCCCATCTAAAAAATCTATGGCAACGATCCTAATAATTTTAGAGGAAATTAGATGAGGCGCCTTACTAGTCTCTTAAAAAATTCTCTAAAATGTTTTTAATGTGTGTCAGTTTTGGAAATACCTCTCCTGATAGCTTTTGTTTTGACTGGAAATCTGCATTTTAAATTACTCTGCATAAAATTATGGCAAGTGTAGGCAAATAAAAATTGAATAGTTTGGTCCTTCTATCAGTAAGTGTGTCTTTTCTGTGATTGTATGATTTTAAGATTTCTGTGAATTTTATTTCAGGTTAATAGATGGAAACTGTATAATCTGTAGACTGGAATAGTACATCTATTCTGTGGTTTAAAATTGAGACAGTACTTTGGTCAGTAGCTGCCTATGGTCTGAGTTAGGGTGAGGCACCAGTATAAATTCCCTGTACCTGAAGAACGTAAAGGAGCTACTGATTACTCTTCTACCTCTTGCCACACTGTAAAAACATCAGTTTAAAAAGACTGTAGCTAAGACTGTAGGAAAGAAAAGGAAACTTGGGAAAGAAAAATCAATGTAGGTAAATAAATGTGTGAAATTGAGAGCTCAGGCTCTGGAGAAGGCATAGAGACTCATTCTAGGCAGTTTGATGTAGGTCTTGTAGTCTGCTTAAAAAATATGGACCTTGTTCCCTTATCTTTCCTTGGATGAAGTAGTGACAATAAGAGCAGAAAACCTGGTCCTTTTTCTAGGCTGGGATTTGGAAAGCCATGTATATATGGTCTTGTTGGCATTCAGTATGAGTGTACATTTATTAGTTAACCTGAGACGGGTAAGGCTGTTAACTACATAGAAGGGAAAAAAAATCACAGGCGGTGAAAGATGAAATGTAAAAAACTGACTTAGAGATTGGGATAAAAAGTAGTTGAAGGCTCTTTGAAACATGTCTACCTGGTGTTATGTTTAAGGCACTAGTTTTCTGCAAGAGGCTGAATTGATCCTTTTCCATACGACAGATAAAATAAGTCAGAAGAGGGTACTTGCTCTGCTGTGACCCTGGGTCAAGTGCCAGATGAGTGTGCTGTGCAGATTGTGTCTGGCCATGGGAGCCTTCACTAAGTGCGAGACAACCTCTTTTCTTACCTCCGGATGAGACCGCGAAGCAAAGAGCAGGTGCTTCATCTGATGGTACCTATGCTGTGGGCTAAGGAGATTTGTAGGATGTTTGGCTCTTGAATTTCAAGAAGTAGTTCTGCAAATGGGTTTGAAAGAACCTAAATGGGCATGGTGTTACCATAACCAGGAGGCCAAAGGTCAACACGCACTTTTGATTAAATTACAACAAAGTCGGTCTAAAAGAGCTCCAGTAGGAATACTGATTACGTTCCTGCTCTCTTGTGCTTTTTTGTAAAATAATTAGGTCTTTCTCTCCATTCTTTGTTGCTTTATGACTGAATTTTTGTCTTTGCTTAACATGGATAGGGTATACTCCAGGACAGAGAAATTATTTGTAGAATTAGGTACTGGATCTGCATGGTTGTAATTCTTTCCAACTCGCTTACTTGATTTTTTTAGTGCTGAAGTACCCAGACATGAATTTATTATTCTGAGCACAAAAGGATTACGAGAAATTTAAACACATTGGCACAGCTCAAGTCAAATGAATGCTACAATTGCATTACTAGTAAAACAAATTTTTAAAAGTGTAATATTTATGAAGTTACAGATCTGCCAGTGTTGGAGTCCTTACTGTATGCCTTCATAAAAATGATCTTAATTGGAGACTCATAAGTTTCACTTCTAATTTTCTTCTAAGACACTGACAACACAAATTGAAGCAGCTAGCCTCGCCATTCATGGTTTCCTGCTTTATCCCACAATCCTGTAGATATAGGACCAGCTTAGAGGAAAACTGAAGCTTGTTAATGGTGGGAAGCAGAACTTGGTCAGAAACTATAAAATAAGGCAAAGATGTGTCCCAGATTCTGTACTAAGGAAACTAAGGCCCTGCTGTTGTTTACAGGATTTGAGGAAGGGCTATTGAGCCTTTCTGTTCAATGGGACCTCACACAAGTACAACTGTGCCCCCATGTGGATATCAACACAGCTTTAGAGATCACGCTGCCTCCTTTAAAGGTGTCCGGGCCCCAGAATTCTTGCTGGCTCCAGTGAGGGTGGAACTATGAAAATTTCTGCCCTGAAGAGCCGTTCAGACATAGGCTGTCCTCTGAGCTCTGGATGCAGCTTGGAGACAGGAAACTGTTACACAAAGAGAAATAGGGTTTCCCTTTCTTTAGTGGTTATGCTTGCTTTCTACTTCAGATGCAGATGCTGGTGTTCTTTTTATTTAACTAAATAGCTTTTTTCCCTCTAGCTCACACTCTATGCTTTCAATGGCTTCTGCTTCATTTCTTAATAATAGCCCAGCTGCCTCTTGTTTTTATGTGTCTTTGTTGATGAATTACCTAGTTATGCCTCCTGAGAGTTTGCTTGCTGAGGCTTTATGATACCTGCTGGAAACAGTTTTAGGAAATATATCACATTACAGAGCAACACCTATTCAGCTTCCATTCTGCATCACTGAAAGTGCCCTTTGAAAAACTTAAGCTTAAAAACAAATTTAGAAGCAGAGTGTGACATTAAATTAAAGAGTGAAACAAGATCTAACCCCAAAATTTAAAAATATATATAAAGACAAACTCAGCATGTGCTGTGACAGTCTCTGCTAACAACAAAGTGAGGTTGAGATGACCCCCCTTATATTCTTGATGATGTGCATGACTCTAGTATCAAGTTCCAAGGTGTACTCCCCTTATCTTGACATCTATGGCTGGATGAAAATAGCAACTGAGGTTTTGACTGAAAAGCCCTCCAAATTGGAGCACTGCAGGAATGATGTTAGAAAAATCTCAAAACTATGGTTAACTGTCCTACACTGCTGTCTTTCAAAGGCCTTTTATTTAAGTAAAGAGAAAAGCTGTGAGCATTTGGAAAAACCTGCCTGGAGAGCAATTTCTATTCCTACTACAAAGGGGAGGGAGAAACTCCCTTCACTTCAGACTTCCAAGACTAAAGAGAGCTTAATTAAAGCAAATCAAAAGAAAAAATATTAATAAGTTGCAAGAGAAATTAAATATTTCCTTTTGCCTAATACTACAAACATTTTCATTTTGGACTTGCAAATTTTCCTCTGTAATAGTCTTGTGTTCATATAAATCTATTGAATTTCCAAATATAAATAGATAACTATTGGCAGCATTCTGGTATGCTTTTTTTATCCTGAGCCTAACAAGTGAGTAGCAATGAATATGTGAGCTTTTCTTAGTGAGCCCAGAGGGACTGGTTCACTGGGGTTTCAAATTCTCAGCAGCTTTGTTGCTTTTTCTCCAAAGAGGGACATCTAAAGTACAAAAGGGCCTATGGATTCAGCTGAGGACAGAATTGATTTCCTTTCCCCATTTATTCACAAAGAAGTTATTCTAGCTCCCGTTGAAGTAATTGGCAAAGTTCATGAAGGTTCCTGGGAGAGCAGGCCTGGGGCTCAACATCACACCCTGCCTGCAGTCTGTTTGAGCACTCTGTGCTGCTGGGGCATGGTGGGGAAGCGTGCCTGGGACTCCAGGTGGGTTCATCAGCACAGTCATGAGTTGGGAACCTGGAAGGTGGCATGTCATCCCCTTCGCTTTAAGTGAGGAATATTTACTTCCACGTTCTTCTCTGAGCCCTTTTGGATGGAAATGACTGCATGCCAGAAGGAAAAAAAAAAAAAAAAAAAAAAAAAAAAAAAAAAAAAAAAAAAAAAAAAAAAAAGCAGCAGATTCTCTTTGGCAGGTTTCAGGTCTGTTAGGGTCTGAGAAGAAAAGAAGAAATATGATACTACACATTTCTACCTTCAGATTTTAAAATCTGAAGACCCCTGAGGTACTGAAAACTAAGTCCAGTAACCATGTGAAACACAAAGAGCACAGAAGCCTCTTTAATCCATGAAGGTTGGGAACAACATTCCAGGTAAAATAAAGTAAAATAACTCTGGTGCTCTAGCATGGAAGGAAATTAAAATTTTTCCATTGAAACAATAAGTACAAGTAGGACAGTGATCATAGAATCATAGAATAATTTGGGTTGGAAGAGACCTCTAAAGATCATTTAGTCCAACCCCCCTGCAGTAAGCAGGGACATCCTCAACTAGATCAGGTTGGTTTGAGCCTTGTCAAGCCTCACCTTGAATATCTCCAGAGATGAGGCCTCAACTACCTCCCTGGGCAACCAGTTCTATTTTTCCACTACCCACATCGTAAAGAACATTTTCCTAACATCCAGTCTAAATCTGCCCTTCTCTAATTTGAAACTATTACCCCTCATCCTATTACTACAGGGTCTTGCAAACAGTCCATCTCCAGCCTTCCTGTGGGCCCCCTTCAGGTACTGGAAAGCTGCTATTAAGTCTCTCCAGAGCCTTCTTTTCTTCAGGCTAAACAACCCCAGTGCCCTCAGTCTGTCATCATAGGAGAAGTGTTCCAGCCCCCTGATAATTTTTGTGGTCCTCCTCTGGATCCACTGTGTCAGGTCCATGTCCTTCCTGTATTGAGGGCTCCAGAGATGGACACAGTACTCCAGGTGAGGTCTTACCAGATCAGAATGAAGTGGCACGTGAACCTAATGTTAACCAGATGATTGCATGTAAGTGTGTAAATCTATTTCTACTTAGATCTCTTCTGATGCTCCAATACTTACAGTGGACAAAAAAAAAAAAAAAAAAAAAAAAAAAAAAAAAAAAAAAAAAGAATCATAGAATATGTGGAGCTAGAGGGGATCCTTCAGAATCATCAAGTCCAACTCCTGTTTCTGTGTAGGGCACCCCCATAATCATACCATGTGCCTGAGAGGGTCATCCAAGTGTTTTTTGAACTTAGGCAGGTATGGTGCTCTGACCACTTCCCTGGGAAGCTTTTTCCAGTGCTCAGATGTCCTCTGAGTGAAAAACCTTTTCCTGATATCTAACCTAAACCTTGGCTGGTGAAACTTCCTACCATTTACCCGAGTCCTGTCTTGATCACAGGAGTGAAGAAATCAGTACCAGTCCCATCTCTTCCCCATGTGAGGAAGCCATATACTGCAGTGAGGTCACCCCTCAGACTCCTTTTCTGCAAGGTGAGCAATCCAAGTGACCTCATCCTCTCCTCATAAGTCATCTCTTCCAGGCCCTTCACAATCCTTGTTGGTCTCCTTTGGACATTCTCAAATAGCTTGATGTCTTTTCTATATTGTGGTACCCAAAAACTGTACACAGGACTCAAGGTGAGGCCGTACTAGTGCAGAGTAGAGTGGGGCGATCACCTCCTTTGACCAGATGGTGACACTGTGCTTGATGCACCCCAGGACACAGTTGGCCCTCCTGGCTTCCAGGGCACGCTGCTGGCTCATGTTCAGTTTGCCATCAACTAGGACCCCCAGGTCCCTTTCCTTTGTGCTACTCTCCAGCCACTCATTCCCCGGTCTGTACTTGCCACTAGGGTTGCCCCATCTTAGGTGCAAAAGTCAGCACTTGTTCCTGTTAAACATCATACAGTTGGTGATTGCCCATTTCTCTAACCTGTTGAGGCCTCTCTCAAGGGAGCTGACCTGTCCTCCCAATTTTGTGTCATCCGCAATCTTGCTTAAAGTTCCTCCCAGTCCTGCATCCAAGTCATTGACAAAGATGTTGAAGAGGACTGGGCCAAGGATGGAGCTGCCCAGTCACCAGCCTGATGTTACCCCATTCACTGCCACTCTTTGGGCTCAGTCTGTGAGCCAGTTGCTCACCCATCATATAGCACACATGTCCAGCTGTATGCTGGACATTTTATCCAGGGGGATACTATGAGAGACAGTATTAAAAGTTTTCTTGAAGTCCAGAAATAATATATGTACTGGCTTCCCTTGATCAACTAGGCAGGTTACCCTGTCATAAAAATAAATTAAGTTTGACAAGCAGAACTTTCCCCTCATGAAACAGTGTTGGCTGTGACCAATGATTGCATTCTCTTCCAGGTGTTTTTCAATACCTCATAGCATTTCAGTAGTTTTCAATGCCTCATTTTTTCCATACATCAAAAATAGTTTTATTGCCCAGCAGACTCTACTAATCCTTCTGGAAATAGTAGTTTAAAGCACTGTAGCAAAATTTATTAGTAATTAATATATTTAGGCTATTTTTAATTTTTTTTTTTTAATTGTTGTTCAATACCTCAGGGTAGTACAGTGGATTGCCTGTTGTAGGATCTGGAATGCAATGAGAATTTCTTTAGTGCTAAGCTTCCAGTAACATTTAAAGTTGAGTTGAATATGTCATGATTTACACTGTAAGGGTAGAAGCTTTCAGTAGTAGGTTTTGTTAGCATTATGCTAGCACAGAGAGTATGTTTCGTTAGTGATGGATTTGCAAACAGCAAGTTGACCAAAAGTGGCTTGGGGTTGTATGTCTCAGTCTGAGAAGATTCCTCATAGTAATTGCACCTACTTTTGGAGAAAAATCTTAACCACTCATTGGCCAGATCCTGACACTTCAGAATCTAGTTGTTTTCCAGATTTTAAAAGACGGTGACAGATATTCTCTCTTTACCAATAGTTTATAAGCAGTGAACATTATATGGTCTGTGAAGGGTGTGGTGGGGCAGCAGAGAAGTCTGCTTTCTGGTGCCTTATGACAGTGTGCTGGACAGTGTGGAATTGCCTACAGGAGGATGGAAAATTTGGAGTAGTTTGAGAGCAGCCTTGGAGTTGCTTTGAGAGAGAACTATTTGGTACTGGAGTGCCCTGGGATTTTCAAGACAGAGGCATACAGCAGGGGAGAAATGCTCAAGAAGGACAAATTCAGTCAAGTCCAGAGGTAGTGGGAAGCAACATTTCTTCTTAATCTTATAGTGGCAGTGTAGAGGTTGTTGCAGCCAAACTATTGAAAGGAACCCTGAGACTAAGGGCAGAGGAATGATGGCAACAGATTAATTCTTTCAAAATTATTTTATTTCATTTTCTTATGCTGAAGAAATTTAAAACTTTTTCAATATAGACTGTTTATGTTGAATTGCAGATGTCCAGTTGTTGCTGAGCACATACGTTTTGTGTAAGCTATGGACTGTGTAAGTTTTTCTTTATGCTCTCCTCTCTTACCCATTCCCCTGCCACTTAATCTGGTCCTTCTGAAGAACACTGGTGTGGCAAACAGTTTTTTATGTGTCATGAAATTTCTTGATGTCTCAGAAAAATCTACGAAAGATAGAGGATTGAGGGAAGAAGGCGTGAGGGTTGCTTTTACATTCTCTCCTCTTGTTTTCACATCCTATTTTTCCCTTCTGATCTTTTTTCCAGTAATCGTGCAGAACTGAAGAACCTCCTGGAGGTGGTCTGTGTTCAGAGGTTGCCATGTGAGCCTCTGCACCATGTAACTGATTTCACAGATGCTTGAGAAGACTGCACGAAGATAATGAGCATTCTTGCCAAAATATAAACATAGATATTAACAATCCAAGCTGATTAAGCAACTACAGAATAATAAATGCTTATGGATATTCTGATGTCAGTTTCTGAGTTGCACTGCTTTGCTGTGCAGACCTGCACGTGGTCAGTGGTAGAGACGAGCTACAGTTTTGAGCCTTAGGTAACTTTATTCTGAGTATTCCCTGTTCTGAGATTCACTTGTTTCATTGCCATACTTCTTGGATCTTCTTTGAAAAACAGTCAACTTGCCACTTCCTCGCTTCTTGTTGTAAAGATACCACCTACTTATTCATAGAGAACATCTGGCTGTCCAAGGAAAGTTTACCATTGTGACAGTCTGATTTCTTTTGAGATATTTCTGTAGTTTTTGTTTCTTGTAGATGTAGATTTATTTTAGGAACATAAAAGTAAATCCTAGAACATTGAACCCTTCAAGGCCTCTAGTTTTCTACAAAAAAGAAAAGTAAGCAAGTCCTTCAACACTGCCACTCTGGAATTCAACGGGGTATAGCAAAATATGTAGCTCTTTTCAATCTATATGCTTTATTATTTTTAAAATGTTTTCTACTTGTCTTACCAGTTAAGCATGATGACGTCTAGCTGTGGCATGTCTTATCCATACTTTGCTGCTAAGTACCCAACAAACTGCTCCTCAAATTAGAGTCACTGTGAAATGCATTTTCACTAGATATATTAAGTGAAAGAAGGCTTTTGCCTAGCTGAATTATCCCCCATTAAGGCTATTTTATAGAAGGGAGAATATTAATCTAGGATAGTCATATCTATACTTTTTTCAGCCATCATAAACCATCTCTAAGCCTACTTTGTGTCAGGGTACCCTTTCCTTCATTATATTCACAGGAAGCTTTTCTCCAGTTGTTTCATACTTCAACAGATGAACCAATTACACAGTGTCATTGTTCCCTTTTCTCACCTCTTCTATTTGATTTTCTTTCAATTCCTGCATGACTTTTGCTGATCTTTTACATAAAGGAGTAGAATTTCCCTGTCTTCATGTGGTTAAAAAACCCTTGCTTTTGGCATAAAGAGCTTCTCTTGTAAGTTGATAATAGAAGCAAGAAATATGCTGATACCACCAGCTCATTTGAATAACTGTGATCACTTTCTGGAAGTGATTTGGCAGAAGCCTTGATAATTTATCTTCAGCAGAGCATGCCCTTCCTCTGCCTCTCATATGGTTTATTTCAACCTTTTTTCTTCTGTGTCATCAGAAGCTGTAGCTTTATGTACATCCTGTGGAACACAGTGGAAGTGTTGTTTGGAGGAAATAGCAAACTATCAGTTTGGGGGGTTGCTAAGAGGACAGATAACTCCTTTGTGTTTTGAGGAACTTCTGGCAGGACTGTAGTGATACATCCAACCTTTCAAAATTATTTCTTAATTTGTGGCTAGCAAAATTTTATCTTCATTACATATTTACTGCTAACATCTGTACCTACTTATGCGAAGTGCAATATTTCCTATTAGTTAGACTTCTTTATTATGTAAAGCCACATCAAGAGTGTGCCTGCATGATATGAATCATGAGACGGTTGAGTTTCTACAGCCCTTCTATTCCTTCCTACAAATTTCTAGGTTTCTTGGATTACATCTTCAAATTCCTCCATTCTAGGCTGCTACCTCTCCTTGAATGCAATCTTGTTGCATTTCAGAATATTAATATGTATTAACAATTGTTTACTAAATTATTTATCTGCTTAATTGATTAATTGCTCTCCTCTTCTGCAGAAAAATGCGTAAACATTTTAAGTCTATAGTTTTACCTATTTATTTGTCTGAAGTAACAGATAATATTTCTGACCTCAGATTTATTTGGGAACTTGTATTCAGCCTAAAATGCCTAAATAACAGGCACCACTTTATTTGGATAGTGACCAGTCTACCTCAATTGATCTGCCTATAGTCTCATATGCCTATACTGTGCATAAGATATGCATACTCTATCCACTGCATCTTGGCTCGCGGTACTGCCTTAGCATGTGCCACTCCATGTGGTGCTGCCTGGGGTTAGAAATGTAGCAACTGCATGCTTTTTTCTTTTCATTTAGTTCACTGAGACCTAGAGAAAACCAAAATACAGAAAGTAGTGTTTCTGAAAGATGTTTATTTCCTACAAATACCAGTTTAAATGTGTGGATTACCTTGAGGACTAATTAAAGATGGGTCTTCCAGTAGTTGATACTTCAGGCAGCCTTTCCCCATTTTCCAACTGGTGATAAGTGGAGAAATACAATTTTATAAAACAAACACCTTCCCCTTAAGTCCCAATTTCTCTTCTGCCTGTCCTATGTATTTGCAGAGACATTCTTAACTCCTACCTCTAATGTACTCAGTAAATATAATCCCCTCTTCAACGTCTTCTGACTCAGAGCCAGTGACCCTTCAGAAAATGTTTCTTTTCTGACCAGTTAGAAACTTAACATCAAATTTATTCTATAGGGCAAGTGTTTGTTTTATAAATAGAATCACTGTTTGCTGGGACACCCTCTTAGAGGTCCAAGTCTTGATTAATTTGGACTTCATAATTCTCTGATCATATTCTAGATGAATAACTTACCTAATGTCTGCTTTTAATATTCTTTACTGTATCCTTTCTACAGAGATTGCCCATTGGCTCAATTAAAACCTACGTACGTGACAAAATAATTTTAAAGCATAAGGCTAAGATGACACAAATTTGGGGATTTAACTATTCCTGCACTCTAGGTGTTGCAGAGTCATATATATCACATTACAAGTTACGCAATGATAACTGATTGAATTGTTAACAAGGGATTACAACAGAAGAACAGGCTTCCAAAACAGAATAGGTTTCCAGCTTTTGATTGGAAAAACATGGGGATTTTAGTGTTTGGTTGGTTTGTTTTGTTTTGATTTTTGTTAAAGAGCCAAATTATTACCTTCTTTATAGGGCGATTTACACTGCATGTTGGACGGTCTGAGGGTAGATCTGTCTGATTTCTCTAGAAGCAATTATTGACGAAACTTCAGTGGCTGCATGGCTGACCTCTGGTAGTTTATGGAGAGCTTTATTTTTGAAAATGCAATGTCTGCTTAGAGTCTCCTGCAGCAGTTTGGCATTGCTCTGACGGAAGAACATATTTCAAGTTTTAGGCCAACAGTGGAAGAGAATGCATTGGAAACAGAAAGAAATGACAGATACCTGACGGATACATTGTTATCAGAAGCAGGGTTAATTTCAGCCCTCAGGCAAGATATTGGGTATCTTCCCTATGAATAGCAACAAACATGGATTATAGGGCTAGCAATCCCAGCACAACTGTTAGGTCTGTCTCTGCAAAAAGATATAAATGTACTTTATTTGTAAAACAATTACTGACTTGGTACAAGAGTACTAGCAGTAAAAGACATTGGTCTAAGGTTGACGGTGGTGGTCAGTGAGAAACATTTATTCCAAGATCATTTCTCTTACAGGAAATTAATGCGGAGTTGTCCCCCAATAAAGCTTATGTATTATATATTTAGTTATTGTTCTCACCAGTCCCTATTGCTCTACTTTGTCTACCATACCTCCTTGTCTGAGTGTTTCTCAAGCCTCTCTCGAGCTACCTTGGAGAGGAGTATTCAAGACATGGATGGGAATTTTTTTCCTTTTTGTAAGATGACCTTCAGCAGCCTTCACAGTAGACACATTGACGCTTATCTGCAGGGCTGAACTAACAGAGAAATATGAAATGTTTGGTTTGCTGTTGACCTAGATTCTGTGCTGTAGTGAGGGACTTGCTAGGGAGAAGCTTCTTCTGGAATCAGGCTCTTGAAGCTGTGGCACATGAATGCTACTGAGGCTTCATGATTTTTTTTCTCCTATGAGTGTCTACATTTGTCATGTAGAAATTTTTTCCTTCCCCTCCTCCACCTCTCCACCCCACTGTGTGCAGGTACATGCTTCATCACTCACTGCAAGTACAAAGTATTCTTGTGCCGAGGAACAATGCTGAATTGATATGAAACTTGTGATTTTCTCCTTTTCTGGTAAATATGATACTTTCAGGTCTCGCATATGAGAGCAAGGTTGAATTTCCTTTTCATAAAATGTTTTCGTTTGTTAAAATAATAACAATCATTATCATCCTAATCAAAATAAAATCAAACAAGATCTCTTCTCTCTACATTTTTCAGACTTCCAATGCTTTCTGGCTGCTATGTTTTCCAGCTCTCTCTGGAGATCTGTAATTTATGAAAGTCTAGTTCAAAATCTGTTTCCACTGACATCTTCATCATTTCAATATTGTTTTTTTAATTTCCACTGACCATGAGATCATATTTTCTTTTGTAGTGCTGGATTCATGATATCGAGGATTATATGATTAGTGATTTTTTAATCTTATATTTCATTTCAGTCAAATTAACACATTTTTCAATAAGTTTCCAATTTTTAGTGGTGTGCCTGACATGTTGCTCACTGCTAAAATTTGAACCATGAACCTCAAAAATTGAGGGGAAAAATGGTCTTTGCCAAATTCAGTTAAAGAATTAGAACAATTTTTTTGTAAGTTTTTGTATAGCATCTGTTTCAAAGCAGTGGCATTATTTTATTAAGTTAGAGCTCAAGATTTGTATATGGTAGCTCCCTACTTCTTGTACATTTTAACTTCTATAATACAAATATGTAACACAAGTTAAAGTCAAATACAGCATTGCTGATTTTTTTCAAATATGTATGAATATGAAGAAGATTAAAATTGCTACAGAAGTGTGGGGGAAATAGTTTGTTACCCAGTAGTAACCAGTACTATTGGCCAGTATGAATGACCTTAATGGCTGTTTCTTATCCTATCCTTAGCTTGCTCTCTGATACACAGATTATTCCTGTAAGAAACCACTTGCAGAGCAGTTTGTATTATTCTTCAAGATTCTACACAGAAGTTATTTGGAATAACCATTTCTTGTCTTTTAAATAGCTAAAACCATTTATCCAGGTTGTCTTTGTTTCCTGTATTTTAAGTGACAATATAATACAGCTCATTTTTCCTAATTGTATGTTTCTTCTTTTTTGTGAGAGTAAGACAGAAGGGTAATAAAATCTTCCTCAGTCTTATTCTAATCACCAGGCTGCTGATGTCTACTTTAAAGAAGACATTTTTAGATCATTTTTCTTACCATGCTTTTTTTAGGCATCCAGTTAAGTCTTTGTCCTTGACTCATGTTTATTCAAAGGACAAAACTCCTCTGTGTCTGGGGGAATCTTCTGTTCAGCTTTGTGAGTTCCTCCTCAGGTTTGACTGATCAGGTTGACTTATAACATCACATATAAAAATGATAGGTATGTGGCACTGGCTACTTACAGAAGCACTTGGGAGAGCCACTTCAGTTAAACAGAAAGACAAAGTTTCACATGAGTAGTTACATAATATATCTTACCAGCACTTTGCTTTTTTTTTTTTTTTTTTTTTTAATCACTCCAAAGATATATTATTCTGGTTTTCTGTGCAAGAAAGATTTCTTTTACATTGCCTTCATGTAAGTCTATATTTCCTTTGTACCAGCCTATACTTCTGTTCTGCTGTATTGGGAATTGTAGCCATTTCTGTGCTGTACATTTTTAATGGTTTCAAGTATTTTCTGATGTTGCTAACAGCCACAGAAGTGAGGTGGCAAAGGTGAGCTAGAGATGGTAGAGAGAGGAAACAGACCAGAAAATTGTTATCCCTAAGGTTTACTATAATTCAAACTGCATTCTAGAGTATTTGCCTTTTTTTTTATAGGTGCTTTGTGTAGTTCTAGCTTAAATTCCCTCTCGTGGGTTAGTTTATATGCTTTTTCCGGCTTGCATAACAAATAGATAAAACCTTCATCAGTAGTTCTTGATCTTCCAAAGGAACCATACAACAAAAGCTTCCCATTGAAGAAACAGATTTCCTTTAGCAATTTTAGGTTTGCTGAATATAAACTTGCACTCTCAATTCCTGCAAGCACAAGTAATCTACTGACTTATGAGAGTTCATAGTTAGGACCTATAAAGCTGCTGATCATCCACCATCTAATGCTGAGGAGTTGTAGATAGTAAATTTGTGTGAATCTTTGATTTCATCTGCCTGTATTTGTAAGTAATATAGGCATTTTTTACCCATATTTTCATATATCTAGGCATCTGGTGTGCTCTACATGCTCACCTTATCCTTGAGAGATTCTGCTGCTCCTGTGGAAATCAATATACAGACAGCAAACAGCCTCAGGTCTGCTATTTTCAACATCAGTTTGCCTATGAATGGACAATGTATAACTATGAATGGTTAAGTTATTCATTAACCATATAGACAGAGGTACAAAATCTTGAATTTTATATCTGTCATTGATAGCAGAAAGGATGTTGTGTTTGAAGGTAATCATACAGATGTTATAATTATTCTTGCTTCTTGGAAGACATTTTTTATGTTTTGTACACAGCTCTAAGGATATCCAGGTAGGTACTTCATTACTTTGTCTGACGAATTAATTATTGATATTAAATAATGCAGTCTGCAAAACTCAGACTGGTTTTTTGATTTCTTGGAACAAAAACTGAGGTAGAGGTGTTTTTATTGATAAAAGGTATGCTCTTTGTCCTTCTATTATGTTCCATGAGAAACATTAAATATGTATCTCAATTCAAGGTCAGAAACTCAAATTTTCAGAAAACTTCTGACAGCTCTTTTTCAACATAAAATGCCTTCAGTGGGGCATGTGAAGGGATAAATATGTAAACTACTTTCTCATAAAACAAATTCTCTCTGAGGTTTAGCTTTCATCAACTCTCATGGAAAATTTAAATTCTGTTGTTTTATTCTGTAGGTGTTTGGGGTTTTTTTAATTCAGAAAAGAAGATACCTAACAGAATAAATGACATAGAGCTTTGAGCAGTCTCAGTCCACAGGACAAACCTGACCCATGCCCATTTTTAAGCTGCTTATTTGTGTTGTGCCCTCATTTTACTTCTGACCAGATGGGAGCAGAGGCGAGAAGAGTGACTTCCTTCTCTTGAGTTGTCAAAAAGTTGTCTCTCTTGGCCTCAGTAAATATAATTGGGTTTCACTCATGCTTTCTGTACCATGTTTATAGGGGTACCAGGAATGTTTTGGGCAGGGAGGTTGTTCATACAGCTTCCGCAACAGGATAAGTGCTTAGTTGTAGCATCTGCTTTTCTGAGGGAAAAGATATGATTTCTCTCTTTTTTTTTTTTTTCCTTTTTTTTTCCCCCACTGTTAAATGCCTGGAACATTACTACAACAATTCCTTTACTTCAAATTTGTGAGTACAGGAAATTTTAGTGTTTAAAAATACTTTTTTTTCTTTTTTTTCTTAATGTAAAGATGGCAGCTATGTACTTTGTCCTTGGAAATTTTTTGAGTTAATTACTAAGCAAAACTCACTGGTGCTGAGCTCTGTGTTTGCCAACATTGCTATACAGGTCTATGAACTTACTTACTTTATTTAAGATCATGAATGTCAATGAGAAGTAGATGACATTTCTTTATAAAAATACCACTTAGAAACTTTATCTCCTAAAATAAAAAAGAAACACTATAATAATATCAAGGATATATTGAATTATCTTGAGACGATCAACAACATATATTGAACCAAGTGGTAAATATTGATTAATTCAAGGCTGAGATTAATATTTACCTCAGGGGTCAATAAATTTTGATGCTGACTGAAATGTGAAGTCAATATATATATTGTTAATACATTCTGAATACATTCAGCAGAAATATCTAGAAATCTGTTCTATAACTCTAGGGGTCCCAAGGGAAACATTCCTTCCAGCTTATACTGCAAAGCAAAAACAAGAAATGGAAGAAACTGACACAGTTTATTCAGGCAAATATACATGTGCTTGCACACACTTAATATCTGATGGATCAGTATGAGTGGAGCAAGAACTTTCTTGGCACTAAGCCAAACAACATCTATATGAACCCCTAAAGGATCACAAACCTCTACTCCTCACTTCTGTTTCAAGTATAAAGTGTGTTTATTTTACTGTACTTTATGCACCATAAAAATAAATGAATATGTGATTTAAAAAAAAAAAAAAAAGATTCCAAGGATCTCCTGCTCTCCTTCCCAAATTCTCTAATATATATTACTGTCTTTGGAGACTGAAGAAAAGACTGGGACTGATTTATATCTTGTTGCTTAGTGTATTATTGGCAGTTGAACAAGTACTACCGCGATAAGCATCAGGGCAGATTTACTATTGATGTTACTCTTACCAAACAAAGGAAACTTTAAAATATCTTAAATAACAACTTTTGTGAGCTTTAAGATACTAATGTAGAGAAACTGAAGTTAAGACTTTGGTGATCAAACTGTCTGGTTCTTGTAAATCGTATGCTCTGTCTGTTCACCAATGGAATAAGATAGCTTCAATGTACAGATTTGCTTTATCTAACTCTAGTTTTACTAGAGTTAGTATTTACAATATTTACTATTTAACTCTAATATTTTATTTTTATATTATCTAATATATTGTTTTTAACTCTAACTATTTAATATTTACTATTTAACTCCAGTTTTAAGGTTAAGTCTGATGCAAATGCTATTTTAATGAACACTTTGTATCTAATATAGTTTCATTTGAATGAGCAACGTAGATGTGTTGTTACCACACCATTGAACACTCCCGCTATTTCCATCTCCTGTTCAAATAATAAAACATGGTCATACACTGATTCTAAGGAAAGAAACTATCTCAGAAGGAGATACTCATTTAGCAATTCAAGAGTTACACCAGAATGGCTCAGCATTAGTTAAAAAAGCAAGAATAGACAAAGGAAACCTTTGCATCTTGCTTACTCAGCCAGAAAGATGTAATGTGAGAAATTAGTGCCGTTCAAAGACAGAATGGAAGGCAAACTCTAGGCTGCTTCAGCACAGTGAAGAGTTAAAAAAAATCAAAACCAGTAGTATTGTTAATACTTTAATCTATTGCTACAATGCTGAAATAAAGGCTGTAATGGTGATGGATTTCCTAATTTTGGGGGTGTTTTAGCAAATTTTTACTTTTCTTTCTGTTTTTGGTGGGTTTTTTTGTTTGTTTGTTTGTTTGTTGTTTTTTTTAATCTGAATTTATATACCCACATGAATTTTTAGAAGATACTCTGTGCTTTTTGAAGGTAAGAGCGTGTATTGAACCATGAGCCAAACCTTCTTCAATTTAAAAATTTCTGAAGGATTTCTGTACAGACTTAACTGGAGTTACCAGAGTTAGAAAATAAGTTGTACCTTCCGTATATTGTTTTATGTATATGCAGTTACTTTGGCATTCCCAGTGTAAAACAGAGAATTTGTCAAGAGTTAGACAAGTAGGGAAAAAGTCAAACCCATTTGAGTGATCTTCTGCTCCTCTGCTTGACTTGTCTGATTATCAGTTACAGTTCCTAAGCCAGTAAATGTAGTAGTCCTATAATTTCATGGCACAAAGGTCAATGATTTATTTTTCAGTTCATTTGCAGGACTTTGGTGTCATTCTACTTTGACATCTTGATTAATATCATTCAAGTTCTTTCTCCAAAGCACTCCATTGCTCTCTTATGGCAGGTATCACTTGAATGCTTTTCAAAGACAAAAGATTGATGTCCCAAACTTTTAACCACTTGTATTAATCAGTTGATCTTATTTATTTTCGTTGCAGACTTAATACAGCAACATTCTTTACTGGTTTTGAATTTAAAAGAGTTGTCATGTAATTCAGCTAGAATGTTTAATTAGGTAACTGTTTTCAGTACACTAGAGCAGCAGAGAAGATTGCACATTAAGCAGTTAGGAAACTGAGAAAGAGAGAGCAAAGTGTTGCATCCATGCAAAGAGAAAAAAAGTAGGAGAAGAGCAATAAATGTAGAGGAGGCTGTTAAATTGTTTGTAATTGCATCAAGAAAAAGTTTTATTTGTGGTAGTAAAGGAGATACTCCAGAGCTGACTAAACTAAAACGTCAAAGCTGCTTTTTTTTTTTTTTTCTTTAATTCTCTTTCATTTATGATACATTACTAATTTCACACTGTCGCTCTTCAATTCATAACTTTAAACCCATGGATTTCAATTACATGCAATGATCTCTCTATTTTCACCTCACATCTAACCCAGCAGAAAAGAAAAGCCAATGGTCACCAAAGGCTGGTCCTTGTCCTGCAACCACTGCTACAGCAAACAGATTCACACATGCCTGTTTCTAGAGACAGGGCAATGTATACCCTGAGGCAAGACAGACAGTCTTTGAATGACCTAGAGAAGAAGCTTTTCATACCATTCAGATGACAGGGGCAGCCAAAAATAATCTCAGTGACACTGTGAGTCTGTCACTGATCTTCAAATGTATCAAGTTGTCTTTACTGTTCACCCTGTCTCTAAAAGTAAGGTCACCAAAGACCTTTGTATGTGTCACACTTGTTACTGCTTTCTGAGATATGCAGAATTTGCAGTCATGAGAAATAATTTGGGTAATGTGAAATAAGCTGGTCAATGAAACATCTGTGTTGCCTGACTATGAGAAAGCTCCCGGGTTCTGTTTCAGTTGTGATGAGCCAGGAAGTACAAGTCAGAGATTTCTGTAAATCTCTAGGGATATTTCTCTATTGCACAGACTTGATTCTGGATTTTCAAATGTGGTGATTCAGGATGGGTAAGCATTATTTGCCATCAACAGTAAAGGAAAAATACTGAAATCTATCTTATAAGAGATCAATTACAGGCATTTCTCTTTCTAATAGTATGTTCTGATATAAGGAAGTTATATAGGGGTAACATGCAATGAGAGAGCAAAGATGATATACGTGTATGATGGTCAGTCTACTGCAGCATAATGGTTTCTTTGATATTACCTCGTTTGAGACTGAGGAAGAGAAAAAAGCTGTTATAGAACCACGGGGTTTTGGGTTTTTTGTTCTTTTAAAACTTAACCTTTAAAGTGTGAGTACCAAGATGAATTAAGCAGTCTTTAAATCCATTGTGCTTGTTCAGTATATTTTGACCTGAAACTAAAAATAATAATAATATAATGCTAATTCAAAACCCCAAATACAAGACAGACATAAGGATCAGTGAAAAGTGCTCCCAATGCATCACTAAAGCCATTTCTCAGAAAAAAATCACAATGTGGGTTTTAAAAACTACTAATGAAGTTAGTCCTACTAATTAGGAGATTTTAAAAAGGAGAAACTAGTACTAAAACTTGACTAAATATTTTAGCTTGATACTTCCATTATTAAATCAGTCCAAGACCCAATGCTGTGAACAGTAGGAGATACACAAGTGCAGGTGTGTACTATCATGTTTAATAAAGTTTTCCCTTTCATCTGCATTTATCACGTTACTCAAGGTATTGACTTCTACTATAGTAATCAAATTCCTATAAGAAAACTCTAAGATCATAACTCAAAAGGACCAAATTAACTTCATCTGGACCTTGTTGTTTCCCATATAAGACTGCTTTCAGAAAACGCAGAATCTGAACCCCGTCGTTTCAGTATCTCTTTCAATTTCTGTCCAGACCTGAATTTATAACCGTGCAGGTCCAGGTTTAGCAATTTTTCATAGAATAATGTGCAGCACCAGTTAGCTTGATTTTGCCTGCATCGTACTGGTATCTGTGACTCCAAAATTTCCCGCCCATATTATTGTTTCTTGTAATACACACTAGATGTAAATTTCAGCTTAGCTGTGAACTGCAGCACCAATATTTTTAAATGTTCAGAAGAAAATGAGATTAACCAATTTCTTTCATATGATTTTTGCAGCTTTGATGCTCTTGATTAGTGAGAAAGGGTATGCTAATCCATTTATTTCTAATTTCTGCCAAGAGATACTGAAGAGAAACTCATGATAGATTTATTTTTTTAAAATTCCTAAAACAAAACCTAAAACATACCATCCCAACAATGCAAGTACCACTGTTTTTGCAGTAATTCAAGCTTTATAGTTCAGAATAAAGAGAAAGCATCCTATTTGCCAAATGTGTATAAAGAATATGGCTTTCTTTCATTTTGTTATCTCACATTATTGAATGTTTGCAATGTGGCATAGTCAGGTCACATAAAAATATACATATTTGCTGTTCTAATTCATTGACACAAAATTCAAGATCCCTGAAGTAAGGTTAAGCCAGAGCTCATGTAGTCAGGGTTGAAATTCAGACACTGCAGATATAATCCATCTCCCTGACACATGCAGTTCTTCATTGTGAGACTGCCAGACATAGTCTGCTGAGATGGGAATGTCACAGAATACCAAAACAGGGGGAGATGCAGTTTTGTTCATCATTGCTTTTATCTACAAATATTCATCTAACCGTCTGCATACAGAGCTGATGCCAGACAGAGAAATATGAATGCAGCATGGAGATGCAGCAGCTAACATTCAGAAGTGCATACGAAGCGGGTGTTGGGAGCTCAGAATTACCTGAAAATAATTTGGGCAGTTAATCAGGTTAATTGCTTCTCTTAAAGGCAATATTTCTGTGCAGACCCTGAGTCACCCCCCTGGTGATCTAGCAGAGATCAATGGCATGCCTGGTTGCCTACATCTCCTAGTGAATACTGAAAGTAAATGACAAAAAGAATTCTGAAGGAGAAGAAAGTGCACTGTCATCACTGGGGATGTAGGGAGGCAGGCAGGAAGAGCTGCAGTGGTGGAAAAGAAATACAATTTTTCACATAATATAAAGTGCTACTAGTCTTGCAATTATTTCTCAGTTATTCCCATTCCTTATGAATTTGAAGTTTTCATCCTGAGGAAAAAAAAAAAAAAGAAAAAATCCCAGAACCAATTGATCAATTAGGAGACAATTAAAATTCCAAAATGAGAGATGCAGATACATGCATATCTTAGATATATATGTATGTTTGGTGTGTTTGGTGTTATGCAAGAAGCAAAGGATTTTAACGAGACTGTATTAGCAAAATTTCAGTGGATTTCTGAAAGCCCAGGTCAGGCAGTAAAGCACTAAAAATATGTGAGTCCCTGAATTGTATCTGTTTCAGCCTGGTGTGAGCAAAGGCAGTTCTTTAAACTATTGAGGTCCCTGGGTAATTATGGTTCTCATGAGAAAGGAAGAAATCTTTTGGAGCTCTGAAAAAAATACAGTTTTTCCATAGACTTGGCAGAAACCAGGCTAGCCACGTGAACCAGAGGGTTGGAGGGGCATGATTGGCTGGGTTTATGTTTGGATATAGTGCAACCTTAGCGTTAAGCACTGTTGATTCTAACTTTAAATATGTGTTTTATCTGAAATAGGGTATCCTGTACTACACGTCCTGAATGACATCTCTGTATAGGCATCTTCCTTCTCATAGCTAAAGGCATCCTTTTGCTGAAAGCACCACCATGATGTGAGTCAGCAGTTCAGGACTAGGCAGTAACATAGCTTGGACCAGTGGGATACATGGATGGAGATACAGGACATGTATTCCAGCTAGAACATAATCCTGGTAGGGATGCTAATCGTTCCCTGGCTCGTGGCAACAATTTCATAAGGAGCCTGTAAGCAATTAGGAGCTCAGGAGAAGGCGCAGCAGGTAGCCTGCCTGTTGAAGAAAAGAAGCTAAAGATCAGGTTAGATATTTTGGCATTGGTTTAGAGCCCCCCCCTCAATCCCCATGATCAGTCATTTAATTCTGTCTGCATCATGACTGTTTTCAGTGTCCCCACTGAATCCCTTCTTCTATCTCAATATGAAGCCCTGGTCTTTGCAAAGTGGTCTTCACCATAACAGAGCAAGCCTAGTAGATGAAGACTTGCTATTTTAGCACTTCAGGGTAAGTTTTCTCTTTGTGTTATCTTGCTCTGAATCCCCTACCTATTGCAACCAAAAGGGTCAGGGCTGGGGGAAATGCCATCACACTACCCATTTCCCTAGAATATGACACTATTGAGGAGAATAATGAAGATTATGGCAACAGAAGAATATTATGTAGAGTTGGCTGTCTTCTTTCCTCCACCTGTCTCAGACAGACCTGGGATCTCATTTGATAATAAATTCCCAGGAACCTCACTGTGCATCTCTTCAAAATTAGCATGTCCTACCAGATACCTCCTCAGAAAATGTTGAATTACTAAACATAAAGATTAGAGAGAAGTCTGACCACTACTGTCACTTAGAAATGGATTAGATCTACCTACCTGGTTTGCTGGTTTTTTGAAACAAAGTTTAACATGTCATTCAGCATTCATCTCACATCCTTACACTTTGTGCAAGTCTGAATTTTATTTTTCTTTTTAAGTGGAAAAATTTGTGTATTTTTCTGTATATCTATATCTATATATCTATTGTATATCTAGTGAAAAATACAGGAAAAGTCTATAATATATACAAGCAACCGACAGTGAGGAATACCAAGAACATAAGAAAGTTTACTTTTTTAATCTATTATTTCAGGGAATCATAGAAAAATATTTTATAATCAGAATTTTATAGATTTAATCTATATCATCAGTTCTTAATTTTTTACTTAATGGATATACAAAAGGTTTGTTTGTAGTTTTGTTTCCTGGAAGAGAGAGATTGTGTGGGAAAGATTGTACGTATCTTTTCACTTTAGACTTTTTAAAAACATATTACGTAGAGAAAAAAAGAATTCTTTATTATGAAGTCCTTTTAAGTTTTTCAAACTTAACCTTGAATTTGGGTATTTTTTCTCTAAAATTTTCCCTAAAATATCTGTAAATTAGAATAAAATTCATGTTAAACATGTCCTCTAAGGATCTAATTTCATACACTTCAGCTGCTTCATTAGGAAAGAATATCTGGTCCAGGAAATTTTGACCTTTTATTCTTTAATAATCCTTTCTGCCATAGCAACACTTCTCACAGTAAGTTAGGTTGCTTCAACATATAGACTGCTCTAGTGGTCATTGTTGGCTTTTTTTTTCCTTTTTTTTAGCTTGGGGGGTTGTTGTTTTTTCCTCTGTTTTTTTCGGGGGGGTTTTTTGTTTTGTTTTCTGTTTTTTCACAGGGGTGGATGGTTGGACTTTGTGATCTCGGAGGTCTTTTCCAACTGGGAAAATTTTGTGATTCTGTAACATTATCTTTCAAGAATAACCTGAATGTAATGTTGAGTTTTAGCTGCTAAATGTGTGAGCACAAACATTTGTGGAGTGATTGACAGAAACTAATGCTTACACTGTGAATAATTAATTTTTAGTAAGGATTTTTGCAGTCCTTCACATGTTAAAGATGTCTGCTACAGAGCTTTACATTCATTAACTTCTGTAAATTCAGAGTAAAAAGTACAGAATTTTGTTTTCTTATTGCATGTTTTTGCTGAGGTTCCTCTGACTTTCTATAGTATGGTGCTCTCCCCCTGGAGCAGCAATGCCTTTTTTCACATATCCCCCATTCAGATAAATGAATCCATAATCAAGTTCAGCTAAAGATTTCAATGTAATTTCTTGATGTATTTCAACATTCTAGAAAACTAATGAGATTAGAAACTCTTAAGAAAAGTCAGGCAGCAAAGATCTTGCCAATGTAATATCTTAAGTCCGTGCAGAGCCAGCAGATCAAATGCTGATTCAAAAATTTATGCCACACTCTGCCAAAGTTCTATGATGAATTTTGGTCCACACTATCTTAAGTGCTTATAAACTTTCATTAGTGTTATTAATTATGAAAACTTTGTATTTTTTCCTGTAAAATCCTTGAGTCCTGCAATAAATTCCTTTCAGGAGGTGCAGAGATTTCAAGTGGATTTGACTCGAAGCATAGTTGCTTTTGATTTATAGTATTGCAGTTAAAATACAAATGGAAGTTGATGATGTCACAAAGCTACTTTTTATTACTAAGTTCTCAGATAAGAATATTTCTTAAGAAAAACTGACACATCAAAAGGAGAGGATGCTCATTGGCCCTTGGCTTGGTTTGAAAAGGTGGGGCCTGGATGCAGTGTGCCAAATGTTTCTCTCTTGTATGAAAGCATGTTTGAAATACCATCTTGTTGCTTGTTTAAGAGCATCCCATCTCTTCAGTCACACAAATACTGAGCTCTAGCCCATCTACTCTGCAAATATCAGCAGACTGTCTCTGTGTTACAGAATCACAGAATCACAGAAATTTAGGGGTTGGAAGGGACCTTGAAAGATCAAGTCCAATCCCCCCTGCCAGAGCAGGGTCACTGATAGCAGGTCACACAGGAAGATGTCCAAATGGGGTTTGAATGTCTCCAGGGAAGGAGACTCCACAGTCTCCGTGGGCTGCCTGTTCTGGTGCTCTGTCACCCTCACAGTGGAAAAGTTTTCCCATATATTTATGTGGAACCACCTATGCTCAAGCTCATATGCATTAAATACAGGATGTTATTATAAATGCTCCTTATATCTTCTAAATAGGTAGTAAACAGGTCTCTTTCTTAAGGGTTTTTGGGATCTGTTAACCACAGCATAATGAATGTTTGCTGGAAAAATTTTCACAATTTTGAGATGATTACAGAGAAACATGAAACTGAAGGTCATGTATTATTGCCTTCTAGATCATATTTGTGGATGACTAAGCCCAGTAAGTTTGTTGTAAAGCTGTGCAAATACAAGGAATAGCAATTGGAGTTTGTTTTTGTATTAATTGTAACAGTTTGTGAAATGCTGGATGTTTCTAATACATCTTTACAGTTACTTCTATGCATTTTTGTCCTCTTAATCATGCTCAGTAGGTTGCTTGTTGAAGCTTTTACAGAGAGATAAGGAAAACAGCCCAAATAAAACAATTAATAGCTCACTTTAAAAAGCACATTTGAAGCAGTCCTGTCTGCAAGCTACGCCCCACATACTGAATCAGAAAGCTGCACTTGAACCACATCTGTATCAGCCTTGACTGAGGGTGACGCTCTTATTTGTGATGTGAACATTGACATGGTTTATTGGTAGGGTGTTGTCTTGGAAGCAGAAAGCCTGGACCAGAGCATAAATATGCTACTGTCCTATGTGTACCCTAGTATGATGCTTTCCCTCTTTGTGGTCCGTGTGCTCTCCTGCTCCTGCCTTTCCTGTTGATAGTCTTGTCCCATCAGCGTGGGAACAACTCTTGCAAAGTGTTGGATGATGCCTTTTGGAAGAGCTGCTTTTTTTTGTCAGCTGCTGTGTTGCTACAGTACAAGTAACATAAATATCTACCTGTCTTTTGAGGTGGCCCTGTATTGTAGTTTTTACTCAGTCAAGAGCTCATATATAATTACAAATTTTTGTAGGCATGAATTTTTTGTGCTAATTGGTTTTCTCCTGAGTCTTTGTTGACAACTTATAGCTCCATGAGATTATATTGGACAGTACATTTAGAACTAATTAAAAAAAAAACCAAAACCAACCAACAAACCAAACAAAAAACAAAAAAACCAAAACCTTCTTGAGGTTCCTTAGTAGAAAAAAAGTTTAGAAAAGGGTAAAAAGGCAAAGATAAATCCTTAGACTACTTGTTCTGTGGAAATGAATCAGCTGCACTATCACATGAGCCAGCAGCTGCCGAGGCCCTCAAAGCAGAGGAATTCTGCTGTAATTATCACTACTCACTACAAACTCCACCTGCCTTTAATTCAGTAAGGTAACTTAGAGACTATTTTTCCATCAAGATAACTTGAGTGTGTAGGCACAGCATGGATTCATTTGGGGACATCTGACTTACTTTTCTCCTTTCCTACATTTTCCCTCTTTTATTACTCTAAAGGGAAATAAAGCTCCTGCACATGTGAGTGTAACCATCACATGAATACCAGAAGAATACAGCATGATGTTTTAAAGACAAATGCCAAGTAAAGCAATAATGATTTGCTGCTTATTGTGAAGCTTTGCTAATTTAATTATTTGTTCTGCTCTGAAGATTAACATGGGATCCTCAAAAAAACTTTAGAAAGGCTAGCACCAGTATAGGGTGTTCTTACCTTTCTCTCTCTGATCTATGCATCTGTGACAATTGTGTATGGTTTCTATGCACAGCTGTCTAAAGTACACTCTTTCTGAGGATTTCAGCTGGGCAACTGCAGCTCCTCTCTAATGTCATTTTTGGAAGACGTTATAAATCTTTGAGCTGTTTTATCTTGCAACATCACTGATACATGAAGTTTAAGGAAGATGCTAACCAGCTTAGCATCAAATATTCTTTCTTGTTGCTCTGTTACACAACCTTGGCAGCTTATTTTGATCACAGACCCGCATTTTGTGGGTGTAAATGGGGGTTGCTTGTTTTTTTCTTACAGCATACCTCAGCATAAAGTGTTTTAGTTGCTTCAGAATCCCAGTGCAAGCAAAACTGGAACTTCAGTTGACTATTTAGAGTTAAACTCTCCTACACAGGACTTGGGATATAGCTACTTGACATGACAACTTATGGGAGAGAGATTTTAGAGGACATGTCACTTGTATTAATAGATAATGTTATTTCAAGAGGTCTGAGGGCTTTTGGCTGTTGGATTTAGTTATTTTGGTGCAGGGTTTTTTTGTTTGTTTGTTTATTTGCTTTTTAAATACAGTTGAGGATAAATTATGTAACGTAACAAATGTTAACATTAAAATGTATTGTTTACAACTGGCAGCTAACTTGGAACATGTTGTGCCTCTCAAGTTAGAAATGTCTGCATTGACCCATCCAGCATGCAGTAGGAGCCAATGATAGTGCAGACATAGTAACCCTCTTTATATTTGCTCTTCTACTATTAATATTTGTGGCTCTTCTTTGCATGTATCAGAGCTATTATATTCTATTTTGCTTGCATGATAGCCTTAAAAGTTTTTTCAAGTAGTTATTGATTATTTAAAAAAATAAAAATAAAACCTGCAGCTTTTTGAGTGTTTGGTCTATTTCCTTCGTGCATTTATGAACCTGATTCAAAGTCCACTGAAGTCAGTGGTATTTACACCACCACCCCACCAACTGAAACATGACGGCAACAAGGTTTTGGTAAGAAGTAGTGGGACTGTTAATGCAAAACTGAAAGTAATAAGAGGGGGACTGGCTGTGAAAACACAAAAGAATTGAGCAATAAGCAGAAAGGCACAAGCAAAGTCTGACAAGTTGCAGAACAGGCCCATGGACCTGTAGAGGAGCTTCAAGTATTTAACAGCTCCTCAGCCAAGTCCCAGGGACAGGCATCCTTTCACTGGGCTGGTGACACTTGACTGCATAAGAAGGGTTTATTAATGTTGCACATACAGAACAAAAAGTGGCCAACTGAGAGAATACCAAAAGCCAAAAGGATTTTGGCCACCATGCCAAAAGGATTTTAATTTCAAATATGTGTCTCTATAATGGTGTGGACTTTATGGGGAGGTTTGTACAGCTGAAAGATCAGCACCGGTTCTATTTCTTTTTCTTCCCCTCTGTTTCCCTTGTTTTCTGCTACGCTCGGCTGTTGCCATTAAAATCTTTCCTCTTGCTGTTGACCTTGTACTAATTCACTGTGACATTAAAGCTGGAGAATTCTCTAATACCACTAATTAGGCCAGAGGAAGAACGATGATTTTTGTAGTTACTATTGTAGATGACTGCTGCAGATAGAAGCAGTCTTTTCGTTGCAATGAGTTGTTAGGGCATATCCTGACTTCTTTCTACTTCCCCTCTTAATATTAATATTGCCATTTTCTTATTGAAGTTTAATGTGAAGGAGTTTGATTTAAATAAGCTTATTTATCAGATAGTATAGTGTGTATATAAAATGTTCAAAATAGTTTCAAGTTATCTTCTCATAGAATCCTTTATCTGTTTCCCCCTCTTCTGTGGGACAGAAAGACCTTGTAAAGATGTAAGATGCATCACAGGGGTGAGCATAGTTCTAGAATAAATATTAACATATCCCTCTTTATTCACAGATGTTTATTGGAAGCAGGAGTGTGAACGTGGTTCAGGTCTGTTTGCATGAAACACTGACAATTAGGCAGGGTTTGAAACTGCAGAAAAAATAGAAGACATGGAGAGAGAGCAATTCTATAAGTCAACATGTAGAAGTAAGCATATGGCTTGAATATGTTTCACTTCATGTTGTAGTTGTTAATGGATTGTCTCGTAAAACCATCAGGACACACAGAAATAAGACAATGGTGAGACTTTTAAATTACAGTTCATTCCAACCACCATCAGCAAGAACAAATAAATTTAAAAAAGTAAAAATCATTTTTCAAAAAGCAAGCTCAGCTTAGTTAGGCATATTATTTTTATTTAGGGAAAGAAGACAACCGGGGAGTAAGGCACTACAGGCTTGTGGCATAAGCTCATTTTGTTGAAGTATACAATTATTAAAGTGACATTTGGGAAAGTCATTTGGAGAGGGAGGGAAACTGAAACTGCTTAGGAAATATGTCCATAGCAGGTAGAGACCATGCTTGTGGTGCCCCAGGTGTCAGTTAGAGCCAAGTGCAGAAATAGACATACATTTGATGGATTAATAAAACAGCATTTTTTAATCCATCAACGGATGGATTAAGTAAAGAGCAGTGGTGTTCTCATATTCAGCTTCACATGCACTAAACAGATCCAGTTCACAGATAAATCTGAGTGGCTACAAGCCACGATGTTAATTCCTTTTTGACACAAGTGGATTTCAGGTGAGTTAAACAGTTAGAAGACATATACCTCAGGGTTTGTCAAACCCTCTGAATGCATGCTTGTGCTTGTTCCTGTGTGTAACAGTAGATCGCCTCAGACTTTTCTTTTCCTGTAATCAATGCTTCTCTTATAAAATTTTTGGAATAAGGGTGGAAGTGATGTCTTTTTCTTTTGTTTTCTGATTTTTCTTCTACCCTTCCTCATCAGTAATTACTTTCTTCTCTTCCTTTATTATTGGAATAATTATCAAAGTGGGTGTAACTTCTGTTAGCCTTGTAACACTGAGAACTGAAAGAGACACCATTTTATACAGTTTTTGCTCATTGTGTTGGGTGTTGTTTTTTTTTTCTGACATACCTTTATATTTTTAGGAATAGTAACAAAGACAAATGCACACTGTTATGAAGGAAGATCCCAAAGTTTTCAGTAAATTGTTTTCTTTTTCCCAATATAAAATTTCCCTGAAGTTACTGGAAGTTGCATGCATGCAATGAAGGTAGAGTATATTCCCAAAGGTTTTACCAGAAAATTTGACAATGGTAAAATATAAAAGAGTCTTGTGGCAACATGTTCCAGTGTGTCACGGTTTAACACTGGCCTGGCAATTAAACCAAATAACAGATGCTCTCTATTAATCCCCCTCTCCTCCCTGATAAGGAAAGGAGAGAGAATAAGGGAGAGAGGCTTATGGGTTGGAAACTAAACTACACAACTTTAATGAAACAGTAATGATAAATAGGAAAAATTACTAAATGTATACAAATATACAGGAAATATTGATACTACGTTCCTCCCCCCTTTCCCCCAGTAACTCTCACGTCACCACGGAGGCTGCAGGGCAGCCCTGGGAAAGTCCAGGCTGGACTCCTGGGGTCAGGAGCAGTCAGGAGCTGGAGGCAGGAACACACATATTCAGGCTGGCACGGATCAGGACCACAGGCAGAGGAATGGATGGAATCCTTCCAGGATGCCGAAGCAAAACAGGGAACAGGCGAAGAAGGGGTAGAAAGGGCAGGAAGGGCAGGAAGAGCAGGAAGGGGTTTGACCCTTGTGATCCCTCAAATTTATACTGAGTATGACGTGTATGGGATGGAATACTCTGTTTGGTCAGTTCTGGCATCTATCTTGTCCGGTCCTCCCCAGAGGAGGGGTTCAGGTGAGACCTCTTTACTCCTTCTGGAGGGTAAAATGTTCCTCAGAGCTGAGCAGTGTCCTTGGCTCTGCACACCAGCATCTGGCAGTAACTATAAACATCCAGTGTTATCAGTCCTAGAAGCAGACACTGTCTGAGAAACTTGCTGTTAATTTCAGCAAGTGCAGCTACTTACAAGAGACTTACCTGAAAGCAAAAGTACAAACCAGAAAATCACCTTTGTCCTGGCCCAAACCAGGACACAGTGAAACTAAGATCTCGCTCTGTTAGCTCAGGTGATCTTGTGCAGAAAAGGGATTCTTTTCTAGAGACTCTCTTTTCAGATGCCCACAGGACTTTGGTTCATTTACTATTTAACATTTCCAATGTGTTTGGCAGGTAATCTGCAAAACTGCCAAAATGTGATCAGATATCAGGGAGGAGACTTCATCTCCTCCAGTCTCTTGTATTCATTTCAGGAGTCTGGGTCAAGGTAAGCTCTACATGGATTAAAGGCACTAGTAGAGAAGAAAAGTTTGGATAGGGTCTGTGGTTACGTATATAGAACACACTTCTTGTTTTTTATTATTTATAGTGACTTTTCTCTACAATTACTGTACAGCAGTAATTGTACACTAGTATAAGATCCAGGAGAAGGGAGTGGAGACTGAACCTTCCTTGTTTTCATTCAGATGCATTTTTTTTGCTCAGTGTTCCTGAGGAGTTGGTGAATGATATATGACATTTGCTCTGATCATGCCATGTCTTCCTGTAAAAGTGGTTTGTATACACTCTTTCACAAAGGTTATCTCTTTACCTTAATATAATTTCACATTGAAAGTCTGAGACTGTTTTTTTTTAATTTTCAGAGAACAAAAAACATGGAGATAGGAACAGTGAAAGGTGAAGAATGGAAAAGAATGAAGAAAAGTAATGTTTTGTCATTTCCAAAAAGATTATTCTCCTTCTGTATTTCTTTTCCACCTACACCACTAGTGTATAATGAATACTCTATTTAGATGAAGTAGACTCTCTGTACCTAGACAAGTATAATGAATAAGTTAGAGTTGGAATAGGTACAATTATGCTTTTTTTTTTTTTTTTTTTTAAATCTGAAATACACAGCAACACTGTCCTGAAATCTTGTTGGCAAAGTTTCAGCATTTACAGGAAAATTAAATAATTTTCTGTTTCAGCAGTGTTACTGGGACTTTGGTATGGAGCTGCTGCCACAGTACTGAGTGTTAATACCTAGCTCAGTAGACCGTGGGAGAAAAGCCAGTGTGCTCATGGAAACAATGCTTCCTTAGACAAATAATAATCAGCCTAATGTCGATGTCATGCTGCAATCAGGGTCTGACAAGGTTTGCAGATATCTTGAAAGGAACTGCTCATCTCTGAATGCTGTAGATCAAAGAGCAACTGGAACAAAAAACAAGTATGCTGTATGTCAGCTGCAGAATTTAGTTGATGAGTACAGCATGTACAATCAGAGGGCACTGCTATCACCACCGGCAGGAACAGCCAGATGGACTGGGATGGTTGGCTATTTTAAATTTTGCTGCATAACCACATAAACTAAAAATGAAGCTTAAAAATCCAGTAGGTACCTCTGGAGCCCCATACTGTCCATTTTTAAGCTGGGCCAAACAGTTTAGACACATCTGTTCTCAGAAACTTCTGTCTGGTTCTTGGCATCCATGAGAACAGAATTAGTTGTGGGCAGGGATAAGATGTAGGATGGTGGTTCAATCAGAGGGATAGTCTATAAACCCTCCGATTTCTGTCATATATGCACTCTTTGCAACTGGGAAAGTCATTTGCCTCTGTGTGCACTTATTTTTCCAGCTGTGAAATGGGGGCAATATCTCATCTATAAGTGTAACACAGGGCCTGATTCATTCATTTCTTTCCAGTGCACTTTACAGTCTATAGCACGAATAGCTAGCACCCCGCGGGGAAAAACCAGGCAGCTAAGAGGATAAAATATAGTTTGCATTACAGCAGACTAACCCTCTGGATACAGTGCTTTGGAGTCAAAATTATTTGGTGGGGTTTTTTCCTGCTGCAGTGTCTACATTGTCTTTGAGGATCAGTAGGTTGTGAAAGGCTAAAGCAGGCTTCTCCATGTATTGGCACCTCTGCCACCTCTGTGGCATGGGGAAGGCAGCCTGCACAGGAAGGGACATGTCTCATATTTAACATCTGCTTGCACTGTGAATCTAAACTGACCTTCAGGATGGCCAAACAGGCCAGGTGTTGTACCTGAGGCTGGAGAATCTCTCTCAGTGACACTGGGCAGAGCTGCAAAAGCCTGTGTTACTCATATGCTTACTTTCTTGCCATGGAAGAAGGCAGTGGCAGCCTGGATGATATATAAGGCTGGGAAGCCTATGTCTTGACATATGAAAACCAGTCAATATTGCAATATGAGATGACATACTGTGATGCTACTATCTGAAAATTTTAGGCAATTGGTTTATTCAGAATGAAAATAAAACATAGACAAAAAGCCCAACAACTACGACTTTTCATGAAGTTTCTAGTGTTTGTTGTGTTTGTTTTTTTAAAGAGTATTTTTCTATTACCTCAGACTTCTTCTGAAGTGTTTAAATATGGAGTTTATCCAGTGAGAACTTTTCTTTCTCAGAAAAGCATAAATCCCTTAAGAAACACATAGAGAGGAGTCTCTAAACATTTTTTATGGTAGTTCTTTTCTCTTTATTTTATAATGAGCCCTGTGGGGCTACAGCTGAAGGGTATTTCTGTTTGGGCATGTTCACAAGGGACACTCTTCCTGGAGTTTTCCATATTCCCAGCTGAATACCCTGAAGCATTGCTTTTGTAATGAAATATGATGAGAGAGTGAGTGCATTACTATTATCTGGATTGTACCTGTGCTTTCACACCCTGTCAGTGATTAGAGCCTAAATGAATCAGAATCTCCACAAAGGCCTCCAGGCCAGATAGACAAGGAAAGCATGCTCAACAAAATGATGTGATTGTCTAAAGCTACAAGACCCCTCACAGAGACATGGGACAGACACAGAATCCTTCTTCCAGTCAAAAACCTGTATTTAAAATTTTGCCTACAGCTTTCTATTGGATACACGGCCCACAGCAAGCAGGTAATGTCAGGTGGTCTTGGAAAGAAGTTAACAGATTGCACCTCAGAAGCTCAGTGGGAAGTCTAAATTTGTGTCCCCTGGAAGATCAGATTAATTTTTAGTAATCTTGAGAAGAAAAAAACCCAACCAATTCCTAGGATAATTTCATGGCATAACATTTCACTTCATCTCACCGAATAAAGCATTTCTATGCATGTCTTTTACCTTGTAAAAATGAGCAGAATTTATGGAGCAGACTTAGCATGATTGTGTAGATCAAGAGACACCTTTGGACCCACTTTGTTTAACTGCAATGTTCTTGTTTTTCATGTGGTGCTTTGGAAAAATAATTTGCAACTGTGAAAGCTGAAAGTTTATGGAAACTTTAAGGGTGAGAATCAGTTACTGATCAGGTAACTGCAGTTATTTTTTATATTACATTCATGACCTAAGGTAAGGCTACAGCTTCATCTCTTGTTGGTGAAACAGATAAAATAAAGGACAATATAAAGATCTGGAATGAAGTTTATAAAAAGGAAAGAAGAGGCAGTCAGCAGAATTGGGACATAGTGAAAATGAAATAAATCTAAACAATATTTTCTACGTTCTCCAATTTCTGGTAAGGTTAAGTTTATATATACATATATATGCCAAAAACGATAGCATTTCTAAGATGGCATCGAATATTTGCCATTTTGAGCTTAAGCTTTTTTTGCTAATTTGCCTGTGATAGACCAATACCATCACTGGAGAGCTAAGGGTTGTACACCTGCTATGCATCTTGTCTGGCTCAGGAGAGAAGCTTTAGCATCTTTGTTTTTCCCATGTTGTCTTCCTCAAGCACTACTTAGTTATGACTCTGCCAGGAAAATGTGTTCCAGCACATATATACCTTCTCTGTATTATATCCGTAATAGAAAATGATTAGATACTGACACACGCTGACCTCCAGTAGATAATCATCACATAAAATTGATGCTTCACTTCAAAATGTCTAAAAAATTATAATATCAGATTGATGTTTATTCCTAAAAGCATCTTGGAGAACTTTCCCTTGATCTTAGATCAGTCCATTGTCATGAATTCCTTAAGGGCCACATCATTTATAAATGATATGAACTGCAGACGTGTAATTTATGTGAAGCATAAAATAAGGTTTAAAACATTTGTATTAGAAAGGTAAGGAGATCCTATATTAAATCATATTCTTGCCTAATTTTAAAGTACAGAAGCCTTCTGGCTGAAGTTTAGCATTTCTTACTTTTTATTTTTTAGAAATTATTAAAAAAAACACAACTGTGTCAATGATGTTGGCATACAAACGGACTCTTAAAAATCCTGGTTTTGAACTGTCATACCATTTTCCATTAACTACCCCTACAATTTCTGCAGATTGCTTTCATCCATATTTTTACTAAATAATTTTTTGGAATTGCAAAGAGCAATGTAAACTGCAGATTTCAACATTACTGTTTTGACATTGCAAGATCAAGGTTAATGGAATTTCTTAGCGGTTAAAGGAGAAAAATAACTACATTTTAAGTTAAGTCATCATGTGGGTATAGCTGAATTTCAGGAATCCTAGAAACTATTGTCAATATATATATTATAAAAATAAATAGATTTTTAAAAAAGCAAAATACACCCAGAGTTTTATACATTTTTTTCTCCTTTCTAATTAAGGTCTAGACTCCTCTGAAAAGTTCTTATTTCTTGTCCTGATGTGTAAAAACATCTTTGCTCTTATCATCTCTTCTCAGAGGACTTTAATATATTTTGAGAAGTGCAATAATGGTGTTTGATATAATTATTATTTTCCTATTGTTAAAACCACTGCCTTGATCTCATTATGAATCTTTTACCAAAAGAAATAGGAAGTAAAAACGGGTAACAGTGTCTGGTTCAAGGGAATTGGAAATGTGCTCCTGGAGGCCTCTAGCAAAATGTAAAGATTCACTGGTGTCTAAGTTCATAAATGGCCTTTACAATTTAAAAATCATGTCTTTAATTACACCTTTGAAGATCTGACAAGCATTTACTAATATGACATTGAACAGTGTTTTGGCAGTGTTCTCCTTGAGATTTGTTTTCTTTGAAGTGTTAACTAGGGTTATGCTGGCTTTCCTTTAATAGCAAAGAAAGATTGCAAGAATAATTATTTCCATATAATATGATATGGACTTTTCTTTTCACTTTTCCTCAGTGATATGAATTATCCTAAAGTTTGCTTTTATAGTTCATGGGCCCTAGAAATTATTCCTCCTAAGTAAAAACAGGCAACCATTCAGAAAGATTGACTTCTTCAAAAACGTGCCTTGCCTGATAACTTTCCAATGCAATTATTTTGTCTGTCTCCAGTCCTGCACTTACTTTCACTGCAGAGAAGTCAGCACAGAATGCCACTGCATTGCTGGCATGCAGCTTGCAAAGCAAGAGAGAAGCAGGGCTGCTATTGCAACTCAGAGCCTGCCAACAAACTTTGTTTAGTGCAGGAAGACTTTCCTTATGATTTCTTTCCCTCACTCTGCTGTGTTACAAATCTTTCTCTTCCTGATTCCCAGAACAACCATGCAGCTTATTGTCATGTTCTTCTTTTCCACACCACCACCCCACTTCAACATGCTGCTGTCTTGCTTTCCTCTTCTAGACAGCTTCTCATTCTTGTCCCAGTAGGATATGACATTGCTTTTCCATCCTTGTTCCAGGAACCGCTCCTTCATCTGCCCTTCCTCTTTTAAATCACTTCAAAATAGCACTTCTCCCACCTATGGTATGGTGGACTGGGAATTTCTGCATCCCACTCACACTGCTATCATTTTGTATTGGTGCTTCTTTCATCTCCTGTGGATACTCAGGCATCAATGCTCATGATACTGAATTAGTTTCTTCTGTGTCCTATCAGCTATACATTTGAAGGGGGCACACAGGACAAGGAGGTGGAAAACCCCTTCTTTGCAGGTTCTGCTTTTTGCTTCACGTCTGAGGAAGATCATGAAATTAGAGGGTGGTTGGGTCTGTGAGATGCAGAGTTGGGGGAGTTGGAGAAATCGCTTGAGAAGGGGCCCTGACGACTTTATGGGTGAATTATGAAAATAGAGAATAGCCTGAGTTTGGTGGGTTGTTGAAGATAAGATATTGATAACCTATGGAGCTATTCAAGAAGTGGCAAGTAGCCTCGATTCAAGAGGGGCTGCATTAGGGCTTTGGCATGGGAGCAAAAAAGGTATGTTGAAAATAAATAGTGGTGAATAAATCTTCTATGAAAACAGTCAGTGCAGTTGAATAAAGTTTTTTGAGTGTGTCCAGTCCAAGGATGGTTCTGGGGAAGCCCCTGATTCCAGCTGATTCTGCAAACTTTCATTTTCAGTGAAGAAGTGGGATGCTCCTTCCATGCTGCTGTGCTCATGTTTTCATCCTTTCCCCTTTCAAATAGCTACAGAAATATGTCCTTCATAACATCCATGCTTAAAACTCTTTTTTGAATTGCTGTAAGAACTCCACAGAAGTTAGGTTTTACAGTCACCGCTGTCCATTTAATCCACCTGCTACTTTTCCTCACACATAAGTAGTAATTATGGAGCATCATTTTGTTTGTAGGATGCTTTACAGAAGTGCTTCTCAGGTGATAACCACATTTTTTATCAATATAATGAGTTTTTATTGAAAAAATAACTGAAATATGGCAGCAAATGACACTGTGTTTATTAAAGCAAGACCATACTGGATAACTTGATATTTTCATGTAGTGAAGATTTTAAGTAAGTGATTTTGTAGGTAAAGAAAACATTTTATTTTAGTCTGTGTGGGCTTCTGTAATGAATTTGAAATGGTGTCACTATAGCTATATTGAAGAAGATGGGGATAAGTAGCAAAAATCTGAGATCAATGACAAATTTGCTAAAGGTTTGATCTCTGAGATGAAAGTTATAGATGAACTTTCCTTAGGTTTTAAAAAAAAACACCTCGTGGGTTTTTTTTTACTTACTACTTCAGCAATACTTTTTACATAGAGAGCTTGCTCATGAGAGTGTTCCTTCTGAAAAGTTAAGAGGTGTTGGCTGTGTGCACAAGAGCAATGTTTTCATACAAGAACTGGTAAAATCTGAGGAATGGAGAAAGAGATGAGGGATGGACTTCATTATTACAACATGAAAGTTATGGGGTTTGTGGGCAAAAAGAGTTGCTGTTGCCAGACAGGAGTTCACCATTTGGAAGTAATGAAAGATATGTGTGCATTAATCCTGGAGACCATCAAGTGTTGCCCTTGCTGTACAACTACAAAAAAGGCAAAGATGACTCCAGTGCTTATAAAGTGAAGTGCTTGTGGTTGTGCCTGGGAAATTTAACATCATTGCTCAAAGGCCTGCAAGTTTTCATTTTAAATAGCCCTGATTAAATCTAAAATAGTTAGAACTTTAGCTGCATAATTGACAGAGAGGTCACAAGTACGGGCAGTGTTTTTCTTTCATTTATTTTTGATGAATGGTGCAAAAAAATAGTAAATGTAATTTAGTTGAAGCAAAATTGGAAAAGGCACCAGATCAGCTGTGCAGGTTCCCACCAAGTCAATCTGTCAGGACAGAAATGAAGTAGCACACACTGATGTGGTATTGCTGACCACAGAGACTTCATTCACCTCTGTGGTGCTCTGTTACAATGCCCCACCCAAAGTCCCTCCTTGCCAGAGAATAGGAACACCCTTCTTCAGTCTTCTTAGTTCTGGCCTGGCCACAGGGCTTTATGAACTGATTTCTAAACCCTTACCTCATGCTCGCAGGACTAGACTATCATTTAATGAAGGGTTTAATTATAGAGATGTGGTGATTCTATTTGCCATAAAAAAACGAGTAAATACAATCTTACAATCTTATTTTTTGATGCTGCACAAAGGTGCTCTCTTCTTTACACTAGTGATTACACAGACTGTAGGAATGGGAAAATAATATAATTTCAAAGTTCATTCTTCTTGTCTGCAAGGATTGTGATCAGTGTTGCTTTCATAGTAGGTGTCTACTGAAGTATACAAACAGGTAGCCCAGGAAGAAAATTTTGTAATAGAGCCTGATTCAACACTAGTTTCTTTTCTTTTACGGTGACAAACCTGATTGCTATAATTCAATATGGTGACACAATTTTTGTGTGTTTTGAATATAACTACTGGTCTCCTCAGTCACTGATTATTATTAATCTATTCAAACCTCTCACAACCACCTCCATGCCAGCATTTTTTTTTTAAGTGCATATAAGGAAATAAAATAAATGCAGGTGTTTTCCCGTTTCAAAATAAGGTAATGTTCATATTAGTTGTATTACATACTTAAACCAGTTGTAGTCAGTACTTCCTTAAGCAATAATTTTTCTACTGTGGAAGATATTGCACCATCATTAGCCTTAGGTGTTTTACGCCTCACTAATGAAGTTGACAAGTGTCAGCAGTGTCCAAGCCATAACAGGATGAGAAGCTGGTGTTTGAGCATCTCTTACTGGCTTTTCTGTGAAACAATTTCTGTGTCAATTCACAAGGATGTCACTGGTTGTACTGCTCTGTTGAACCTGCAAGGGTAATGGAACCATGAAAGGGGGAAAGCTAAAGAAAAACAGTGGATTTCCCCCTTGCCTTCTACAAATGGTAAAACAGGGGTCAACAGGTTCTCTAGGACCAAATTTATTTCAGTTTTGAATTAGACAGAAAGTCTGTACGTTTACCCTGGAGTGGGCAGGGAGGCTTTATCATTGCTGCCAAGAATAAATCATATATAGAAATGATAATATTAATATGTTACCCTAATAAAGAGTGAATTCGATAGAGCAACAAAGGGTGGGTTTCATCACCACCAAGAGACATGTCAAGTTGACTTTTATGGTAAATATTTCTAAAATTCAGCCCATAGGAAATTATATCAGGAAGCAGTCTATAAGCATGAGAAAGACCACACTGGATGAAGTGAAGTAAGCAGCACTACCTCACTAACATATTCATGGCTTGAATAAGCATGTGTTTGGAAGAGACAGACCAAGAGAGAAGATGGGCAAAGTAACAATTATTTTCAATGCAGGTTAGAATCTGCTTATGGTTTATGCTTATCGGAGTAGCTTAAAATGAGCAAAGGCTGTATCTTTATCTTCCTCATTATTTTCTGTTGTCATCATCCCCCACTTCCTCCTTTGTATCAAACAATTTCTAAGTGTAGTTTATGAAGGGAAGGGAGTGTTGCTTTATCTCTTTATATGGAGAGGAACATTCTCTGCCAAATTATCTTGAGATGATTAAAGGAAAATTATTTTGAGGGAGAGAGAATGAGTTCTTACTCATATTATCATAAAAATAGCCTTTACAATAACATCTATAATAATGAAGAAAGAAAACCTATAGATAAAATGCTTTGACAGCACAGAACGTGGGCTAAAATCAAACTAACATCATCAACAAGATCTCCTTCTGTTGCTGCTTTACAGCCCAAGCAGAGAGTATGTCTGCAACGATAAACATACCCTATATTTTCAACTCAAGTACTTAAGTTATTTTGTATTTCTTCTCTATTTTTTTCTATTCATCAACATTTCTTCCATATGTTTGCTAGCAGAGGCCTGTGTATATATATTTTTTCCAGTAAGGTTTGATACCAGTGGAGTAGTTATCCCCTGGATGTATTCAATATTCATAGATTTAATATTCTCATAATTAATAACAGATTGACTGGAACTAAAGTGCTTCCTTCCCATTTCCCCCAAATATGTATGTAGCAGGACATTTTGTTAATTATTTTAAATTTTTCATAATTTAAGGTCTGGATTATCCTGACTTTGTCTGTGACCAGAAAAAGATGTTTCTGTGAAGCTCCTGCCCCTCTGGATGGAACAACAGTGACATACCATGCTTGTGCCTCTCCTGTGCTTTCTCTTCCTCCTTTGCCTCCTCCTTGCCCTGGTGTCCAGAGGCAAGTTAATGAGGAAGGGAAAGGCTGGGAGACAAGAGCTTTTGTGGAAAAAGTGGCTTATATTAGGATACTAGTATTGTTCCTCAATTTAACTGGTGAATGTGAGCTTAATTCATTAGGAAGTTTAGCCTTTAACATATCACACAACCACAGAATGTTATTCCATATGTAGAATAACAATCCTTTCCCTATTCCTTGTATGCCTAACCTCTTAAAATTGTAATCTTCTACTTCATGTGTACATGCAGTGTGTGCTGTTAAGAGGCCAGATCATTATATTTTTTTATTCCCTACCCCTTTCAATACTTCCCTTTTTTTTTTCCTCAAACATTCCTTCTAAACTTCTGCAATCAATATGAAATAGCTCTCTATTAACTGAAACAATATATGTATGAAGTGGATATAATCTGAGCACAATACATTGTTCCAGGCAGCAATGAAAAAGCAAAGTATTGTTTACTGCAGCACAATAGAAGTGGCCTGTGGTGTCCATTCAGCTTGTTTTACTTAAATAGTGTGGAGAACAATTTAGCCAAAAGCAAATTTAAAATGCAAAAGATGAGAGTAAGAGTGAATGAAAGGCTTGGGAGAGCAAGGTGAAGACTTCTGAAAAGGGAAGAGATGCAGAAAATGACTGACAAGAAAAAGGAAGGTGAATGGGGAAGAGAGAAGGAAATTTTTACATGAATGTTTTAAATACTGTTTGAGATGTCATGTTCGCATCATGTTTAATTCTGATGCCTGTGTCTGTGTGTTCACAAAAGTAGGCCTACATTATCGAGAGCTGAGAACAGTGCAATGAGCCTAAAAATATCAGGCAATATAATTTTTTCTATAAATTTACAAAATGCTAAATTCTTACATAAGAAAAAATTGAGGTGAGTCAGAGCCTGTTAGAATTAAATGGAAGGAATTAATACAGCATCACTGGATTTTTTGAGAGATTTTTATTTCAAATGCCAAATCCTTCTCCTTGTGTTTGGTTCTCCCACTAAAACCACTTTTCGTGCATTCATCCTGAAGCTTTTGCCACTGTTTCACCATCTTCTTACAGGCTGAGGTTTCTTCTTTGCTTCTGACAATTAGTTTCAGTGGTGGATTCCTGGCAATAAAACCAATAGGTTTATTAGCCTGTGTTTTGGCCATTTCTTTGCAAGGAGTAACTTTGGACATTAGGAACTAGCAGATGGGTATAGGAATCAGGGCATGAAGTAAGTGAAGCTTTGAATTCTCTCCTGTGTATATGTTGTTTCATGGGAAAAGTATGTGTAGTCTTGAAGGTAAAGAAAGGTGTGAATGTATTAGAGGTTTTGTTACAAAGAATGGCAGGGAGCTCCCTTTTGTATATTTTAAATGAGACAAGTCTTGTATCCACATTTTCTGGTTTCATAGTTACGGAAGCTTGTTCTTGATTTGAAGATTTAAGAGCTCTTTCTATGTATTAGAATTCAAATTATAAACAGGTATCCTCTTTGGCACTACAGCTTTTAGCAATTACTGTATGAGGTATACATACTAACCAATAGTTGCTGTAGCTGTGGTTAAAAAACATCAGCTTTCTGAAAGACAGACCTGGACAAGTGAATGAGGGGCTTTGTACAGAATTGCATAATGCTTTGTGGTGCCCATTTGTACCTTCACCTCCATAAGAGAACTACAACCAAGATCTAACTACTTTTCATTAGGTGATGTGTCTTGCTATTTGTATTGGGGGTGGTGAGTTTTGCTGTTTGTATTGGGGGTGGTAGGAATTTTTTTATTAATCCTGCAAAGTGACAATCCCATGATGATAGATCATGGGAATCTTGTTTGTGCAAGGCAGGGACAAACAGCTAACTCATCTGTGAAGTACTCATAAAAGTTCGTAATCAGTTGCTGAGGGACTGACTGTGGATAGAAAAAAAAATTGTTTTGGCCCTCAGCCTTGGAAAGGTTGAGGTATTTTTTTATTATTATTATTTTGGCTAATATTTGTGGCCATTTAAACCCTTGGGAGGAACTATAAATGTAACAGAGAGAGTATCTATTACCTGAAAGTTACCCCTAGAAATGAAATGTGGCTTAAATAATTGTTTGTTCAGTACCAGGATTGAGGTTTAGAGAAGGAAGTAATTGATCGGCATTTGTACAGGTAAACCTTGAGGGTTTGGGTGGGCTTATTTTTTTTTTTCTGAATGAATCCACACTCCATAGAATATCAGTTTTGTGAAGGGACAATCATAAATAACTATATCTTTAGAGATTCTCAAAATGTTTAGGTTGAGTCTGTGTGTCAGAAATAATTGCGTTGAATAGGAACAGGTTAGATTTCTTTCTTTCCTAGCCAGTGTTGCTTTTTTGGCTTACCAGCCTGCTTTAAACTGAATAAGTAGTGCTTGTAGACCCAGTATGTCAGAGGAGATTTTAACTGTCTTTATGGAGCAATGCTTAATAGTCAAGGAAAAAAAAACACCTGTTTCTGAAATAGGATTTTGTTTCTTTCTAAAGATTTGATTGAAAGATTTTTTATGTAAAGATACTTGAAGCTACTCCAGAATTTTAGAATTTGAGAACTCTTTAGTGGGCAGAGTCTAAATTCAGCAATAAATTCAAAGTGTTATGTTAGGGATATTAGGCATACAGACTGAGATTTTTCAGAACAACTTAGGCGACATAGATATACGCTCCCTATAAAATGTAATGGGAGCTGAATAGTTGCAATTCCAACACAGTTTTGCAAGTCTCCACTGAAGCCATATTCTGACCCTATTTTGAAGCAATTTTGCAATCCTTTTGTTTCTTTTTGCTGCAACTGATCACAGACTTTTTCTCTGCAAATTGTTGTTGGTTTCAATGTTTCTATAGTCTTCCAGCATCTGAGTCAAAGTTGAAACGTAAAAATTTCTGAAGTGCTGTGGCTTTAATAACAGAACAGGATGGGGATTGGGAGCAGAAAAAAAGGTCATGACCTGGATTAACTGTGCTTTTGATAGATTAAGTTTATTTTAGCAGGCTGGGCCTCTCTGGAATAAAGACTGGAGAAGTTCACTGGTTTTTTGGAACAGGTAATTTTTTCTGCAACTTTCATTCTGGTCTGCTTTCTTCCTGTCATCATCTCCTTGGTCTCAAAAAAGGATGCCTGACTTGTTTATGTAAATGTGATGACAGAATTTGGACAAACAGGAAGGTAAGGAAATCACTGTGCTCTTAATTCTAGGAGCAAGGCAAATATAATCCATATTTCAATCAACATTTGGCTTTAATAATTGTTAAGTAAAGGGAATGGATGTTGCACAAACAGAAAGCTGCATTCAGGGAGAGAGAATCAGAAAAGCGGAGAAGGTATATTCAGTAATTTGAGATTTATTTGTGCAAAAGTTAACTTAAATCAAAACCAGAAACTACATATTGCTGTGTAATTTTTAATGGCCATAGCTTTGCCAAATCCCTGAGGATAAAATGCTTACAGAAAACAAGCAACAAAAGAAATAAAATGGAAACAAAATTGTCTCAAGTGCTCTGTAAAACAATGTTGAAGACTATCCAGGAAGTACATCTGTTGCTGCATGATGGAAAAGTACATGATAAACAATCAAATAGCAGTGCCACTGGCATGGAAGAATACATTTTCAGATAGTTGAGATAAAGTTATGGAACATAATAACACATAACTCTTCTGTCTGTAGTACTTAGTGCTTTACAGGACGAAACAGAGAAAAATGAAAATCCCTAATCCCTTTCAAGGTGGAGAAAGCCAATGTAGAGGCACAGTTTTCCCAAGGTTGTGCCTTACTTGGTAGATCATATCTCTCCATGGTGCAGTGGGGCAAAGCTCTCCTGGGTCTTTTTTTTTTTTTTTTTTTTTTTTTTTTTTTTTTTTTTTTTTTTTCCTTTCTTTTATGAACAATTCTTGAAAAAATTGTTGCAGTTATAATTGGACTGAGCTGGTACTATCTGGTTAGTATTTTTTAGGTAGAAACAGCCCAATACCTGTTTAAATTCTTTTAGTGTAGTGATAGTAAGATTTGTCCAATGTGTGAGTGCTGAATGTTTAAATCTAGGAATTCAGACGGTGTAAGGGGATCATGGGAGGCAAAGTTAGCATCTCTAAATGTGTGTGCGGTGTTGTCCTAACCCACTGTCTCAGCGTATAAGTGAGGAAGAAAGTGGATGTAGGGGGGTGGTCTTGACAGCGTCTGAATGTCCTGCAGCTCTCTGGGTGGCTACAGGATGTCCAAGTAGCCTAATTCCTACAGAAGTTTGTTTACTGGAAGCCCAGTGTTGGAAGCCCAAATGGACTTTCCCTTTAAAACCACTTGTGCAAACTCTTCAGTCTGCTCTGAGGACTGAGGTAGTAATAATGTGCTAATATTCAATAGTAATGTGTCATTGCATATGACTCAATGTTGTGGAATTCGTGCTCCAGAAAAATAAAGTTCCTCCATTCATGAAAATGGAGCCTGCAATGGAGGAAGGCAATGGTCAGGTTTTATTGCTATGAGTAATGAAGGCTGAACGAGCTGGTTCACTGACAGTCTCCTCATCCTAAACTTTTAGCACATTGCTAAAAGTGGCATTTAGTATTTCTCAAGATTTAAAAAAGCAAGAATAATAACTTCACCCTCAATGTAGTTACTCATTCAGGAGATTATGTTAGAGTAATTTTAAACAGCAAGAAAAATAGTCATGGTTTTATTCTGCTGTGTCATTGGGGACTTCGGATATATGAAACAGGGAACTTAAGAGAGTTAGTTAAGACAAAAACGATAATGTTGGTTTGTAATTACATACCCTGGCATTCAATTTTTTGTTGTTGTTTTTAAGCCCTCCAAATACTTTCTCTTATTCAGGTAGAGTTAACAGTTTTATGAAAGAAAACCAATCCCCGCTTCAAGAGGAAAGGGGAAAGGAGAAGAATCCCATCATCTGGTGTTTAGCCAAAGCTATGATACAGAAAACAGGCTGTGTGGACTTAAAGTTCCATTGGGGATTGAAAATTTGTGGTTTGACAACAGAATAGTAAGTTACTTGACAGAGGAGAAGATGCTGTTCAAATAATTGCTTAGCAATTGAAGACAAAAATAATATGAAAAATATTTATGAGAAAAAATAGGCAATAAAGTAGAAGCAATGGTCATGCGGTTATGACCCTGGTTTCTGGATGTCTGAATTGAATGTGCGAACTATCAAAAAAATGTGTTAGGACTGAAAAAGGGAAAAGTTTTCCTAACTTCTTATTTTATGAAGCCTCTAGGTACCATGATAGTCACTCTGTTTTGTTAGGATGAAGACCACTTAACTTTGTGAGCATATTGCTCTTGCTCAGACATAAGTGCTAATGGATAACAGTCAAGCAAAGAAAAAGGAACTATATTTGGAATATGTTTTCATGGTTTTGAGAGTCCTTTTATTTCCTTCCCATTGTCCCATTTCCCCTGTGTCTTTAGCAAATATCTCTCTGGAGTCTACTGTAACTGGTGGGAAGAGCTGCCTATTAGCTAGTATAAAAGAGCAGCAGTATAAATCGACGAGCCAAAACCTCCAGCAGATAAATGCACTGTTTATAGGTCGAATAGTAGTGAGATTATTTTTGTCAAATTTAGTACAACCAAGTACATTCAGACCCAAACAAAACAAAAAAATAACAACAGCAACAGAAAAAACAAATCCCAAAACAAACCCAAACAAACCTCAAACCAAAAAATAAATTTCCTTTGGTTATTGTACTCTGCCACCACTTGCAGTTGAGGGTTCCAAAATTAGCTTATAAGAAGTGTCTGACAGATAACAGAAATTGCCATGATTTATTTTGAACTGAGACTACTTCCTGCAGCTATAAGAGCTTTGGGAAGAGTACAAGAAGATTATTTCCTGATATTTCTGATCTCTCTGGACAACACAAATGGGAGAATAAAATGAGAATTGCAAGGCGACCAATGATGGAATTCTTGTATTTGTGCTTTAGTGGAACTAAAGGCTTTTAAACTCTATCTACAAGTGTCAGCATAAAAAGAAAGAAGATTCCAGTAGACACACCAGTGCAGCTGTGTTTCCAGCTAGCTTACATTTAGAATTGTTCTATGGTCTATTTAATAGCCTAACAATATAGGTTTATAGGCAAGATAGTGCTTTATCTTGAAGTATTAAGAATCAACTTTAGAAAAAAATAATTGCTTGGAAGAAGAACTACATGTAATTGGGGGTTGCAATCAAAACTTCAGAGAAAGTAGGAAGGGATTACTGCAAAATACTGGAATTTGGTTGTTCTGTGTTGTCAGACAACTGCTGAACCTGAGGTATCTACATCTAGAAGAAAAACAAATCTGAATTTGTATTCAAGGTGATAGGAAAACCATTAAAACTGAGACTGGTGAGAAGCTTTTATTTGTCTGTTTGAGATAGTATTAAAAGTAGGTAATGGGAAATGAGGATATCTATGAAAACAAATGTAAAACTTTCAGTAGTACAACAGGATTTTGCATCTGAAAAAGTAAGGAAAAGAGAAAAAACAACACTAAGACAGATAATATCTGAAAAGTACAAGGATAATAGATAGAAACATGCCTTACAATGTAATGTTTTTTTCAGCAGCAGAGTTAACATGGCAGATTCAGCCACAGCCATGCAGTGCAGGACATGCTGCCTTCTGCTAGTGGAAGAAGCCTTTAATGTTAACTGTAAACTGGTAAATTGTGCATGCCAATTTCTATAAAATTGGAAATATTTTTTTTTAATTTGCTTCCTTTCCAGATGTCTAGAACTAGAAATACAAAATAGCATGAAAAATTTATTATTAACTGTGTTTCTGGATAATAAAAGTGAGAATCACAGTAAATTTTTTACTTGCTTGAACCAGCTCCTTTTCATGTCAAAATGTTTATCAAAAACGTGACACTTTTTGTCTGGAGTTGACTCTTTGCTGCTACATTAATTACCTGTTTGCTGCCTTTTTTTTTTTTTTTTATTAAAAACCTTAAGGAATAAGGTATCATGATAGTATGGTATGATTATTCTCTGTTTGGCCTCATCATTCTTTTGTGTATCCTAGATCTAGTGAAAAAGAGAAAGGTACACAGACATTTGATTTCTCAGTCAATATTGTATGTCAATATTAAGACAATGTTAAGACAAGACACTTAAACAGAATTTTCAGCTATTCAGATTGTGATTCTGATGATTCACTGTTAAGTTCTATACATAATATGGATGAGGCTTTAGCAACCTTGTCTAGAGGTCTGAGAGATGTCCCTGCCCATGGCAGGGAGGTTGGAGTAGACGATCTCTAAGGTCTCTTCCAACAGCCATTCTCTGATAATATTAAATTCCTTTACATTTATTCATTAACAAATTACGCATGCAATCTGTAACAGAAGAAATCCAAATTACTCAACCAGAAATCTTGGTCACTTTTGATTTAAATTATTCAAGGATGTTATTTTTATTTGGTTACAGCTGTGGTAGAGCTCTCTAACATGTATGTTAGCTATTGCCTGAGAAGCACGTCCTTATTCTGTAGTGTCTTACATCTACATTCTAGTCCTAATACTATTTGCTGAATATCAGTAATCCTACAAACATTATGGTTAAGAACTGTACTTGTCACAATTAAAATATATGGTGTCACAATTAAAATATATGATGGATAGTTGTATTTATGGAGCTTTAATTAATGCAGAACAAGGACAATTGAATATAATGTCCTTGGGTGTAGATTCTTATGAGGAAACTAATGAAAATCCCATTTCATGTTCTCCAAGGAAATCATGTGGATTACTTTTTTTAGGCTTTTCTCAATCTTCTGGTTTCTGAATTTGTCTGATCTGGGGAGTGGTGAAGGAGAGAGGTCAGAAAAAGTTAAGAAAGGGACACTGTCTTCCTCACTGAAGAAAATTCAGTGTCATACCCAAGTAGAATATAATATTTCTTTCTATGAATATAACCTGCGTATGCGAAAACTGGATAAGTTCCTGCTGACATCATCAATGTTAGGTAAAGCATCTCTAGAGACATATTCCTTTTGTGTTTGACCTTGATATAAAATATATGAAGGAAATTTATTCTCCTCTTGTTGCTTGTGTCTTCATATAAGTTTGTAAGTCTATGGCTCTGGATACGCTCTATTTGCTTTTAAGTAACATCATGAGATACAAGTGATTTCAAATTAAATGATCAATGCTAGTACATTAATGCATGATATTCCAACACATCAGCCTGATATGTTGTTTCATGATATTGCATTTAGCAGTGACTTGCTAAAGTCACTTTCAAAGTGGAATTTTCTGGAGGAAGAGTAAAGTTCCTTTGCATCCAGTAACATATTGCAGAAAACCTTGAAGCCGGAGTGTCCCACTTGGGTAGATGACTCTACTGAGTCAGTGATCTAGATGTAAGGAATGATTATAGACACATTTTTCCAAAGTGATCTTTAGGTATTTGGATATCTCTTTGCAGAGACAAATTTCAGAGCACAGTGAGTGATAACTTCATTCACCAGATCAGCCACTGACATCAAAATAACCACATACTTCCTGGATTCAGAGGACTGCAGATCAGCAGGGCTCCATGCTATGGGACAATCAAATATGCAATTCTTCTTTAAACTGTTCTAGCTAAAAGTCTGGCAACTCAAAACATTCTTTCTTTATGGACAGACTCATGCAGCAAAAACAAAACAAAACCCCATAAAGCCCAGCAACCAAAAAACCAAACCCCCCAAACAAGTTAAGCCGAACTAACCAAACATTTAAAAAACATGCACATCAAGGTTGCAGTCTGGATGAAAGCTCAAAACCATCACAGGGTGCTCTTCTTTTTCATGCATATTTTAAAATTTTGGGCTTGGTTTGGCCTTGGATTTTTAAAAATTATTTTTTTAGAGAATGGATATCTTGTGCACACGTCTCTACCTGAACAAAGTGCCACTCAGTTAACAGCTCTATTAGATAGACTTTTTGTATCCACAGCTTTATTGGAACAGACATGAAAGAGAAATTTGCAGTCTTGGTTATTTTTGAGGAGCAGGGTGAAATGAGAGCAAGAAGCTGCAGCAGCAGTTTCTTGCCTAGAAGTGTTTGTTATATGTCACCTCTGCTTTATATCAACCTCAGTAGCTCCAGGGTTGGTGATTTAAGGCTACAAGACATCTGCATTTCCAAAGAAAATGGGGATATGATGAAGCATCACCCTGATCTGTCAAGGTGCTTGGTAAATACCATATGTGGAACTGAAGCTAGTCCTCTGCCCATACCCTGAGCCACGCATTCTGCATGGGGATGGCCTTCATGAGATGTCTTCAGGTGCTCCCACTCAGCCTGGACACAAGAAACTCCTCCTGCTGGCATTGCAATATGAGCCCAGTGCTTTCTCAGCATGAGGGATCTCATAAGCAGGTCCACCGTTGTAAATCACCTCCCTTGCCCTGCCTGCCTACTGGTAGACCTGGAGGGAAGAATATTTGCTATTTGGTACACTATACAGGTGCTCATGAAATGGAAGCTACCCTCTAAATCATTAGTGTAGGCAAATATGAACAAGCATGTATTGTTTAACTGTAAAATAGTTTTCCATGGACCAAATTTTTTGTATGCAGAACAGTAAATGAGCTGGATGTGGGCCTCCTCAGCACTGATAAATATTAATGTGCTAACATGTACAGACCAAAGCTTGTTAACACGATGAGAATGATGTTGTGATGTAACCACCACCAAAGATAATTATTTTTTTCTTTTTCTGTAGAATCTAGAGGGCTTAGATAATTTGAAGCATTCGCTCTGCCCATAGAGCTGTACAAATTTAGTACACAAAATGCTGCATTTCAAGTAAAACAGAAGTTATAAAACAGACCCATAATCTTGCCTGTCTCCCCCATTCCAGCCTCTGCACTGAAACGGCAGCAGTCCAGCTCTGCAAATATACACACACACATCTAAGCAACCGTGCTTAGATTTAACTAATGATAGCTCATTTATATACCCTGTGTGTCATCCTGGGGACTGATTCTTTTTGAGAACAGCTCCATTGGAGATTGTAACATGGACTATATGATCTTAAAACCTGTGTAAAGGGGATCCAGCAGCAGACCAATTATGCTGCGTAGTGTGATCTTATTTCATTACCCTGCACACAGACTGTATGGCTGTTATTCCAAGTGACAGGCGCTTGTTTCCAGGCACTTAATTTCCACATAGAATTAATGGTAATGCATCCAAGAACTGATATTGCTAATCCACAGCATTAGCATAACTCACTCTGTCCCTGGCCTCTGATTGGAAAAGGATTCTGAAAAGAGAGAAAACATCTCAGACTCAGTGGAACAGTGGTATTTTCTATCTTCCACGGTGAACCATTTCAGCCCAGTGAATTTCAAAACCAGACATTATTATTTACTTTTCATGGCAGTGAAAAACATTTTCAATGGATTCTGCATTTCTATCAGAGTAAAACATTTGTTTCTCCTGGAAGCAGGGAAATTTTGTAGACAGATTTTGCCTGCCTTTAAACCTTCCACCAGCTGACTAACCCCCAAGGTTTAATAGCTACGAGACATCTGTAGGCAAAAGTAAGAGAAACGAGTTTATCAAGGAACTGTATCATGCTTCCAACATGTGCCAACATGAGTGCCTCTTCACCATCTGTTATTTGTGTGAGGATTTTATTATGTAAATTACGGTATACACTGAGCTCTAAACAAAGGAAAATTATTCCCCTTACAGTATGTTGAGACTGCCAGGCTTCTGTGTTAGCCCTTATACAGATAATGAAAACAACTGAGAAGTGGCAAACAGAATATCATGGGTTCTTCTACTTGTGCTCCCAAAACAGGCCAAATATTTTAAGGAGGAATTTGTTTCTTACATGTATTGTGACTCATAAAGACAATTAGTTAATGAAGGAGCAAATGGTAGATGGATTAAACTAAACTGAGGTGAGGTTTGAAGGCTTAAAATAGATTGAAGAAAAATCCTGCAAAACTATGGAGAGTTTTAACAGTCACTGGTCTCACTAAAAGCCAAAAAACAAACAACTGGGCAATTAAATCATGTGCAACATAAAGTAAGTACTGTTGTGGGACAGGATTGGATGTACATATCTTACCCTACATCCCTTCCTATTTGTATTTAAAGTTTTCCATTAAATTACCAATTTAAATTGAAATGTTATTATCTTAACTGGCATATTTTTGGCAGCTGCAGTGAAAAAAAATAAGAATATCCCTATGCTGCACTGGATCAAGTAAAAACCCATAGGAGTTCTAACACTGGCCCTTAATCAAAGTCTGCAGAGACACAAAGGCTTTGAGCTAATCTGTGCCAAGCCATGTTGGACAGTATGGCACTGCCTTGAGCATCCTTCTGGTGGCATTTAAAGCACCTGGTGCCCTAGGAAAAGAAATTGTATTCAAGGCTGTAAATTTTCTGTTTTCTTTATACCACTTTATCGAGCAACAGTGGCTGCTCTGATAGCAGTAAAATATTCCACACAAAAGAAAATGCGGCACTATTTTTTGTTTTATTTATTTAATGTGTGACACCCAAGTAGCTATCTGCACACGCTATCTTTCTTATTGTGTATTTCATGTGGTTTGCATTTATTGATTTAACTCAAATCTTAATTTGATAGTTAGAAAAGTATTGTTATTCCAAGAGACCTGAAATAGAAGTAACTGGAACCAGTGTGAGACTTGCCCTATCTGATGATTTAAGGGTGTATGATTACTTCCTGCATTGTCTTTGTGTGCTTCTTACACTTGTATTTGTCAGCTTTTCCTGACTTAATTATGATTAAGTGTTGAACTTTACAAATAGCTAGCTGCTGATAGTGCTGTATTGATTGGTTGTTTTATTAATGTGTTAAATTTTGTGGTTGCAACAGGAACATATTTTGTGATAGAGCAGCTAATAGCTGGAGAACTCTGCCGTGACACTATCAAGCAGCCCAGCTTTAGAAACTATTTCTTTTCTTTCAAGTTATCATTTTTTTCCTGTTTATCTATTAGTTTACATCTAATTTTCTTAAGTATAGTTCTGAATTGTTTTCATGCTAAAAGACATTCTAAAAGACATTTCAACAGGTAGCAGCAAGAGAACAGAATACACTACCAATTACACCTGTAAACACAAATACTGCAACTGGATATCTTTTTTTTTTTCTCAAAATCAAAATCTGTAATTTCTATTATTCTATTGCCTATTGTATTTTCTCTGCAGAATTAGAAATCAAGGGAGATGATAACCCAGTTCCTCAATTCAAATGTTTTGGTTCAAGTTCACAAATGTGACATAAGCTTGTTTTCATTATTGAAAGTGTCAGGAATGGTTCAAAATAAATTTAAATATTGATGAAAATTAGTGTCATAATCTTTCTCATAGTCTATGTTTAAAATTCAGGCATCATCTGAAGATAAATATTTACATAGATGGTCATCAAAACAGCCTAACAGATTTTGGTGATTAAATAGTACAGAAAGTTAGAAGGAAATGCTAAATATATTATTTTCAATCATACTATTTAAACTGCTGCTTACCTTGTATACATTTCTGAATCCATCCTCCTATTATTGCACAAACAGTAATATTTTCATAAGTATTATAGCCAAAGCTTTTAATTTTGTATAGTTTGCTGCCGCTTTATTTTTTTATTTCCACAGAGATTTGTGTGAATGTAGACTCCTTACTTACGGCTTAAAACTGCATTAAACTGTAACTGTAGAGTTTCTGTAATTTTTGCCCAGTATTTTATACATTGCATATATGATACTCATAATTATTCTATGTTCTGAGACTTAGAAGAGTCAAAATGCTTTTATAGAGATACAGCATGTTGGTTAATTTTTTTTAAATTAATGATTAATATTTTTTTTTCCTGTGAGTTTGTATATGTAAACTGGAGAGGAACAGCTATATAATAAACACTGTGTGTCTGAAGCCTTTGTAATGTTAGAGGCCTGGAAATGACATTAGTAATATCCCATATGATGTTTTACTCAGTCAATTGTTTTCTGTTTTTCAGAGTACTCAGGTGTAGGGGAAGGAGCCCCACTTGCATGAGACTCAAGGGAGCTGAAAAACATGGGAGAAAAATCACCCTGCTCTAGATGCAGGCATGGTAATAGGACTTCACCTAAAGGGAGTAGAGCACTGCAGCTGCCTCTGAAGATGAGCAGAGGGAGGGAGGGAGGGAGGGAAGGGCACCACCACCACTCCAGGAAGCCTGTCTGGGGTGATGGGCTGCTGCAGACTCTCAGCACATCTGGGGTAGGACAAGGTGGATGCCAGGAGATGTCTTGCAAGCTCTGCAGGATGCTAAGCTCACCACCAGCTGTCAGAAATATCTTCCAATGCCTTTGGTCAAACAATGGGGGGTCTTGGGAAGTGTTAAAAGTATTGGCCATCCTTCTAACCTATGGAGCAGCCTCTCAGAAGAAAATATTCCAGACCTGGTTTTTGAACTCCAGGAAAACTAGGAAACGAAGCTGTGGTGCAGACTTAGCAGTTGTTTATGCCATTTTCATATGCAAAACCCCCAAGAAAGAACCACAAGTAAAATAAAAACAGAAAACTATAAAGGATAAGCTTTCAGTGCAAACTTTGGCTTCAGGATGCCAGATGAAGGTTTAACAATATAACCATTACAGAACTGGAATAATTTTTTTTGCGTCTAGTTCCTGAAAAGTCCATCTGACAGTCATGCTGCACTTAATTTCTGATAGGTGTCTCTTCCAAATTTACATATGCTTAGTTTTTCAAAATAAATAAAATTTCTGCTTTCTAACTTAATATTGCTATCTGTTAGTGTTTCTTCTCTTACTTTCTGACATCTCTTCATTTTTGTGTTGCTGCTCAGCCTCCCATTTCCCCATGTCACCAATCAGGTCTTTCACTCTTCTTCTACACTTTCTCTAGCTTATGTTTTCTTTTGCAGTGCTTTTTTTTTCCTTTCCTTCCTGTATTTTTTGGTGTATAGCCTTCAGTGCTTATAGCAAGTGTCAGGGTAGTTTGAATAGTTAGAGCATGGTGGACTGGATGTCTGAAATTCATATTCTTTGCAGCTGCCAATACTTTTGAGCATGTCAGTTTGTTTTTCAATGTTTTGCTTTTCTTACCACATTTCCAGTAATGCAGACAGAGCTATCCCCCTTTCTAAGTGAAATGCAATAATGTTCATAAGAGCTCTATAGATAGCAAATACTGTTGGTAGTAGAAAAAGAGGAAAGCTTTCATCATCAGGAAAAAGTGGACTTAAAGGTTTTATAAACTAAAGGCCAATTATTCCCTGAGGTGCATGGGGGACCATTTCCACTGTAATCAGTCTTGTGAATGTGAAGGCATAGCGGGACCTTGACTGTCTGTATCTGGACTTTGTCAGGACATTTGTTTGTGACCAGAACTGTATCATTATTCTAGTTTTCAATAAAGGGATGTTCACTGAGGCATACATTGATATTTTTGAAGCATGTTCCACATTTTCAAATAAATAAATTTGTCAGAAAAAAATTGAAATGTCTAGCTGTTTCAATATACCACTGAGGTTTCACATTACATTGCTGCACAAGTCTATTTATTTTTCACCTGCTGGGTGTAATGGGAATGCGTTCATCAAATGAAAACATGTTAATCAGGGGATGATTTGGCCAAACCCTGTTCCTTCCTCCTAAGAGATAAAAAGCCCTGAAAAACAAAACCCAAAGGGAACAGCTTGCTTAATTACTCAGATCAAATCTGATCCTCTAATGATACAGTCAGCGACAATGTTGGCAGTAGGCCTATAGGATTTCAGCAAAGTTCTTCATCTCACCTGTATCTGAGCAGGCTACTGCCTGAAGGAGCTCAGTCCTTAGGCATTTCTTGCCTTACTCTCTTAAAGCTGTCTCTTTATGGAAAATCTTCTCAGGCTTTCGTCGCTGAGACCTGTATTCGCCAGACCCTTTTCAGGTATTTTGAGTCTCTTAATGTTTCTGTAAAATATGGTCTTTAGCAATGACTTCTGGACATTCCATTGAGCACAAAATCTGAAGAGGGCTGCTGTTCTGGCTGGCATATATGGCTCATGACTCTGGGAAATGAAGACCTTCCTGCAGGACCATGCTTATTCAGTGAAGACTGAATCTCTGCCGTGGCTTGTAAATATGGCACAGAAAGCAGTGGCTGAAAGTGCATAGTTACTCAGTGACATGATTATTCTTCTGGGACCTGTGGAAAATGGATGGGTGAGCCCAGTCTGGCTTCTTGCTGACAGGTCAACTGGAAAAATTGGTATCTTCTTCCAGTGTTCCTCAGCAGAAAGAGCACGCCTAGAGCTGTAAGGACTAAAAAAATATCTTTGTGGAGCATTTTACACCTAGAATTGAGACCTTTTGAAGATTTTAGGTCCCAAGTACAGATGAAAGATCTGACTGGCTATATCAGCTATCAGGGGACAGAGGGAGAAAAGAAGAGGGGAGAGGGAAAGGGAAGGAAACATCCAAGGAAAGTGATGCTGTTCAGAAAAAATGTCTCATACAGTTTGGCATCTGGCTCTTAACATGCTATTGCCAACCTGCAAGTTCATTTGAGGTTTATAGCAAGTTACAGTAAGAATAAAAGTTAATAATGTGCAGAGATTTAGTTTTGTATTCTTGCCATCCATTTCAATAGCAGTAATAACATACAGACTGAGAAGTGGTTACAGAATGCCACAAGCTGCTTTCTACTTGAGTTTGCATATGTAGTTCTATTTAAAGCTTAATTTGTATGTTTTTCATCCCAATTTAGGAAAACAAGATGATGTGAGGTCCAATAACACTAGATATGGATTAAGTCTGGGTTCAGGTTTTTCTTTCAGTTTTTACCTGAGTTAAACATGGGGAATTTTCACCTAATATCTAAAACTATATGAATATTCTTTGTGTCTCAAAAACATGAACAGCAATAAGCTGAAAAGTGAGGAAAATCAATGATAAAGGTGGTTGTTCAACAGAAGACTTAAGTGCATGTTGTAGCCTGTATCTTCTTAACAAGTCATGCAAATGCCTATTAAAGATTTTTGGGATTTGAAGTTGAGGAGTTGTGTTGAAATGTTGGCTAAGCCTGGATCTATCACTTCAGACTAAAGATCCATTTAATTCTCTTTGAAAGAACTGCAAAGTTTGTTTTCTTGCTGTTGGTTTTTTTGTTAGTTTGTTGTTTTTTTTTAAATCGTTAAGTATGAACACTACTGTCATCAGCTAAAATCTAGGATCTCAATGTACCTGAAGTTATCATTGCTATTTACAACAAAAAGTAAGTTTCTCAGTAATAAACCATACACTAGCAAGTCTTTTCAGTGGATAAAACTTTTTCTTTTCTATTTCTGAAATATTTTAGGATGTTGCCATGAAAGTGTTGTTCCCGATATATACTCGAACACAATAGTATAATGGTATACAGTACTGTAAATGTATTTATTATACATAGGCATTTTATTCTACATCCACTAAGTATGTGGGAAAACACAGCTTCTGTAACTTATTGCCCTGTTTTTATAATATTCATGAGTGTGCATACAATTTATAACTCTAAGATACTAAAACTATTTATTTCTGATCTGTAATTTCTACTGAAACTATAGTGTCATGATGGTAGGCACTGGGTAATATCTTTGGACTTCCTGAGGCCTTAGCTGGCAAAGTTGTCAAATTAAACTGGGACATTTTGTAAATGTATCTTTAATAAATACATATGTCTGTCATGCTTCCCTACTCAGTCTTATAAATCAGACTGTATCTAGCTGTCAGATACTCTCAACCCAGTTGTCCTAATCTGTCAAGTGAAAATTACAGCATCTAGGTTCACATCCTTCTCTGAAAATATTTATTTATACCAGTCACCTGTCAAGGACACACAATTTTTTATTTTTTTTCCCCCCCAGCAACAAAAGCATTAACAGCTGGCTCAAGTCCCTGCCAGGAAGACAGTGGTTAATACATAGAGAAAATTTGTAATGGAGAAACACACCAGCCAAACAAAATAAATGCTATATAGCATTTTAAAAACATCCTGCCAAATGCCATATATTGAGTATTGAGTCTTCTCTTTCCCAGTATAGAGTAATAATTCTATGCCATTCATCATCCTCATCCCCATTCATCTTCAGATGAGCCTACATGCCTGTGTTGCAAAAAGATGAAGATGTTGCCTCCAGATTTTGTGTCTCTGCAGTATGTAGTAATTAACCATTACAGTTAAAAAGACACACCAGACACATTGTAAACTATTGCTGGAATTTTAAAGGAGTTAGCAAGCTATGGAAAATATAAAGCTACTGCTTATCCTAGTTCCATCAGCCCTCCCTGAACATAGAATGTGACATCAGAAGGCTGCGAATCAGAAGAGGGTAGAGGGTGAGAAATCCTTGGTATCTTTATAAGAAAGCCTTTTATTACCTATGTGTGAACTGATGTTAAAGAACACCACTTGTCACTTGCTTCTTTAGATTGCACTCTACTTAGAAACAACTACTAAAACTCACCTGCATTCAGCTTAAGACAGGAAGAAAATTAATCTTAGGTCTTTGAAATCTCATGCCCAAATACTCAAAGAATAAAAATCACAATTTACTTCAAACTTGCAACAATTCCAGACATCCTAGCACAGAATTGTGAGGGTTCGAAGGGATCTCTGGAGATGACCTAATCCAACTCCTCAAATAATGCAGTTTCACATAGATAAGATTGCACAGGTTCATGTCCAGGCAGACTTGTTTATTTCTCTATTTTTGTTTCTTTGAGATGAGTAAATTCTCAAGTACATTAGGTGTGCTAGCTATTTTCTGTGGTGATCTGCATTCTTCTGCCCAAAAAGTTCATTCTTGCAATGTCCTGTAAAATTAGAAAATATAATTTCCTTCTTGCCGTAGTAAAATTGAAATAGTTGCCAACTGTCAAAAATAAATTTATAAAAATCATTAGATAAAAAGGTGTATACATCTCTGATATATTATGGGAAGATATTTAAATTTTGGATCTCCTATTCTGTATATACTGGAGGAAGGAGATACAAGAGGAAAGGACACCTGCCTCAGTAGTCAGGAGGTTTGTTCACTCATGAGCCAAGGACCAGTGGGGTAGGACACATTAGGGACCTGAGTGTTAGGACTTCCTCTAGTAATCTACCATAGCTTCTCCTGATCACTGTTTGAAACAAGGCCATAACTCTGCTTTCTACAGAAAAAAAAAATGGTGAAGGAATTGCTTTCAGCAGAATGGTGATACTTTTACAAAAATAATGACTGTTGCCTCCATGCCAGAAGTGAATGAAACTTGAGTGAATGCATGGCACATGGAAAAACTGAGTGGGAATAGCCTGGGGAGGAAGCACATTACCTTGAAATCTTGAAAAAGAGTTAATCACTTTGGAATCCCCCCAGGTGTATGACAGGCAATGGAACTTATCACAAATGAAATCTTTCATCAGTGGCATTTAACTAGTTATCTCCTTCTCAGACAGGCTGTCATGTTTAACAGAGAATAGGGTTCTTTTAAGAAAAAAAACAAAACAACACCATTATAATTGTTTTAATAATATTATTTATAATGGGCTTTAGAAGAACTGAAATATAATAGCTGAAGTGAAAGAACTAATCCTGAAAGTAAAGCATTTTTAAAAAACAGAACCCTGGAGCCATATAATGAATGTTTGTTTGGCTTCCCTAACATGGGTAACTTCTATACTGTTATAGCAGTTTGTTTGCTTTTCCTAAAAGCCCCAGGCTAATTCAAGAAAATCATTCAATTTAAGGCTAGAGATGATGAAGAGCAGTTACATGGACTGTGATAGGCTGTGATGGATGTTTAGTGTGATCCTTTCTGCCCTTGAGATCTGTTTATATCCACACTAGCCACAAACAGACCACAAGAGTTTTGAAACCTGATAATTAAATAACTGCCTTGCTGGTAGGTACCACGTAGAAAAACTGTGGATACAAAGCTAGTGGATGTAGAATAAAAACAGTGCTACAAAGCTGAGGAAGGGTCCATTGCAGATCCAGCCATGTAAGCAAGAAAGGAGAGAGTGAGGAACTTGAGGAACTCGAAGAACTCTGTTCCTCTTGGACTAACAGAATTCCTCCTCTGGTTTTAATAAATCTAATTAGTTTCTGTTATACTCTTACAACTTCATGGTAATAGCAACACTTTAAAGTTTACTATACAGATTTGCACTTCTGAATCTTTTTTCATAGAGTTTCATATAAATATTTTTTTTAAAAAAACCCACACTGATATTTTTACATTAAATTAATGTGGTGATTAAATTGCAGGTATTAATAGCAGCAAATTTACCTTTAACCTCCTCCAGAGAAGAGTGCAGTTCTTAGATACAAGTAGTTATTCATGAGCATGTTTCTCTGAACAAAAAGCTGTATTTGAAATAATTTATTGTGAAAGAATTGCTATCATACATAACAAAGAGATATAAATGCCCTGAATGTTTTCAGGTGACTAACCCCCCCATTAGGCATTGGGAAATCTGTGCCTGAAACAGATAGAAGTATGTTCGGGGAGCTTGATATGAATCATGTTGAAGTCAATGACTTTTTTCCATTGTCTGCGGTGGACATAATGTTGTTAAATTTCATGGGATGGGAAAAAATATTTTATGGAACAAAAATGCACACAGAAACACAATTCATTCCTTAAATATGTGTGCTTACTTCCTGATGGTTTTTAACAAGAAGAGCATGTGCTGTGAGATAAGCACCTTGAATGCCCCAGTTTTTTTGAAGGGAATTAGTAACTTTTGCAAGGAAATCAATATCCAATAACAGTGATCAACAGTGGTCAACTTTGCTTGAGTTCAGTTAAACAAGGTGTTCAGAGATACAAGTTTTTATTGGTTTTCTGATTCTTTAAAAATTAAGGGTTGTTGAAGCTAGACTATGTCAGGATCAAGCACTGAAAATACATCATATTTTTCTAAATCTGGAAATGGGACAGCAACAAGCATTACTTTATAGTTAATGAATATTCCTTCAGCTGCTGATATAGCACAAAAAAATAAAATGAATGTCTGCAATCTGCATAACGCTTAGACAATGAGAAATAGTTCTAACAAACTCATGGCTGTATACAATAAAATAAAATACTAAAAATTCACTAGCTTTTGTGTCCTGAGGAACTGCTTATTCCTCCAGACTATTACGCAGATCATGAATATCAGTCTCAGTAAGAGGAATAATTTTCATTTGATAGTAAAGAAAGAATTCCAACATTTAATATTCACTTCCTGAATATAATGATTTTTTAAAAAACATTCTTTTGATGGACAGAACCCATAGAATCATAGAATCATAGAATTGGCTGGGTTGGAAGGGACCTCAGAGATTATCAAGTCCAACCCTTGAACTATAGCATGTTATGCATAAAGGGAGTGCCACTATCTCCCAGCTAATCCTCCAGTTCTAAATTATTGGAAACATGCTGTTGCACTTGTCGTCTTTCATAGATTAGAGTTGTCCAAAAGGTTTTCTTAGGTGTATATCTGGAACCATGACACTTTAATATGTGAGGCTATGCAGGATGAGAACTGGGCCAAAGCCCTGCTAGAAATTAATCTGTCCTCTATGGTAAAGGACAGCAAGAAAAGTTTCTATAAATACACTAACAACAAAAGAACAGTCTGGGAGACCCTCCATCCCCAGTTGGAAGCAGAAGGAAATATAGTGACAAAGGATGAAGAAAAAGCTGAGGTGCTTAATGAATTCTTTGCCTCAGTCTTTAGCAATAGGACTGGTTATAAAGAAGAAACCCAGCTCCCTAAGCTAGGAGTCAGGGACCAGGAGCAGGATGACCACCCCACAACCCAGGAGGAGATGGTCAGTGATCTGCTACACCATATAGACGTCCACAGATTTATGGTGTTGGATGGACTGTCTCCAAGAGTGCTGAAAGAACTGGTGGGGATCCTCACCAAACCACTTTGCATCATTTAGCAGCAGTCCTGGCTGACTGGAGAGGTACAGGCAAATTGGAAATCAGCCAGCATAACCCCCATATGTAAGAAGGGAGAGAAGGGTGATGCAGAAAATTAGAGGCCTGTTAGTTTGATTTCAGTACCAGGGAAGCTGATGGAGCAGATCATCCTGAACACCATGCAGAACAGACAGGTGATCATGCCCAGTCAGCATGAGTACATGGAAGGCAAGTCCTGTCTGACTAACTTGATCACCTTCTGTAGCAGGGTGACCTGATTATTGGAGGAGGGAAGGGCTGTGAACGTTGTCTACCTTGACTTAGCAAGGCTTTTGGCAGAGTTTCCCACAGCATTCTCCTGGAGAAGCTGGCTGCTCATGGCTTGGACTCACACACCCTTCACTGGATCTAAACATGGTTGGATGTCTGGGTCCAATGAGTTATGTTAAATGAGTTAAATCCAGTTGGCATACGGACATGAGTGGTGTTCCCCAGGGTTCAGTGATGGGGCTGCTGCTGAGCTGAATGAGGATACAGTGCACCTTCAGTAAGTTTGCAGATGACACGAAGATGGGTGGAAGTGCTGATCTGTTTGAGGATAGGGAGGCTCTGCAGAGGGATCCAGACAGGCTTGATGGGTGGGCTAAGACAATTATATGAGTTTCAACAAGGCAAATTGTCAGGTCCTGCACTTCAGTCACAACAATTCTGGCCAGAGCTATAGGCCTAGGGAGGAGTGGCTGGAGAGCTGCCCATCAGAGAGGGACCTGGGATAGTGATTGACAGATATGAACGTGAGTCAACCCTGTGCCCAGGTGGTCAAGAAGGCAAATGGCAGGATGGACTGTATCAGGAACTGTGTGACCAGCAGGACCAAGGAGGTGATCTTACCCATGTACTCAGACTTGGTGAGATTGAACATCAAGTACTGGGTGCAGTTTTGGGCACCACAGTGTAGGGAAAGACATCGGGGTGCTGGAGAGGGTGCAGAGAAGGGGAGCTGGGCTAATTAGGGGTCTGGAGAACAGGTCTGATGAGGAGAGGCTGAAGGAGCTGGGGCTGCTCAGCCTGGAGAAGAGGTTGAGGAGAGATTTTATTGCTCTCTAAAGCTACCTGAAAGGAGGTTGTAGTGAGGCAGGCATTGGCCTCTTCTGCATAGTAACTAGCAATAGGACAAGAGAAAATGTGTTCAAGTTGTGCCAGGGGAGGCTCAGATCAGATATTAGGAAAAACTTCTTCACTGAAAGAGTGGTGAAGCATTGGAACAGGTTGCCCAGGGAGGTGGTGGAGTCACTGTCCCTGGGGGTATTAAAAAAATGGGTAGGTGTGGTGTTGTAGGACATGATTTATTGGTCATGGTGGTGTAGGACTGGTGGCTGGACTTGATGATCTTGAAGGTCTTTTCTAACCATGATGATTCTATGATTCTATTATTCTAAATAGATATATAGATAAATGATAGATAGATATGTTAACAATTATTTTGCATATACTTCTAAATAATGAAAAATATTATTTAAAATAGAGACATTTCTGTCCATAAAATTAGTGTCCATAAACAGTATTTTTTTCTGAGGGAGTATTCAAAGCCCACAGAGGATTCTGCCATTTTATTTTAACTTCCTTTGCGATTGTGCTAGTAGATTTTGGAGCCTCATTGCCTGGTATACTGGTTTTGCTGGGACAGAGTTAATTTTCTTCATAATAGGTAGTACGTGGCTGTGTGCTGGAAGCAGTGTTGATAACACAGGGATGTTTTTTTACTGCTGAGCAGCGCTCACACGCAGTCAAGACATTTTCTGCTTCTCACACCATCACCCCCATGTTGGGATTGCACAGGAAGTTGAGAGGCAACACAGCTGGGACAGCTGATCCCTGCTGACCAAAGGGATATTCCATACCATATGACATCATGCTCAGAATATAAAGCTAGGGAAAGAAGAAGGAAGGGGGGCATGTTTGGAGTGATCGCATTTGTCTTCCCAAGTCACCTTTACATTTTAAGGAGTTCTGCTTTCCTGAGGATTTCTGAACACCTGCCTGCTGGTGGAAAGCAGTGAGTGAATTCCTTGCTTTGCTTGCACGGACAGCTTTTGTTTTACCTATTGAACTGTCTTTAACTCAGCCCACAAGTTTCTGCACTTTTGCCCTTCCAATTCTCTCCCCCATCCCATCAGGTGGGAGTGAGAGAGCAGCTGCGTGGAACCTGGCTGCTGGCTGGAGTTGGATCGTGACACCTGGTCACTGTACAACCCTTGAGACTGTGTGATATGGATGTCTTCTCACATTATCCATATTACAACACTTGCTGATTCTGGGTCTTGACATATAGTTTTAGCTGTGTCACCTCAGTGAAGAAATGGACATTTTCCAATAAGTTTTGCAGCGATCTATGCAGTCAGAGTGTATACCCTATTTTCTCTTCCAGGAAAAAGATTTTTAAATGAACAGTAAAAGTAATAATCAGCTTCTATTTCAGTCTCTTTAATGTTATTACAAAAGGAAATGGATAAGTTAAAAACAAGAAACTACAAATTTGATCATCTATGGAAACAAACAAAGCAAGAAAAAGTAAGTGAAAGCAAAAGGCAACACTGAATTTGAAATTAGCATCAATAAAAATCAGGTAGCCATTCTTTCCTCTCTTGTATTGTTCTTCTTACAGCAGCGAAACAGCCACATGATGTAGTGTTCTTTTACATTCAGTCGTACAAATTGGGAGGATTTGCTTTTAATTCCTTTAGATGCAGGAGAAGATCAACGACTTCTGTGCTTCGTTTCCTGACCCTAGAAACACTTACAGGTTTTGCTTGTTTTCAAGTGCCAAGGCCCACTAACACACAGAGGGACAACTTAAGGGCTTAAGTATAAGCATGTGTGTAAGCCTTTGTAGAACTAAGGCTTTTTGTATTTATTAACCGACAGGTTCATTGCCCTACTGGGAGTACTTCACAGGAGTACTTGCAGTGACTTTATTCTTTTTGGAAACACTACTTTTAGGTCTAGCCCTTATTAGAGTTCCACAGATTTATGCTGTGAGAAGACCTGGGAATAGCGCCACCAAAGGGGGACTTTGGGCAGGTCCACCATGGTCCAAGTGAGGGCTTGTAGGCTGCAGAGAGAGATTCCTTCTTCTGCAAAAATGTATGCTTCATGCTGACCACAGCCCTGTGAAATATACTCCTGTCTGTGCTGGGAGGGGAGCTCTGGCACAGCTTTGAAGGGACCATCTAGAAGGGCAGTACAAGAATGGGACAGAGGAAATGATGGTGACATTTGCATTGTTTATAGGAATCTTTCTGTGAGATGAGCTCCAGGGCTTCAACACTTGCCCCAGCTATAGCTTTGCAGAGTAGCTACAGGTTGGTATTTCTGAAGACTGCTGGCTGGCCTGCTTTCTGGGTCTAGGGAGATCTCCACCGTTACCCCTTATAAAAAGTTTTGGGGTTTTTTTTCCGGCTTTATGCTGATACAAGGAAGGAGAGAATCACATCATCCTGGTTTTTACACAGTATTTGGTTGTAAGATCTGTAGACAAAATCTCACATTTCTTCTTAGGATGCATTTTATCTTTCAAGGGGGTTTCCCATCTCTCTGTGGAATCAGAGTCTGAGCCCTTTTTAATTAACTCCTAAAAAGGATATTTAGTTACTGTGCTCCAAGTGATATGCATGAAAAAAAAATCCTGAAATTTATTTAGTTTGCATATACAGCTCATCTTATTAGTATTATACTAATAACTAACAGTGAACTGTTAGTTCACTTACTATCATTTATCCAGGTTATTAATCCACTGAATTATGTTTATAAACCTCTTTCAAGTAAATATGACTTTGTGTAAGACATTAGCTATTAAAATGGATGTAAATATTAACAATTCTTATTTATGGAAGAAGATGTATTTCTCAGTGTTGTAAAATATTAAATATTATGAAATCAAACGGTCTACGAGAAACTGCATGCTACATAGACTGCTTTTGTGATCTGCTCTTTGATTTCTTGGCATGAGCATTTGTGTTAAATTTTACATTCACCTTGTAAAGTTCGTTCTTTCCTAACTACATTATACTGCTATTATAAGTACTCTTGTTAAAGTGACACCTTTTTGTTACAGCATGGTCTGCTAATATAGCCACAGTAAAAACTCATCAAACTTTTTGTTATAAATTCCTATTTTCAGGGACTTTAAACTCTGGTATAAATACTCATTCCAGGCTCACGTCTGGCATATAAAATCTAATATGAACAGCAAAGCTATTTATTATAGAATTATTTTAGTAATTTGGAAAATATTTTAAGGGAGAAAAATAAAAAGTGGTTGCATGTTGATTTTAATCTGCTGGGTTCCTAGAGGCTGAGAAGCAAGGCAGGGAGGAAGGTGCTAGGACAGGAGGCCTGAATTGTGCTCCCCGCTGATGTCAAGTTGCCCGTCTGCACCACCTAGTTCTGTTCAGGCCGATCTGAGCTCAAGGGGTGTTTTGTCCTCTGATGCTTTTTGCTTTGGGGGCTTTTTCAGCCATTGGGTTTCTGATGTAGCCTTCCAAGGGCACTTTAATGTCATACGCGGAAAATCACTTCTGACACTCTGACCAGTTTTTCCTATAAAATGGAAAGTTCTTCTATTCCTTCTGCTCCCAAAAGCTTCTCAAAGCTTTGAGTCCTAGAAACAAAGTGTGTTAGGTCTTTACTGGTATAGTTTAAACTGGGATAATCTTGACAAGAGACTAGTAAAAATGCCCAGGCTTTTTCTACCACCACATCATTGGGCTGGATCCAGTGCTGAAATTCAACATCTTTCTGATGATTTGTACAATCCCCTCAAATTCTCTTCTGTGGACACTGCTGATAAGAAGCATCTGTCATAATGATGACAGAAAGGAGCAGTTTCAGACATGAACATTTTAAACTGCTCTTTTAACAACTCTTGCTGAAAGGCATTAGTTGTTTCACTTGTCCTTCCCATACTGGGTGCTTCTGCAGTTTCTGTGGTTGTGTGGTCAGTCAGCCAGATCCAGAAGCTGCTTTCACTGAGGAAAAAACAAAATACGCATGGGGTTTGGCCAAGACAAGCTCCCTGCCCACTTAATGGCTCACAGAGGTAGTAGTCATGTTCAGCAGGGCACCATGAAGGTCAGACTATCTTGGCTTGTCTCAAATGAAATGATGAAATGGCAGCAACTGATACTTGAATGACTGCTTGAAGACCTTTCAGAGAATGACTGCCATCCCTTGTAGGGATTTCTGAAAGGATTTTCCAAAGTTTTGTTTCCTTGGGGCACACACAGGAATAAAGACCCCAGAGGATCAGGTGTCCATAGGAAAAAAGGCTTCTAGGTGGCCTCATCATCAGGACAACCGTGAACAAATTGCAGCTTCTTCAGTCTAGGATCAACAAAGGCTTAATGTGGGTTTGTCTACATTTGACAGGACTGTACACAGCCTTGGTGGCCAAAAATCTGTATTCATTCACCTGGAGGAAAGGGAAAGAGCAGGTCTTCTTGATCACTCATAGCTTGGAAATGCACGAGCTGAGAAGAGACCAAAAGCAGACACAAGCTTTGGATTGCAAACCAAGTCAAAAGTGGGTGGGCTTATAGACTTTGTTGCTTTTAAATGATAATTTGCTGGTCCTGGCAGTTGTTAACAGTTTGTGCAAGTACTTCATAGCACTAGAAAGACTTTGTGGGGGATTTCTGTGGTTGGTAAGAACAGAAAATATTTTCTTACACTCAAAGCTTTATTCTGAAAACCCCAGGGATACACACACACACACACACACACAAAAAAAAAAAAGTAAAATAAAACAAGAAAATCCCTTCTACCTTCTCACAATTACCTACAAAAATTTCTCAGAGACCTCCCTTTCAACAGTGCCTTCCAGAATTACCCCATGGGGTCTCAAGTATCACCTCAAGGTGTCTGCCTGTGCCTCCACTCTGCTGGCACAATTCATGTGTCTGTCAGGGTGGAATGAAATGCTGATATTAGGAGGAAGCTCTTGCTGACTGTCAATAGTCTTTGTACCCTCTTAAATACACTACATTGCTGTCTGCAGCTGTATCTTGAGATCCCAATAATTCTTTTTCTCCCAGAAAGCTGTGTGTGTTCCCACTTCTCTGCCTCCTTCCTGCTTTTTCCCTGATTCCATATGCTCCATTATTCTTTCTCTCTTGTGTTTTCCTAGTTTCTCTTTCTGGCATCCATCTTTACAAGGACTTCTTCAGCAGAAACTATGAAGTCGTTCTTGAAGATACTGCCAAGGGGAAAAAAAAGGTGATAGTGGTTAAATCAGAAATGAGTGATGCAGGTTGCAGGGCCTTGAGTACATCAGTGTGGTGACAACTGGTGAAACAGTAAAAATTGGGATAAATAAATCTGGTACATTTAGATTAGCGGGTTGGTTTATTTCTCAATCCTTTTTTTTTTTTTCCTTTTTTTTTTTCAAAAAAAAGGCAATTGTAAAGAATCTGTAACAGAAATTTCACACACACACACACACCAATGTTTTTACATCACCACTGTAATTTTGTTCAAAATTATGGGATTTTTTTATAATTAAAAAGAAAAAAGGCCAAAAGACCTTCATAAAGGGTAAGCCAGTTCTGCATTTCAAACTTTCTAGTCTCTGCACACTTAGGATCAATCAAGCCCACATGGAGTTGTGTTACATATGGGTAAGGCTTATTATGTTATTACTTGAGTTTATCGTCAATTAAGTGAGACAGGGAGTTATTCATGGGACCACCCTGTTTAAGCCATTTTCTGTCTTAAAGAAACCAAACCAAACTATTCTCACAAGCATTGAATGCACTCTGCTGCTTTGACTTCAGAAAAAGACCACCACTGTTAAGCAGTAATTTATTTTTTTTGTTGGTCTCTTGGGTGATCACTGATGGCAGATTTTCCTGTGTTTCCTAAGGTAGAAGCAATATGTTCTGAAATATTTTGATTATAATGAAGGTATACGTATGAAAATGTGATATATGATAAAGTGATGTATGGCAAAAAATAATATAGATATCCATATTGGATATATCAAGAGGAAATGTGGAAGATATTTTCAAAAGCATATGTTCTACTTTATTTGGTAGAGGAATACTGAAGGGGATGAGAACACTTCTGAAAATGCAGAGCAGCCTTTTCTAGCGTATTTAAGCAGTTTTTCTGATAAATGCTTAGCAAATATCAAAAAATATTATGGATAAAGAAGGCAAAATGTAATTTTTACTTCCTTTTTTTTTTGATATGGTTAATTTACATTAATTCAATTTAGAATAGATTAGACCCATATTTCATACATATTTAACTTATTTCATGGTGTCTATGCAAACTATTGATTTGGTTCATTTTGTAATGATCTTTATAAAGTGCATAAATACTGTTTTCTGAATTTATAAATATATGTGAAATGGGCAATACACATATTTAGGGATGGAAAGACACAGTGAATACAGCTTTTTAGTAGTCTGTCTTGTTTTCAGGGCAACCCCTATATACAGTGTAAAACTGCTTAAAATACGCCCACAGAAGCTACACAGGTTTATGCATATATTTGCATTCCTCTATGTATTTTATAATTCTGAGGAGTATTTTCACAAATTTCATTTATTCCTTTCTGGTTTTGTAAGATCCTTAGTAAAAATTTGCTGATGAGAAAAAAGTCTTCCTTCCAAGCAAGGTGTTTGACACAATAAAATAAATGTTGCTATCTCTTAAAAATTATTATTTAAAATTTTTGTGTCATTTCAGAAAAATCTAAAAAATTAACCTTCTGTGTTGATAGACAAATGCCAAATTTTATCTCTAGTGCTAAGGTGAGAAATTTCTTCTGAGCATGAGTTTTTGACATCTCATGTTTCAGAGTGTTTAAAGACAGCAGTAGGTACCAAGACAACATTAGTACTTGCCCTGCTCCCTTACATGTCTAGGAATGTTCTCCATAGTACCAGTTTGCTTTGCCCTCCATTATGAAAATAAATGTTTAAATTACATGGAGTTTCCCTATGTTAAGGTTAAGATTTTGATTTTTTTATAAGCAGCACTCTTTTAGTACCAACAGAAAACTTCAGTCACAGCTTTCCAGAGCTTTCAAAGATCCAGCTTGCTGTCATTAATGTATCAATGCCTTTCTCTTTGTCTGCTTTAGATTGTGACATTTAGAAGAATAAAATACTCTAGCAAATGAAACAGCCTTTACAATAAAAATACTCTAGCAAACGAATAAAATAAAATAAATAAAATACTCTAATACCATAGTACTCTATAATAAAATTCTCTAGTAAATGAAACTTTCATCTTTGCTTCCCTCTGCCTGCTTCCCCCACCATTTTTCTCTTTGTTTCTCCCATGTTTCTCCTTTCAAACTATGGTACATGGTACTCTTTCCTCCTTTTCATATCTAGAATATGCAACTTTAAAGAAGTGTTTATAGGAAAAAAACTCACAAAGGTTTGGCCTTTGCACAGTAACCTGATATAAGCATATGAATTAATTTTGAGAGGACTTAAAGTTAAAAAATCCTTGCTTTGGTTTTCAGTACTTCATAAAGATACGTTTTGTATTTTCTTGGGTTATTTCCCAGAAAGATCCCCATAAGTTATTTATCCCTCGTTTTTAGGACCCTTGAGTTCCTAATTTGATGGAAGCTCTTGGAGTTTGTTTTATCATAGAACTGCAAATCTACAGCACTGCTAAGAATAAAGAAAATCCAGTGATGCTCAGAAGTATCTGCAAAGCCTTACTTTTGCCTAGAAAGTCTTCTCACTTGCCCACAGCTGCCAGTGGAGTGACAGTAAGATTCTTCTCCAGGGATTGTGCAGAGTTCCTAAGATGAGCATCCTCACATAGCATTTGGAGTCCCTGCCTGTCTATATTGACTACAGAAGGAAGGTTGTCAGGTTAGCACCTTCCAAGCCTTTGTGCATCACTCTTTGTCATACTTGGAGACAAGGCATTTGAAGGTTCTGAAAAACAGGTTAAAAAAAAGAACATTTTCAAACACTGTCTTATTTAACTTGTCTCATGGGCCTTTTTTTCCCCCCTGTATTTCTCAAGTGAAACTTAACTACTGCCATCAAAAAAGGGTTTTTTTCCTATTTCATCAGATGTTAGTACAAATTATATTTCAGGTTAGTGTTGCAAAAAGAGAAAGTTTTTCTAAATCACCAAGTTATAGATCAATATTCCTGAGAGCAGGTACATTAATTGATGCTGTTTCTAAAAGGTGCATTTTTATTATTATTTTAGTCCAATTCCCACAATACACAGTACCCTTAAAAATTGGATGGATTTAAAAATAGATATATTCTAAATTTTATTTGAAGATGTGTTCCCCTGCTTTTTCTGTTATTGCTGTATTTTTTATGTGAAATAAATCAGGTCTGCATTTAGCCATCTACATGGTTTTATAGCAACAAAAATAACAATTGTTCAGCCTTAACTACCTGACAAATAAGTATATTCTTGACTCTTAGTATCCTAAGAATCAAATATCCTAAAAAGACATAGTTAAACATCCAGATGAAGATCTTTGAGCCACTTTCCAATGCTTCAGTTCCTGAGGAGAACAGACTGTCTAAAGGTCTTATATTCCCACTTTGTAAATGCTCTTTAGCTGCAAAGGCTGATGCGATTTCCATTTTCACCATAAACTCAGCCTGGTGTAAGCATCTGATGTATTATGTTTATTAAAAATGGCATCTATTACCAGGAGAGGCTCATCTGAGATCTCAGGCTGTAAAGTCACTTCTAAGTCCACCTTCAGCATAGAGGAACATAGTGTCCTAACCACCGTCCTCCAGGTCCTATGAATACCTCTGGACTTCAGTTTCAATAACAGACTTCTACATTTTTATACAATCCCCCAGTCTATAAATTATTCGTCTCTTTGCCATAAGCCTGGGGCATTTTCTAGTCTTGAATTCTACCTTTTCCATAGTGCCTGAGGTGTTATAGAGATCTTCATAACTTTTTTTTTTTTTTTTTTTTTTTTTTTTTTGCCAGAAGGGTATTTATATATACTTGTATTTGAACTATAATTCCCTAATGAAGAAGTGGACTCAGAGGTAGACAGGTAGGAGAGACAGAGGAAAAAATCTGAAGGTAAAACTAGAAAAGAGCAAACAGGTTGACATACAGCTGGAGGATGAAGTGACAGTGCTCTTGGCACATTACATTTCCTACTGAAAAAAATGTTGCCCTTTAGAAACTTTTGAAAATGTTTTAGAATATTTTTAAACTTACAGAAGAGTCACACTATTAGAAATGCTGTAAATTTGTTTACCAGCTTCTCAAACTATCAGTTTTTCTAGAGCCATTATTGGGCAGGTAGCTCTTGAATGATCTGCTATACAGTGGATCACTGAGCCAAAACACTCTTTAAGCTGCCTTAGTAGTGTGCAATATATTGATTTTTTTTATTATTATTAAAAATTACAGCAATACTTCTATACATTCATTATTTTAAAGGAAATAATGGAAAACTAATATTGTTTTATTCTCAAAGAATTTGTATGTTTTACTAAGCTTTTTGACAATTATGACTGAAAATCTCTGAAGAGGAATTATTTATGCTTTTGGAGAGTCAAACTGAAAGCTGCATTTTTTATTATGCAGGTCTAAGAGTACTCAAAATGTGGATATTGGAAAGAAGTAGGTCTTTGAAAGGTTCTGTTTTATAGGAGAATCAGCACTGCTTAATGGACTTACAAAAGCAGTTGACTTAGTAATCTTGTAGTGATTTTTAAATTTTGCAATTATGGAACAGGAGTATTTTAGAATGGCTTAGTCTTACAAGAAATTAATAATATTAGGCTATGTTTCCATTATATTTGTATCTCTACAGTTTGGTATCACTGTAAAATAAAAGCAATATAAAATAAATGTTGGTTAAGAGAACAAGATGCACAAAGTATGATGTGGAACACAACAGAAGTGGTTTATAAATGCTTATGTAAAGTAGACAGTACTTTACAAATAGGCAGGATAAAAAGTTAATTAAGAGGGGTTGCTTTTTAACATAGGAATAATCTTTTTTTTGTGAACCAAAGGAGTCATTTAATGCAATAAATCTCTAGGCCATTTGTTAGAATTCTCATATAGAAATAGAGGATTGACTTTACATTTTTTGTAGATTTTTGTACAAAAGAGCAGCATTTCCTGTAATACAGTAAGCAAGATTTTTGTGGGAATTTAAACGAGCACACTGAGTTAAAGAGGTGATCTTCAATTGTTTTGGGTTGTGTTCTGTCCCTCTATATCAGTAATCAGAGAATAAATGAAAGTTACCACTATTTGATTCAAAAAAAGATCATGAAGCACTTGTTTTAAGTAGTCTGAAGGTTCCCTTTCAGCCTTGTTAGCTTTTTGGTTTATCTTTCCTCAGCAGTGTCACGGAGATAATTGTCAAAGTGATGGCACAATGATACTTTTTATGGATTTTTTTATAGATACAGGGCTGGTACATGAAAAAGTTGGCTATTATTGTTATGGAATAGGAATCTGATTCTAGCTTTATGCCTGTATTCCAGCTTTATCTCCTGGAGGAGACGTTAATTTCTGCTGAATGACTTTGCAAATTCTCCCCTAATTAAAATCACTAGAAACATCCTTCAGGATGAATTGAATTTGTAACTTCATTAGATAAGGCCCTGCCAGGGTCACTAGGACGTACTATTGCAGTTACTTGGAGGGATGGGAGGTGTGATAGCTAAGACTATTGATACAGGTGGTTGTTTATGGGGACAGAAAAGAGTATGCTATAACCTTAGACCTTCAGAAACCTATTTTTAAAGTTATAGGCACAGAGCAATCCTGCAGTTTTTCAGAACTCTTCTTTTGGCTAAGGAGCAATGAAAGAGACGAGTTAACAAATGGGAGATGAGGTTGCTTGAAGGTTTAATTTGTATGATCGCTAAAGTGACAGGAGGATGATGAGCAAAGAGAGGATATAGCCAACTGTCATCTGTAATCTATGAGCTTTCTTGCTCTGACTGTTTCTTAGCTGATGAAAATCAGAGAAGTTCATTTGCAGTGGATGAGACTATCGCAATGGGATTTGGTTCTGGACCTTTTTTCAAAATTACTTTCATGGCTTTCATTCACCAGGTAACTTTTCAGATTCATAACCAACAAGAAGAGACAGCTACAGAACACCTGACAGAAACACCTCTGGGAGAGGTCTCTGAATTATCAGTGAGGACAAGCTTTTCAGCCTCAGGCGAATGCCCTAGTAAACCAAGCTGCTGAGTGTTTGCATTCTTTCTATGAAATTGATTTAATTCCTTTTTTTTTCAATACAGAATATAAAAACCAGAAAGAATATTTTGAAATATTTCATAAAACACTGTTACTTTCTTACCAGCATTAGCATCAATACATTTCCTCTTGTTTTCTTCCTGGCTTCTGTGTTGTCTCTGTAACATCTTCTGTTTTCTTTTCATTTAGAACCCCATATTTGATTGTTCTGGCAATCTTTTTAACTTCATTCCTGTAACCCATCATGTGTCTTTAGAATGTAAGAATGGATTGATTTGCCACGATCCTCTCTAACAATGCACTGTATTTTTTTCAAGTCTGTTAAAAGGACCAGGAAATTCCTTTATGCCTAAATTATTTATCTGAACGTAATAGAGTACAGTGGAAGTATAATCTTGTCTTAGTAAACCTTTTAGATACCGTCACTATTGCAGATGTAATTCTGCTAGAGAGGAACAGTCTGTGACGACCTAGGATTGGCAAATACCAGGGGTACTCTTCTGGGAGATGAAGTATTCAGCAAGACTGATGTTTTCTAATGCCACATATGAGTGAGGATAGGACCTCCAGAAGTATTGCTTACTATAAATTTTTGTTTAAAATGTTTCCAGATAAGCCTAGTTGAAAAGTGATGCAGCATTTTGTAAATGGTAAAGAATTTAAAAATCCAACTCAGTCTTCTCTCACATTCCTTAACACTTCCCATTTTGAAATGATACACTTTCATTTGCTACCTTGAAAAAGAATAGGCAGTTGTATTTCCCTCAGTCTTGAACATCCACATTGCAGTAATGTAGAAAATCATAGAATCATAGAACTGCCCAGGCTGGAAGGTACCTCTCCATTTCCTCTGGTCCATTGTTTCATGGGAAAGGGAGCCCAGATGAGATCATGTAGCACCCTGCCCAACAACATCTTAAAAACCTTTAGTGATGGGGACTCTACCATGACCCTAGGGAGGTTATTCCAGTGACTGACTGCCCTCACAGTAAAAAACACTTCTTTCTTATGTCAAGATGAAACCTCTCCCAGTGCACCTTTACCTGTTGTTCCTTGTCTTACCTCTTGTTCCTTGTGGCACCTCATCAAGAGAGGGCCTCCTTCTTCTTTGTAATCACTTAAACATGATCTTTATACTTGATTATTCTTTAGGATAAAAATAACATTTTGTAGGTACTAATTGTGTCAGTTAATCTCTTACTATATTGTCTCCTATTAAGATATTATCTAAAAGGTAAGGCTAGGATTGAGATTTTGTAATATTAATTTCCAAAATTACGCTTTTTTAATAGTTATAAGTAAATCAATAACTAAATTATAATTTGCAGTCAGTGTGAGAAAAAAAATCTAGAAACTTCTAATTTAAGGGAAAGTTACTTTTCACTATTTTATATCTTTTTGGTTATTTGATCCAGATCTGGTGATTATATGCTCTAAAATGTAATTTTTTCTTTTGAGGTCTTAGAGAATAGTTTGCATTTAAACCTCTCCTTTCCCCTGAATAATAAGTTCAGTTCAAAATATCTGATATTTCTTCAAATATGGACAAACCCCAGTTCTAAAATGTTGCATATAAAGTAATTTGTGGTTTTAAAGTTTGGTTTCCAATCTCCCATATAAATGCAAATATAATGTTTTCCATTAGAATAACTCTACCTAGTGCTTTTTAATAGAGGCATTGGAGACTAAAAAGTAGAGTAGAATCCATTTTGATAATATTGCATCTTCTCTCTGGGCTCCAATCTAAATATTTCCATCTGTCAGATTTCGTATTTAATAGTCTGAATAATGGCAGTTGCGGGGAAAAAAAAGGAACAGACATTTTTATTTCACTTTCTTTTGCCAGGCTCTGGTGGTCTTACAGTTTCTTCTTGGATTGCAGAAATGTGTGTGTGAAGATTTATCGTCCTTTCCTCTGCCAAGATGTCTCCCAGAAATCCAACGTGTCATTTGTGAACATTTATAACCAAACATGTTTTCTAACATTAAAGAAAAATTTTTTAAAATCCAGCTTTCTCCAAACTCAGATCTCTGCTAAAGTGGAATGAAATATATAACAACAAGCTTGGGAATATGAAAGTAAAGACTACAGAAAAGCTCCTTCTCTTTGTGTAAATGTACAAAGCAAGATGCTGTCATGACTGGCTCTGTTGTCTTGACATCTGCCCTGAATGCTGCTTGTGCCCCTGACACTGTCTAAGTGAATATGGAGCACACAATGCCTCCCAGTTTAGCCACAGTAAACTGATAAATTCCTTTGACATTTGCTGGGGAAGGGGGGAAAATTGTGATTAAGTAGTTCTGGGGAATAAAAAGGTCAAAATATTGCAGGAAAAAGCAAGTTTCCACAGTTAAAATTCCACTTTCTAGAGAACCTTGCTAAAGCAGCTGTTGATGATGATCCACCTTTACAAACTGCTTTCTGCTGGTTTATAGTTTTACATGACTTAGCCATAAACAATTCCGAGTTAAAGACTTGATGTGTAAGGTTATTATTGAGTAATTTGTATGGTGTTTGTTTTGTTTGGTTGGTTTTTGGTGGTTTGTTTTTCCCTAAAGCCCTTCCATCCAGAAAAGAAAAAAAAAAAAATCCCGATATTTTATTGTTTTATTCTAATTTTAAGATCCTAGAATGTTTTCAATTTTTTTCTCTCTGCTTTAAGTCAGATGTTTAAACTACCAAGGAAATACAGTATCTAATACACATTGGAATGTGAAATGTCCACAAATCAAAGCCCACCCCCTCATCCAAGGTCTTCTTAGTAGTAAACACGAGGAAAATAGAGAGAAGTTTCCAAGCATGTCCTATATGAGAGTCCAAAACCTGTGAATTCTGTAATGAAAAGTAAATAAATTACTCTGTCCTTCATTGCCAAGCTGTTAATCCATGATGTGGAGTTGTCCTCTGTTGTTGTTATCAGTGATATATGTCATATCAGACAAAATAAGAACTGGGCTGACCCTTTATCCACACCTCAAATAAAATGCAAACATTTTTAATGCCTAAAAGTTTTTTTCCCCTGTTTTCTTTCCCCCTTTTCACACCTCTCTCACATCTTTCTGTTTTCTACTGGGGTGGGCAGCCTGTTTGAAGAGTTCTACAAGGAATTTCAGCCCAATTTTGTAAGTCAAATACGTTTCAATAACACCACCCCACCCACTGTTTAGTCCTTCTTAAAACCATGTCCCCTGCTGCTTGGGACTTCTGGGAACAGGAATACATTGAAAAAGCAGATTTGTAAACAAGGAGTCACCTATCCAAGGATCACGCAGAACAAAAGCTATACTGGAGCAGGAAATCTAGAGTGAGGTAGCCTTTAGGAATACCCAAGGAAAAAAACCCAAGAAAACTAGGAAAAGAAACACTGGCTGAAAGAGTTAAGGGGAAAGAAGACTGTGGGAAATAATTGTAGTACGTCCCTGGATAAAACACTTTAAAGTCAAAGGAAAGAATGTGGCTGGTTTAGGTAACATGAAAGCAGTTCCTTAATATGTTACCTAAGTTTCATTTAAGTCAATGAGTAAATTACCCAGTGACTTTCATATTAGTTGGACAGGGCCCTAAGTGAAAAAGGCCATGAAATTAACTGAATTTTGTCACTTGTAAAGCTCCTGCTGAGCTCATTTCAGGATCAAAGCCTAGAACTATAATTGTGTTGCTCATTAAAATAATGGAACAAATATTGAGAGGAAAATAACTAAATCCAGGGCAGTAGTGCCAAGAGCGATAAACAGCATGGGTTTATAAAGAACAGATCTTGCCTTACAAATCAGATTGCCTTTTTATAATAGAATTACAAAGGGTCAAGTTCTGCCATGTTTGTGAAGGCTGGCTTGTGCTAAGGAACCACTAGTCTGTTCCTGGTAGCAATTACCTTTGTTAATAATGGTCCTAAATTCTGAGTTGTAATTAGCAGATGAAGAGGGAGTAGTAGATTGATACTATGCCCTATGACATTTTACTGATCAAGGGTAAAATCCTGCATAAGTTTTGTGATGTAGGAGCCAGGGTATTACTGGGAAATTTTCAGTAGTACTGTCTTGTTAATTAATATCCTGGGTGAATCTCTGTTAAGAAAAAAGCATGGTGACAAACCACAAGCTGCGGTGCTCTGCAAGGTGCTTTGAGTGCCACGGCATCTTTAGTCAGCCAAAACTGCAAAATCAAGAAAGTCACTTAGGTGAAATCTTTATATAGGGTTGTAAGATATTGGAAATGCGATTATTATGTTGGGAAAGTGAGGACCTGAAAAGGTGTTAAGTTATGTGGGGAAGTGGTATGTGAATGGGATTCAAGCATGCAGAAACGAAAATTGTTGGCCTGCACTTGCAAGGTGAAAAGGTGGAGGAAATACTGATGCAAATACTCAAGAGCCACAAGAAAATCCTTCATGTCACAAACCAGACTGGACTATAGACCTCCTGAGAATTGTAAAGTTCCAGTACTAACTCACTCGGAAGTGCATGTAAAGCTATAAAGATGTGCATCAAATTGAAGGGAGATGGATCATGTATTAGATCCAGGAAGATATGCGTCAGGTTTTGTCGGGTAGATAAAGGAGAGATTATCTATAGTAGTATGGATGTATCCATACCTAGCTAGGAAATGTCTGATGAAGGAGCAATGTAATAATCCATCAGGCAAATGGCATGAAATTAAGAGTGCAAAATGTTGAGACATTGTCCAGAAGAACTTTGGCTGTGAAATGCACTAGTTCTCTGAGTGAAAAAGATTGTCATGCATGACAGCTAACTTGGCTTTTCATAGAGGTAACACATGTGACACCCCCTCTAAGGGTAGAAGAGATCCAAAATCCAGTAATCTCTGACTCAACCAGGATGCCCTTATATTTCTTAGTACTCCTTTATCCCTGTCTGGTGCAGCAAAATATTTTAGGATAGAGTTAGACATGAAATATCCTGGTGTTAACTGTTGGCTATTGCTAAAAATTATTGGATTTTGATTTTCCTCAGATCTTTTCCAGGCATTTTAAAGATTCATAAATCCTTACTTAGTCAAGCAGTCCCATTATGGAATCAACAGAAATATTTGCATAGTTTTTCCCACATGAGTTCATTATAGCTCCAGAGTTTGTATCTTCTCCTTGCACCTCAGATGGTCTAAATCATCACTGCACTGTTAAAATCAATTGCAAGCACCTGCCACTTCCAGGTGTCCAGTATTTGTCAGTTTTTCTTCTTGCCAGTACCAAGAACGGGATTATTTGCTTGTCCTTTTGATGAAATGGAGTGAGAAATTAAAAAACCCTATGTACTGTCTTACAAGATCCCTAAAGATCAAGTGTGGAGGAGAGGTCCATTATTTTTAGTGGGAAAAAAAAAGCTACCACATGGAGTTCTTTGATAAGCCAGAACACAGATCAGACAGCAAAAGAAAGATCATGAGCTATCCTCTCCTCTGTACAATCATTGCCTTTGTCTGGCAATACTTGGAAACAAGTGAAAAGCAAGGCTGGTGTGGAAAAAAATAACACCTACCGATACCCTTTTTAAAGTGATTCTTTGTAATAAATTGCTTTCTGTTTAATTTGAATTAGGCTAGCAAAGCTGTACTAGATGAGGCAGCAGGGTGAACAGGATCAGCCCAGCCATTCCACTGTTGTCATGCAGTAGCTGGAGTGCTAGTGCTTTATGGCTAGTCCTTCTGCATGGATCTAATTAGTCCCATAACCAATGTGAATCTTACCTTGGGAAAGGCTTTGCTTCTGCATAGCTTGCTTGGAACACAAAAATAAAAATAATAAAAATTAAATAAATATAAAAGTAAAAATAATGAAAAAAAAATAGAACGAAAATAAAAATAAAAATAAATTTTGATTGATTTTTTATTGATGCATCTACAAAACAAGAAAATATCTATTGTTACACATTCATAAACTCCAGCATTTTTATCATCTTAGCTGCACTGAATTTCAGAAATACTCTGAATCTGTACTGTGTAATATTGTATTTAACAAAAGAATTCTTTGTGCATTGTGTATTGTTTCGGCATAAGATTTGGTGACTAGAATATAACCAAAATGATTGTTCAATTAGATCTTAAATTAGACCATTCAGTAGTGAGATAATCTTTCTGACAGTATGAGTTTTGGTTGGTGAGGAAATAAGGGAATAAATAATAAAAAAAAAGGCTTAAATCTTCAAGCACATCTTTTTCCGGAGTCACAATGAAGGATTGATGTTATATTCTAGACTAATCAGTTACACTGATTTTGTGATCAAATGTTAATGAGTATACAAAAGAACCCAAACTATTCTCAGCATCAAGAAATAAAACCTCATTGCAAATTCAACTGTCTGAAAAAAAAAGAACATTCATTTGTTTCTATATAACTTGCAACCATAGCTTTGAAACAACAAGGGTGTTAAATTGCTGGAAACCTTTCTAGAATATTAAAAACTGCAGTTCTATACTCAGCCAGATATCAGAACATTGTCATCCCAGCTTTTCCTCTGTGAATAAAAAAATCTTCCTTCAGCAGCAGTTTTTATGCTACCTTGTACTAGCATTTCACACCTAACTGAACTTTATGCAATGACTTTCCAGAGAGCTAAGACCTGGCCTCTGAAGGTGGTGGAAAAACTCTCAAAAATTTCAGTGGAACCTGAAGTAGCCTTGGAAAGAGCAAAAGTAAGAAAATCTTCTTTCCAGGACTTATGGCAGCTACATATAGTTCCCATGTCTGTCCTCCAACAAAGACAGTGGTTGAAAGAGTTTCAGGGAATTTGGAAAGGCAATAAATGGTTACTTGTAACACCAAGGAGTTATGGGTACCTGCCCCTAGGTGTTTCTGATCTGCTGTGGTGACATTCTGCCTTTGCTAAGTGCATCAGGATGGCATCTGCAAATTCCAGGAGAGGTATACATGGTAACTCATAACTAATATCAAATATAAACTCACCTGTAGAAATGAACTGGGTGTCTCTCCACTGGCACCTGCTGGTTATCAGCATACTTTTGCAGTGTTACAGTGAGGACTCACCCTACACTTTACTCAGCTGTTCCCCTGCTGTGCTAAGCTAGTAGAAATGTTCCTCTGGGAGGGATGAAGGCACATTAATCTGGGTATTTGTACATATACAAAGATAAAACTCAACGTAGTGTAGGAACAGACACCCTACTACTACCTTACCTCGTCCCTCTAAAGAAAGCAGAAAGTTGTGGCATGAACAGGAACTGCCTCTGGGTACCATAACTCTGATGTGGTCCATGTTACCCATCTGCATTACCAGATGACTATACCCCTAATGATGAAGTCAAAACCATGACCACCACTTTTTGGGTCATAGCCAGCTGTCTCAAGACTACATCAGTACTTACCCTCTGTTTTCCCAATATTCTTAGCAAACTCTTCTCAAGCTCTACAACAAGGAGGCCACCTGTGCCATAAACGAAGGACCATTTGCATTGATTGTCACTGAAAGGGAGATGCTTATGGCCTAATTAATTTTTGTGCAAAGAACTAGCACGTGTATCAGCCAAAGGATCACCAAAGTGTTGTAGTAAGGAGTTTACAATGATTAGCTGAGCTACTGATTCTTAAGCTCAGTTTCAGACCAAAGCTGTTTGAAATAACTGCATCATGAATGACTGAGAATCCATTTTTATAGAGAAGATATCACATTTACCTAACAAAAAAGTTCTTATATAATTTTCTTATTTTCCCAGCATAAAACCTTTGATACCTTTATCTGTGGTATTTGAGATATAATACAACTTTTCTGTGAGAATTTTGCTTCTGAGGCTATGTTTCTGCAGAAAAAGGTTAGTATAACTAAGGGCATCTTCAGTGAGAATTCATGGGAGGGTTTTATGAGATGGGAGACTGTTGCCAAGATCCTTAAGCTGAGAATCTGCTGTAGCTGAGTACTGCTAAACACTAAGCAGATGCTGGAAGGCAGTAGAAAGCCTTTGGCACACTCAGAAATGAGTAACAGACTTGGGTAGACAGGTAAAGTCCATATAGACCAGGTGAGCATCACACCTCCCATCAATGGATGTGCATTTCAGATCTTCAGCTCTAACAAAGAAACAAAAAGATAAATATTTCTGATAGCCTGAACAATGAGTTAAAGTTCTTATTTCCCAATGTAGAGCCTAGGAAGTTAATGCTCATGGTGTCTTTAGCATGTAATGGCCCAGAGCAGAGATGAGTTTGTGAGGTGCCAGACCATGGCCTGTACCTTCTGATGCTGTTCAATGTTAATCTGGTATAGAATGAAAATATCCAAATCATTTACTATCTTTAAATTTCTAAATTCTGATAATTCCTTCAAATTATCAAGCAGTTGATAAACTCCACAATCAGTTCAATACTAAAAGCTGTTGACTAATATTTTATTTTCCACTATCTTTTCCTTTTATGTTTGATGTTTTTAAATGGTTATGTAACCTCCATGACAACACATGATAGCACTCATATGATCGTATTAGATTGTTCTTTCACTTCTATTCTACTCTAAAAATTGTTTTCCTCTGTAGTTGACAGCTTTTTGTTAAACTTGAATTATCTTTCTATGAAAATATGTTCAGTGAAATATCTAAGAATTTTTTACTATCCATGGGCAATGCTTATTTCAAAGAATGGCTATCAAAGATTTGGATGTGACAAAAGGAACTTTGAATGCAAAAGTAAACTAAATGCTCAAGTATTCATGCTGGTAACAGTAGCAGCTTTAATGCCAGAGAGCACCAGTCAGACAACAGGAAAACATTCACTCTTTTGCCACTCCACTTTACAATTTAATAAATATAACATATAGTAAAAATCTGCTGTCATATTTCAGTGACATGATATTAAAAAAAGTTCACACATGACATTGGTTTAGGTATTTTTCCTGATCTAATGTCACAATTAAAAAAGAATAGATAGAAAGGATGAAAACTAAATCCAAAATTTTTAAATTTCTTGAAGGGAAACTTTGCTAAATGCTTTGACTTTGACAAAACTGTGGAAAACTACTCCATCAGCAATTCTTGGACCAGTAGTTTCAAAGATGGCAGAATCTGATAGTGACCTGCTGCATCACTCACAGTGATGGTTATTTTGAGTTTATACTTTATCAATGCAATATTAAGTCTTATCAGATATTTAAAACTTAGAAAAATACTGGCAAAGCGAACATTAAAATGATAATGCCCAAAAGGTGCACAGGACCATTTAAAAATTGTGAATTGTGTTTTTCCAACAGGTGTTCTGATAAGCCTCATCTTTCTCTCTTACCATTTTCTTGAATTTGTGCACCTCCTCGAGATACCCACTGTTCCGTCTGGCTAGTCAGAATACTTCCTAAGTTACATTAATAATATTTGTTTTGTCTCCGAATAACATTGAAAGAGTTATGAGAGGAATATAAAAGCATTCAGAAGCTTTTATCATGTGTAGATACAGGTTTTATTTTAAAGTAAATATTTAATATAATTTCAGTTTCAAAGAGTCTTATTGGGTGCTGGTTTTATTCAGTATGTAATAGGTAAGTCCTTCAGTTTCTAAACCTCTTTCAGATGTTCATAAATGGTCTTATAGAACCTTTTTGTGGTTTTTAAGCAAATATATCCATTCAAAAGATAAATATACAAGATCTGATGATATTCAATGGAACTTACTCAGTCTGGCTTTGTTTTGTACATATAAAACTTTGAGTCTCTGGTCTTTTTCCCAAGTTATTTTTGCTCCATCTGCTTGAGCCTAGAGTATAATGTCCCTCACATGAATACACACCAAAACCTTTACAGAGATGCACATATTCAATTTCACTATAGAAAAAGAAGGCGGTCTGTTGAAAACAGAGTGCAGGAATAGTAAGCAAGCAACAAGCGTCATTTCAGATATCCTGTCATCCTTTGGATTTCTCCTGCCTACTTTTACAGTGACATAAACACATTTTGCTATTTTAAAAAAAAATTCCCTTGTTTTTGGTTAAGGAGCTCACCGCACTTTGGATATATATGAAATTATAAGACAAAACCACAAGATGGTATTTTGAGACTGAAATGAGGAGAAGTAAAAAGTTGTTTAGGTTTCTTGCTGACCTTGTGAAGAGTTTTGTCAGAGATGTGTCACATTCACAAGCTAATGCAAAAATGGAGAGAACTAGCCTTTCTAATCTTTCTTTCTAATCTAATAATTTAATGTTAGCTGTAACATAAATTAGCTGTAAATTCCGTACCTTTTGATAATTAAATATCCCATTCCTCTTAACTTTAAATTTTAGTTAGAAGTCTGAAAGTGGACAGAAGTTGATGGATTTCAGCTTAAATGAAAGGTTTATTCTTAAATAAACATCCATCTGTAATGGAAAAAAATGGTTTAGTCCTTGACAACATTGCAGAGAGTAGTTGTAGTGTGGAAACCATAAAATAAGAAAACAGTGGGTGATGGAAAGGCCAGAATAGGGCTGTCAAATTTTAAATTTTAACATATGGACTGCTCACTCCCTGCTCTGGTTGCTAGTCATTCCCAGATGGCGTCTTCAGTGAGTGATGGTGAGGAGAAAGGAGCAGGTGGCAATAGCAATTTTTAAAGATTTTTTTTTTTACATATATCGAATTAAAATTCGGTGTTCTATATAAAAAAGGAAGAGAGATAAGAACACAGGAAATAGGGGAAAAGGCAATGCATAACTTGGAATTTGAGGCTGAAATTAATGAAATCCTACTGCTATGTGCTGATAAGTCAAGATCAGAATTTGGATCCAGATCTGAGATCACTCATTAAGTGGTGGATAATGGCTTTCATGTAGGGCCTTGTTCAGCTCGTAGTACAGCATGCCCCAGCAGCAGCAGGAAGAAGACCCTCACCAGGACTGAGTTAGTTTCTGCTTTGGTGCACAGCAAATCAGATCTCTCAAACACATGCTTAAAGATAGGTTTGCATACCTGTTTAAATGTGTTTGTTTAGATGGAAACCCTATGCCAAGGAGTTGGGGCTTGCAGTTATAGCACTGAACATTTGAGTTTGTGATGTTAGGGATGATAGGGATCTCTTTAAGCCTAAGGGTATTTTTCTCAAGAGGTCTCTTCTTATGAGAAACATCCTTACCCTCCTCTTTGTTAACTCTTTGTTGATGACTAATGCTGGAATATACTGTGGCCTAGTTTAGAGAGTGATTACACCTCCAGGTGATGACTCCAGTCTTTTAGTTACAAGGAGCCCAATTGCTACTTCACGTCTGGCAGTTAGAGCTCCTGCTCCACAGTACATCTCTCTGTTGTTCCTCATGTTTGTGTCCCAGAATCTTACTGGTTTGCAGGATTTATTCGGAATATTCGTAACAGTTCTTTATGTGATATAATAAACCTAAAACTTGTTTTTAATTTCCTTGTAATTTTCAGCAATGACTTAGCTGTTTTTCTCAGTCTTTCTAACCTAGATGGTTGAGAATCTGATCTTATAATTTAATTAAAAAAAAAAAAAGGAGGAAGTTATTAGTGCGCCTCTGTCTCTGTTACAGAAATAGCTTCTTGATATATAAACCCTAATAAATGTATGAACCTGAGCAGTAGTTATTTTTCTTATTGTCAGAAATCCTGGATGCCATGTCTGCCTTTAACTTTCCAGTTTTGCAAGTAAAATCTCTTGCCTATAGCAGAGCTGAGTAGAACAGTAAGGTGTTAAGAAGCTGCTCCTAAAGAGTTAAATTTCTACTAAACAATCATAGCACTTCAAATGTTATTTCTTTGCTAGTCCTGACAAGACTCAATGACAGAATTAAAAAACACTGAAATGAACCTCAGAGCTTTGTGAAAACCAGCATTGCGTAATATATCTCAAGATCACTGTAAATCACTGCCATGCAGTGAGTAAAAGCTCTATCATTTTTGAATCCAAGGCAACTTAAAGGGAGTATTGATTTTCTCTTTACTGAGAAATGAGAATCACATATTAAGAGCGAAAGCTGCAGACACAATATAATGACCTTTCTCCTTGGCTTCTCTTTTCTAACACAAACAGAATCATTTTCATTACTAGAGTGGATATTAAACAGTAAATCTTGTAGCAATGTATTTGCAAGTGTCTGTGCTTGTTTTATCCAATTAGCATACTTATCACAAGAGCAAAAACAAAAAAAGAGTAGATATAGCTTTTAATTTTTGGAGATATTGGGTTCATCCACAAAAACATTGAAAAGTCTCCAGCTGGAGGACAGTTCCATCTGTCTCAGTACTGAAAGGAGGAGGGGTGCTTTCTCCCTGCAATTTTAATGCTGATACATGATTTAGAGTAAACGGGTAATTTCACTGGGGGCAGAGGACCTTGGCTGACCTCTATTATATTCTATGCATGATTTTGTAGCACAGCCCTACATAAACCTATCTATTGAACAGTGTTTCAGGTCAAGATATGTCAGTATTCTATTTACTGCTTTAATTATATAGAATTTTAAACAAACTTATCAATAGCAGACACATTACCTTAGAGGGAAATGTCCTAACCATGAAACAGCATCAAAGTTCTACTGAACCTACCTCAAACAAAAGCTTAAGTTTCCAACAAAACCATTAAAGGCAGATTTTGTTTTTACAACTGCTGTGTTTCCACCTAATCTCCTTGTGTGAGAGTGTCTAAAACAATGGGTTGAAGCTGCACGTGCTTCCAAATGTTTTGATGTTTAGTTCATTTCCTCTTGATTTAAGCTAACTTCAGTTTCCTCTCTGGTCATCACTTCTGTTCAAGTAAAGCTGCTCCTGAGTCAGCAATATGTGTGTGTTTGTGCATGAGTTTGTACGAAATGACATCCTTGATCTTCATTCTCTGCCGCAGGGGAAAAATATGGTGGGCTTCTCATGGAGGAATATCTGAAATGCAACTCAATGCAGCCATTCACTTGGTTCAGCTGCAAGTCAGAGTTGTGCCACAGCACCAAGAGAAGAAAAAAAAGATGCATGAAACCTGGAAAGACTGCAACCCATTATGCCCCATACTTCTGTGTTGTTTATACATTTGTAAGCAAGCTCATGTTTTTGAAAGTCCCGGAGTTGTCTGGCAATGCACAATGGTAGTAAAAAACCACAGTGGCTGGTAATTTGAATTAATCTGATAAGATTGTTTAAATTCCTTCAGTGCTTTATACATCATCCCTCTTTTGTAATAGGTATATATACACAATGAGAGCAGGCATCTGGTAACTTTGAACAAGGAATTTTGTTAGATTAGAAAATCAGGAATTCACTGTAAGCAATTTTGTTATGCTTTGTTGCTTTAAACTGTTGTGAAGAGATTTTGACTATGATTTTGACTTCCTACTAGAAATGTGGTAATTGGACAGAAGAGACAAGTAGCCAGTTCTGAGCAACTTGTCCTGCTGGATTATCAAATCTTGACTGTGCAGGTTCCTGTTCAAGACAAGAACAGTTTCCGTCCCTCTGAAGACTCTGGTCCTTTACCAGGTATTCCTTGGGTGGTTTAGCAATCCTAGTGAACTGAGGACCATGTAAGAATAGTCAGCATCAAGCAAGTCTTGACACTGTTACATGCATTGATGTTTTCTGCTCTTAAAAATTCTGTTTCTTGCTCAGTTTTATTAGTTTTGTGCATCATGCTTGCAGATGAGGTAATTTATAAGAAGTTAGAGATCAGAAGACTGCAGAATTCCTAACTAGTCAGGAGATTAAGGCCCAAGTACATCCCAGTTCCATGCTGCATTGCTTTTGTATACCTATCAATAGAGAAGATGGATTTATTGGTGACTCTCATGTAGCACTGACATATCCTGGAAGGTCCAGTCCACCCTCTTTTGGGGTATATGGGTTTCTATTAGCTTAAGCTACTTTTCTAGGTTATTTTTTGATCTATGTCATAACTATGAGGTCGACATGAACAAACTTTAATAATACTAGTTTATAATTTGCACTGCCTCTCCTTATCTGTCTAAAGCATTTTATCAGGAAAGATGTTTTCAATTCTTTGTGGCTGTGTTCCTACTCTACTAAAAATAAACATAGAAATCTAAAGAATATACACAATAACCAGTAAAACACTACTAAATAAGTGTTATATTTCTCTGTACATTTTATTCAAAGGCCTTGCATATAATAGACTGAAAGGTTCATGATTCTTAGTTGATTTCTCAATGATATTATTCACTTCCATATGTTGAAACAGTTGTGTGCTTGGAAAAAAAAAAACAAACCTCAGTAGATTAGAAATGGGAATGTGCTCACTAAACATTTAGATTATTTTATCTGTCTTGTGTGACTAAACTTGCTCACTCTTGCTCCAAAATTTCTTTACTCTATGCTCCTTTCTCAAACAAGTGCATTCTGGTGGTTTCATTACCCAGTCCGTATATACCTGAGATTTTTTGAGAACAAACGCTGATAAAAAGTGTCCAGTAGCCTAAGACAGACACACAGCAAGTAGACTATAAGGCAGCATCAAGAGCAGACTGCAGCATCTAAAGCTGAAAAAGCAATGGAAAGAATAACCTGATTGGGATACAGAGAAAATGAGGATTATGCTTTCAATTTATAGAAGAATTAAAATAATAAAGGCTAACTTTATTAACAAAAGTACTTGGGAAAACTTCAGGGAAAGCTTCAGAAAAAGCTCCCTATGAATGGACTTTAAAAGAAAAAAGAGGAAGAAGTGTGAGGAGATGAAGCATGGGTTCAGATCCCAAAGATTTTAGAAAAAACTCCCATGGGACAGAATTGAACATGGCAGGTTATGGGAGAACTTGTGAAATCATCTCTAGCTTGGGGGTTGGAGTGTGAGCCAAGATGCAAGTGGTTTGGAGACAGTAAAGCAAATGAAAGAGCCTTGGGGCCAGATCAACAGGGAAGGAATGGAACTGCTGCTGCTCAATTATGTGGTCCTGTGGCACAGATTCTCAAGTCGGAATTCCCCTTCGACTTCAAGGGGAATATAATGTTTTTGTGCGATCCTGGAGGAACTGGCCTGCCATTTCAGTTGGAAAGGACAACCCACCTACACACAGTGGAAACTGAGGCAGCAAACATACTGTTAAAGTTGGATAAATTCAGATTCATTCTAATTACGAGTTCATCCATGGGTTGGGGGTTTTCTTTGGATCTTTTTATCTGCTATTGTCTGATAATTATAACTTCTGAGCCTCAAGAATCACATTAGTTACTAATATAATTCATCTCTAATGATCTATTAGTGTACTTCAGTGCCTTTTAATTCTGTTATCAGTAGATTGTGTTACTTAATACAGAACGGCAAATATAAATGTGGATGGAAACTACTGTATACCATCAGAAGAAGAGAAAAATTCGCCATTATTCTTTGATCTTCCTCAGCATGCTAGTCCCTGTATTCCTTTGGTGCCTGACTATTTGACTAGCTGACATTAGAAACAGCCATTTTCTGCACCTACTTTGCAGGACAAAAACGTGGGCCTTTATTTAATATCTGTTATTCTTGTTCCATTAGGACATCCATCACTTGCTAGACCTCCCAGGAGCGAGCTCAACACCGCATCCATCAGTTACATTTCCTGTTTTAGTATTTTCTGTCCATACAGCACAATAATATCACGGTATATTATAGGTAGTTTTACAATGCAGAGCTAACTAATATAATTCAAGATAATGAGCTCCCATTAACTGTTTGGAAATCCAAGTCTGTCTGAAGTGCAGGGCATATTAAACATACAGCTTTTGTTTGATGAGAGGCAGATAGGAGTAGCACATACATTTATTTTTTTTTAAAAAATTGCAGAGCCCCTGGAATGATATAAAAGGTACATTTCTGCTAGTTTTGGATAAGCAATGAACCAGCTCCTAGTCTGCCATTACTGAATGCTTTTGAAGATTATACTTACATTGCCATTAACAGCATAAGATGTGGGAGTGATGGATAATTTGTTGTGGTAAAAGCTGAGTGTAGTTATACTTACAGTAATCAAGTGAGTGTCATCCATTTTGAAAAAAAGCATAACACTTAGGGTTTTTTAATTAAATCATGAGGATGAGTGTTTGTACTTGTCTTACTTTTAATAGCAGAACATGAGATACCAGCAGATAATTTATTACCATTGTTAAAATTGACAACATTTACCTTAAAGGAATATTGCACACGAGCCACCTAAACTCATTTTATTGTGAATGCTTCCTAAGCTGTGTCACATAATATGTTTTTTTTTCTCTCATTCTGAGCACTTGTGAGGCCACACAGATGGGTGACACAAAGGATATAGCAGAAGTCATGACAAGACAAAAATTCTCTGTGAACTTATAATGAAAGATCACATCTGTTTCTAGGGGTTGAACTGAGGTCACACAGGCAATCTTGGATTTTCTATTTTTTCTAATTTTTAAGTCTCTGGCATAGAAATTGCAATAGCAACCTCTCTATGTACTTCTAAATGTCATTTCCTGCAGTTTTTGGATCTGAAAATAGTGAAAACTAAAATATTTACTTTTGGACTCTACCAATTCCCCACACCTTTCATCAACAAAGCAACTTTAAGACTCATTGCTCACAGTGCTACTATTTAAACCACCAAACTGTACTTTACATAGAAGCTGTTTTTCGGCTTAGTAATGCATTTCCAGGAGAGTGTGTTCTGCAGATCCATCCTGTTGTGCCCATCTTCCCTTCTGCAGTTTTTTTCCTATTTTACAGTTTTCATTTCTGTTCTGTCCTTCTTTCCTTTGTCTTATCATTGCCTTTGCTCTTTTTCCAGTTATGCCTCTTCTCTCTTGTTTGCACTTGTAGCCCCACTGGTGTTGCCTGTTAAACACTTGGTGACAACTGGGCACCGTGTCCCCAGTGACTGTCATTTTCCCATTGGCCAGAAATATCTCACTGTTCCCTGTCATTCCTTAGTTATATCTACTTATTACTTCTCATCATTAAGATAATTATGGACACTCTTGGGCACAAAAAGTCTTTTTGTTGTGTAGAGTCTGGCAGGAGCAGGACTGCAGCCACATTGATGATGACAGTATTTTAAAACACATGCTACCATCACAAACATGTAAGCTTAAAAGCCCAGGGCTGAGACCCTCCTGAATGGAGAACTGGAGTGGGTTATTACCTGTCGTACTACACCTCATCACTTTCTGATGCCCATCTTCCCTAAATTATTCACCAAAATCATCTTTCAGACTGGTCCTTCAATACATTCAAGGGGACTGATTGCAGGACATCATTCCCTAGTTGTTTAAGCATGCAAAAACTCACCTAGTCCTTGTCTTACATCTAGTCCTTAAGCATCCATAGAAACAGAGTATAAAAAGCTGGGCTGATCAGATGGTTTTGTTTCCTTTCTGACTGCAAAATGAAACAGATGAAAGCTAGCTCTTCAGATGCAGTGGGAGCATCTGTAGATAGTAAGTCTCAGACCTATTTAATTTTGTTTGTTTGTTTCCACAGATAACCACATTAACAGTAAATAGATTTGTAATTTAATTTTCTAGTTTCATCAAAACAAATGAAGGGCTGGCTTTAAAAGTCATTATTTTAAATACTATAAAATAATTGCATTTTTCACCTTTCAAAGCTCACTTTCCAAAGTTCAATGTATTTCACTTGTTTCTCTGTGTTGTACTCCCTGAGGCCCAATTATATTCTGGTAAAATTGGATAACCAATATTGTAAGTAGTAGGTTTTTACTCTTGGGATTTGGTGCTATTCCTGCATCAAGCATACACACACACAGAATCAATCCCAGCACTTCATGTTTTATTTTTATTTTATTGGTTGCCTTCAAAATCAAGCTGCCAGTAAGATGGTTGCTATAATCTTTTATGGCTGTAGGTTTTGGAATCTCTATATACGGTGACTCGGATGCCTTAAAATGCAGTTGATACTTGTGATAAAACAGTAAATAAGAAGAATTAGGCTTTTATTTAGTGTTGCAATTTCTGAAAAATTTGGGCTCTTTTAGAATAGAGCTAAGCCTGCATGAACTGCATGAAAATGCAGAAAAAGTTTATATATATATATATAATTATATATATATATATATGCTAAGTTCTAGGTATCATGCCACTTATGGTTTATGAAAAGAGCACATCTATCACAGATTCTTCACTCCTATATATGCTATAATTTCTGTAGTGGACAAAAGGGGATGGAGTGGGAGGAGAAAGGTGAGATACATTTACAAAGCAGAATTTTATAAATTTTATGTAAATAAAAAAACTTTTGGATTTAAAACTGTAACTGAATTTTTATTGGACATGCCATGTTTGCAGCATGGTCCAGGCTTAAGGCAGTATAGTACTCACTGATTCTGTTCTTGAAAGTGTGTGCAAGGAAGTCTTTCCTGAAAACAAGTCACTAAAGTTAACAAAATGTAGATAATCCCTCACCTTTCCAGGCGTAAGTGGGTTGTGAAAATAATCAAGAACTACAGTTTTCCAGCATTCTAAGTCTCCTTTATTTGTGGATCAGGCTACTATGGGAACAGCAATTCTGTTTGCTTTTTAAAACAAGCGTGAGTTCATGTATCCTTTTTTTCCGATCATTCAGAACTCTGGATCCAGCAGAAAAGGAGAAAAGAATATTATCTAACAGAAGCTCCTGGGCCCAAATCTCTAGGATTACCCCATACCCCACCTTCCTGCCTCTGTGCTGTCTTTGCCCAGCACCGTGCTGTGGGGAGGCACCTCTGCCAGGAGCCACCCTGGGATCCAGCACCTCGCCCTCCGAATGCAGGACCCAGCCAGGGCAGGCAGTGAACCAATGATATCTGCCAGTTCAGTGCAGCTTCTCTCCCCTTTTTTAATTGCTCTGACATGTCCACAAGCACGGTGTGCCACAGTGTGTATTGCACAGAGCAGTTTTTCCCAGTTCCATATGCCTTGGCACATCTCCATCAAGAAATGAGCACCCCTCGCACCGCATCTGGATGGCTTGAATGTCGACAGGTCTGAACAGCATTTGAAGCTGAAACTACTCATGGAAAGTTCAATGCTTCCAATCCATGCAGAAAGCACTTTCTCCTTTATCCAATGACCTAGATGTCAGTAGTATGTGTTGTAGCAGAGCATCACATACCGCAGTATTACGGATACAAAGTTGAGGGGTTTTAAGCATTATTCAGGTCTAAAGGGTAACTGGTGCTTATGTCAGTAGAATGTTATATTAAAGCAAATAAAAACCTGGAGTTTACTACCTTTGCTTCATCAGTCTGTTTTCATTCTCATTTTTCTGAAGCAATTAGAAAAAGGATTTATAGTTTTGGTGATTTGTGTTCCAAGGCTTTAAAAATTTTTATTCTGTTCTATTTGGTGATGAGCAAAATTCTAATTTCTGCTGCCTAAGTAGTCATTTCCATATTCTTTGCTGCCAGGTGTGCCCATAAACCTTTAGATCTGCTTGTGAGCATGCTGAATTTAATAGAAATCTAAATATTTTCACATAGTTATCACTTGCTAAAAATGTGGTATGAGTGCATGGAAAGAAAAAAAAAAAAAAAAAAAAAAAAAAAAAAAAAAAGATAGAAGAGTGGAGATGATGTAGCTAGTAGGTTTGCAAATAAGCTCTTCTTTTATTTGCTCTGCTATGTTCACTTTGTACTTTTTTTTTGTAAATAGCCTATTGAAGGAATGAGTCTATTGCCAAGATTACTTGCAGAAATGGCTATTTTTCAGAATAGACTTCAAAATGTTTGCAGGTGGCATATTTTGGACTTGGAGCTATGATCACTTTCAAGCTGAGCTGGATTCTAGAAGCTGTTTTCATTCAGCCAGGGAACAGATACTCAGGCCTGCTTCAGAGACATTTTTCATTGCTTTGAGTCACAAAGCACTTGCAGATTTTATGGTCTGAGAGTTTTCCTTTCCTAGAAACATCCTGCTGGTGGTAAAGGAGCTTTAGTGACTTTTTATTTCCCTCTTCCATTCTCAAGAAAGGTACAGCCCCCAACAAGAGAAATACAGCTGCAGGTCTAGATTAGTCTCTGTCATCATAGCCTCTGCTGCATTTTTAAGTCATTTGAAGACTCTGAATAGCTGAAATTATCTGCAGAAATTATGCAGCAATGAATATGTTTAAAAATCTGACACAGACTCAAGGAATGTGCTGAGCTGTTCTGACATTTTTTTACACAGGTCTTAAAATCAGACACTGTTCATAGTCTTATGCTTAAGAATGAAAGAGTTAAATATCTTTTTAAAGCTTCTTTCCTGAGACATAAGCCATGTTTCAGAGACTTTCCACATCTGAGTTATATAATCCCTGTAAATAGGGGATTTAGGAGGAAAAGCTGACAGACCTTTATCTATATGTAGCACAAATAGTTTCTGTGTCAAGATAATATTTTTCTCTTTCACTTTTTTCCCTTTTGTTATCCCTAATTTCAAACTGTTTGTCTGCTTGCTTTTCAGCCACTATTTTCTTTTTAATTCTTGACATTTGCTTCAGCCCCAGTTTTAACATTTTTTATTGTTATGACTCTGCAAGTATCAGATGGTCCCTCAAATTTCCAAAGGCTTTGAAGATAGCACATGGAACATCACACTGAGAGAGCAATGCAGCTTTTTCACCATACGTAGCAACAGAATATGGCTATATGGATTTACACAGAGGAGAGAAGGAAAACGCTTGGTGAATGTTCAGAAGAATGCCAGCCCATGGAGAAAAGTACAGTTGAGTGTCAATGGGACCTATCCTAAGGAAAATAATAATAACAAATTATTATTAATATTATTATTATTAATGATAATAATAATAGTAATAATAAAGGGTAAGGAATATTAAGCAGTTGGCAGGGAAATGCATCACTTCTGTTGCTTTTCAGCCTTTAGGAATTGTTAACTCACTGTTATTGAAGTCTCCCATAGCTTTTCTATCAGCTCTAAGGAGCAGTGTTAAAATATACAGAACAACTTAGGATGGGACAGACTATTTGTATAATTTCCCAGTTTCTGAGCAGCTTCATGCAGCTCAGCTGCAAGATGGCCATGCTTCTTTGTCTTATAATCTTTACACCTTCAGCAGCACAAGCAGCAGCACAAGATCAGATGTGTCAGCAGGCAGCCAGCTTGGGTGGCTGAAAATATCTTTCAATTACTGCTTGCTGCATGGCAAAGATTGTAACAATATATGACACAAAAAAAAGTGTATTATAACAAATAATCACAGAAATATAAAAATCCTGTTTTCTAGCAGAGCATTTCAGGATGAATAGTGCAATGTTATATTGTTTCTGGTTTACGTTGTTTTTTCAATCTTTAAGTTAGAAAAGAACATTTACAGATATGAAAACACTGAGACTTTAAGCTAACACAATGTTAGTTGGGATTTATGTTTTTCAAGATTGTCCTGAGGTGGTCAGTGTCCAAGTTTTCTATTAAGCGAATGGCCAGAGTTCACAGGGGTGTTGGTATTCTGAGAATTCATTCTGGTCCATCTTTAGTCCTACTTGATTTTATTTCTATTTTCAGATGAGCACAATAAGTCTGGAGAGCTGATAGAGACTGGCTACATTTATTATCAGTCTCAGTCATCAGTTCACAGCAGGGACAGCTCAGTGGTTGCTGGCTGAAACATAAGCCTTGTGTATAGGTTTTGTTTTCCCTTTTTCCCTCTCTAGCTCAAAGGAAAATCAAACTGTGCCTCTTTCTAGTTCATTTCTCCCTAGGCCAATTGCATATTTTTCTGTGCTTCTGTCTGCCTAAGGTGATGATGGAAGTTAAAAGTGGCATGTCTCACGCAGCAGATATTGGTCAACAACTTCGTAGGATTTCTGCCAGGGTATGGGTAATTAGCCTCTATTTTGATTAAGTACTTCCTTAGGTTTAAGAGAGCTGCCTATCTAAAACCCCTATTCTCAAATCATAGTGTTACAATGAGATATTATACCCTTTTTATTCCCAGATTTACACTAGTCTCAGATCTAGAACATCTGGCATATTTTCTCTATGAAATGGGTATTTTCTTCATCTAAAAAAGCGTAAAAGCATTTGGGCTGCTAGGATGAAATGGGATGTACAAGTACAGCACAATATAAGTCAAAGAAAAGAAGAGAGGGAATCTTTTATGTTCTCTTTAAACTCAAGGCTGCTTTGCATGCTCTGAACCTGCAAGTGTTATCGATTGGAAGATCAAGGTGCTGGGTCTGCCTGTGATTAAGCACTTTGTATTTACTGGTATTCCACCAGCTAATCAATTCTCCCCACCCTCCACATTTGTTCCTGTTGTCCATTAGGGCTATTACACTTCATGGGTTCATGTCACCATTTGAACAATACCCAAACCTACTCTGTGGACTGTCCTAAGTGTGTCTTGAATTTGGTAACAAAAGCACAGAAGAAAAATCTGATAGCATTCCCTAATAACTTAATCTCTTAAAATTAGAAATGCCATAAGATTAGATGACAATTTCATTCTTGAAGATCTCTCATAAATTAATGCTGAATACACATGTATAGATAGTACATACGTACATTGGAGAGAGTTTCTGGTTTTGACCTCAAGACTGATTTCTCTTATTTATGAATAGCTGTCCTTACTTCAAGAGAAAATGGATGAGGCTACACTGCAAATACTTTTCAAAACAGGTGCTACTGAGTGAGTTGCAACTTGCAAGGTACTTCTGGGTTTAATCTAGTCTGAGATGTGGTGTCTGTGCTTTTCAAAGCAAGGATCCCTGCTCCCAGAGTCCCTGGCAGCTGGCCGATTCAGATATTCAGAAGTATCTGAGGAAAACTAATCTCTAAGCTTACTTTCTCTCTGCTCATTTAGGGTTTAAATAGGATGCTGAGCATGGATTACTCATTTATAAGTTACTTTCTGATGTAGCAAAGCTGTACTGCTAACAAAGCTTACAGAGTTCAAAGTTGCTGCTCAGTTTTACTGAGCCCGGGCTCTCAGTATTGAAATGGCTGACATAGGAACAAAGAGATGGCTTCAGAAAAGGCCATACAGAAGAAAAGTGAGTGGCTTATTCATCAGTAAAAATGGGTAGTTGCCATAAAAGCAACCACGAATCTGCTTCCTCTTCTACCTGTGCTGGAGCCTGGGAAAAGTGGTCACCTTTCTGCTACCGAAGGTCAGGACACACAGGGCTGCCTCAGGTGAAGAGGGAGGGAGGAACAGCAATACCCAGCAAGGCAGCGAGCCTACCTCTTCTAGGTTAAATTCTTTTGTTCTTGGCCACCAGACAACAGTTTTTGCTATTCTACTGAAAAGCCCTGGACTGGCTACAGAGGTCTGGTTCCTTCCATCTAGAAATCTCTCCTTGTTGAAGCCAGTTAGAGTTAAGTATGTAGCTGAAGTCTAATCAGCATTGAAGCTCCATGAGCAAAGGGTGGCAACCTGACAGAAAAGAAACCACTGATTTAGCAATTCAAGATCTGAAAATAATAGTATCTTAGCCAGGTGATATCTTCTGCTCAGTTGAATGAGCAGATCAGTGAGATAAAAGGTGCTGAAGATCTGCACCCGCTTTTTTGTAGTGCTTTTTACATAGAATCTTCAGAGGATGGTAAAAAAATGCAAAGTGGTGTGATTTGTGGAACTCAACTTTAATAACACAGGATATAAAATTGGATTTTTGTTTTTCATAGGTTTGGTGCATGGGACAGACACATGTTCTTCTGAAATTTTATGATGGAGTTCTAGGCTTTGACCTCAATGTTTGTTTTAGACAGCACCTAGTGGAAGAATTACAGTGTAAGTTCAGAGGAAAATGAGGGAGAGGGCATATAATGGCATATGTTTTATCTAAGTATGATAAATATATTTTTGGCCACCCTTCTAGCATATGACTGATCAAATGTGGGGTACCTGTTAATGTAGAAGCTACTGGATGTATTTTCCAGTTTATTCATGCTTTGTGCATAAAATACTGGTAGTGCCCTTCGTGACCATGTTTAAAACCTTTTGTTCTGCTCTGTCACACATGGTTTCTATAATCTGTTCAAAATTAATCTCTTCCTTTTTAGTGCATCCCTTATGTCTGAGTGCTTCCAAGTCAAAGCCCAAATATTCTTCAGACTAAGAGTCATCCATATAAAGAGTTCTTGATGCCTTTTGGCATATTGAAGTACTACCCTGAAATAGATACATGTGTCTTTTTTGCTTATAGAAATAAAATACAAGTAGCACAGCTTTCTTTTCACTTTATGGAACTGAATTGATTAAGTACTTGCCCATGAACAACATGCATGTCTAAGTTGCAGGTGTTTACCCTTGGATATTTAATTTTGATGTGATGCCTAAGAAAACATATGGATCATCCAGCTCCCCCTGGAAAAGGGCGTGGTGAATGAATTATATCCTCCAAGGATTAAAAAAAATGCATGCTCCTAAAATAGACCTAAGACCATCCAGTTAAAACTGGATGAGAACTTCTCTATAAAAAGTCTTTCTTGTAGCCAAGTCATGCTCTCGATTGAGCTACAGGTAGCAAGCAGATGGTGCTGGAAATAAGAATATTGGGAAGATTATGCCACAGGGCATTATTACAACCTTCAACCTACAAAAGGACTCCCACGAATTGCTTTTCCTTACTCAGGCCATAAAAACTGCAGTGTACAGGATGAGACATCAGAAAACTGAGTGGAAAATTCTGGGGCCATCAGGTAAATGGAAATTATGTTCTTCAGGAAAATGTCAAGTCTGATCAGTTTTTGCAGTATAGAATAACCTAGTCAGCCTAACTGATTTAGAGCATGTGGCCCTGAATTTGCAGTCTCCTTTTCTAATGACACTCAGTTATTTCACTTGGATTTCACTTTACCTTTTAAAAATCCCGTGATATGGTATTTTTTAAACCTGTAAACAAGCTGCTGAAGATCTGACTGAGGAGAGGTCTTGTGTCACTCTCATGACTTCACAATTCTATTCTTTTTCTGTCTTGTCATGGCTTAGCAGTTTGGGCGGACCAAAAACCAAAGGACAAAATTATTATTACCCTCTTCCCCCAAAAAAGGGAAGATGAAAGGGTAATAAGGAATGAAAACTTGAAGTTGGAAATTAAAACAGTTGGAGACAGATTTATTAGTACAGGGGGAAAGCAATAACATAAGGGATAAAGTCACAAAAATACAAATGTATACAGATATATATATACAACTCCATGCTGATGGCAGGTATAGGTGCCTGAGGGCCCCTTGCAGTGGGGCTGACTCAGGAGGGGGATCCACGGCTCTTCCCAGTGCCCGATGGATGTGGATCCTCCCGATGGATGTGGATCCTGGAGAGAACGTGGTGAGGTGGGGGTAAAGGAGCACAGGGGAAGAGCAGCGAAGCGAGGAGTGGGAGAAAGAGAGGAGGGGGTGCTGGGCTGCCTGACCTGCATAGGGTATGGGCAGGGAATGGGAGGGAACAGACCCCTCTGTGTTCTGCCCCTCTCAGGGTCTGAAAACCCTGCTTCTTCAGTTAATCATTCTCAAACTATAACATATCAGAAACAAAAAGGCTGTCCAGTGACATAGACAGAAACAATTTGGAGGGAAAAAAATTTTAAAAAAATTAAAATACTGTAAGAAGAAAGATACCAAATTTATTGCTTTTATACTAGTGACCGATTCTCTCAACTTTCTGACCAAATGCACTGTGGAGAAGTCCAGATTTCTATTGAGCAGTATATTCTCAGAACAAGTTCTTTCACACAGTCCTATGCCAATACATTGAAAGAGGTTCCTAAAATAAAATCTACAAGAAGACATAATCTGATTATTTTTTATGATGTACAGAACCTGCAAGCTTTTTAGCTAAAAACTTGAAGTTCTGCCTAAATTCAAAAAAATCTGTGCCGATCTCTTCAAACTATTTTGGGATTGTTTAAAGCCTATATCTTAATTAAGGTATTTATGGTCTGAAAGACCATATGGTCTTACAGCTAATGTCTGAGACATTGGAACGACAACACAGAGGGAAATTACATGAAAATACAATTGAAATTCTTGTATGTAGACTGAAGCCAAGAAGAACAGGAATAGACAGTCACGTTGCAGAGTAGAAAACCTCAGTGTCTGCAGCTTAATATAGAAATAGCAAAGGTTTCACAATTAAAGGCAGGCATTTTTTATGAAGTTAACACCATACGTGAAGAACTGTTGAGGGGAAAAAACCTTATTCTAAAGAAGGGCACCCAAATAACAAAGAAAGCTAAACAAAAAAAAAAGCTCTAAAACTATGGTCATTAGTGGAAAATAATCGTATTCAAATTGAAGGAAGCGGGTAGGAAGCTGAGACAAAACATACTGGGTCATAACACTACAAAAGTATTGCAAAAAATGAAAAAAAATATGGGGAGGCACAGAGAGAGTAAAATGAATGTGCATGGGTTCCCCTGTGAGAAACAGTACTATTTTCTTTCTTACTACTGTAGCTAACACAGGAGGATACTTGCAGAAGGAGTTCATAAAAGTTGACACAGAAATGTCATTTGTTGCTGGGCAGCAGAGTAACTTGGACTATGGATTTATTTGATCACAACACAATACAGTTTGAGGGAGGACCCTGTATGGCATTGCACCTTATTAAAAAGATATGTCAAAGAAATAAACACCCCAAAATCAAACTGCCTCCCCTGCTGCAGTCTCCCAAGGATAGAATCACATTGATTCTAGAGGAGACCCTGCACAAAGGACTGGCAAGCAGGCAAAGAGGGAGGTGACAGGAAGGATCAGCAATTGCACAGGGAGAGCACACTATAATCAAGCTTTATCTGACATACCAGGGGCATCTACAGGCATCTCAGAATTTCTCACAATGCTGGTTTTAAGACCTCTAATATTTTTAATTCAGATGTTTCAGAATTTTGTTTTATGTTGCAAACACTACAAAGTTTTTCTGTGATATAAGGCTGGCTTTTCTCAGGATTGAGAGAGACTACAAGGACTGAGGGTGCAATTCCAGCAGAGAAAAGGTACTTGGGTTAGTTACAAACTGCCTTGCACACCAAAACCTAGTGACAATCTACAGTCCAATACTAGTGTAATACAGACTTGTAACTGGGAATTTGGGTGCCTCTGTTACATATTTTGTTCTCTTTGGTATGTGTCAGACTGTGGGATAATATGCGTGAAACTTCATTTCTTGAGGATAACTTCATACTGGGAAAAAAAATAGATCAGAAGTTTCTAATGTGGATATCCATTTTGTATGTATTAAACTGAAAATCCTAAAACCTGAAGCCTCCAAAGGCATGTAGATGTGGTGACTGTTAGGTCTAGGAATGAAGTCAAGCTGAGAAGCTTGTGTGAGCAATTGTAACTTTCATTCCTCTCAGAGGGGAGTAGAGCTTTCCACTACAGCCACAGTAAGAAGGTAGTCCTAAAGTTATTCAGGAGGTTGCTCTACCACCTCTGAAATTTCTGAACTCATGTAAGCAGGAAACTTAAGATGAAAAACTGACAAAGTAACTAGAAATTACTTAATTATAACTTAGGGAAGTATTGCACCTTAAACTTGCAACTATGGCATAAGACCTTGAATATCCCATAAGATACATTCCAAGACATGTGGTCTTCCATTCCTTCCTCAGTTTTCTGTTTCCACTATTTTCCCTGTCCCTTGTATATTTAACATCCTTTGTGGTTTAAAAGTTGCTTTTAAAAATATATGAAACCTTTGATGTTTTGTACTTGACAAATTAATAACTTTAAACTGTTTAATGGCCTGCTATCTCTTAAAAAGATCTCATCAGATGAAACAATACATGCTACTTGTCACAGGCTTGAGAACATAGAAAAGTAAGTACCATAGGAAGAACTGGTTTCCAATAATTGTCTTCAGATTCAGGAAGCAAATAGGTTTGTTTGTTTGGTTTTTTTTCTCTCTCTCTCTCTCTTTTATGTCCCCTATCCTCCCCCTCTCTCTTACTACCCAAAGGAACCATGTTGAATGCAGAGAATTCTGTGTTTTCACTGGACATTGCAAGACAGCCTCTTTGCACACTTCTGTTTCTCCATGTGGATGTTGCCACAGGACTCAGTTTGGGATTTAATTGGCCACCTGAGAATTCCTAAGGAGATATATCCATTAATGTGATGTCCCGAGCTCTACTGTAGCCATCTTCAGCTGGGACCATGTACTGAAGTTGGAAACTTCTATGGAAGGTTTGATGCAGGCTAGTAGTTTAGGCCAAAAATACAAGCTGTTAGATAACATGGAGGTGTTACAGGGTGTTGTGCCAGCTGGAGCATGTGGTACAGTGCAGCCCTTTGGTGTAACATCCCTGGGCTAGTACTGACCAAGCTGCCTCTACCGTCACATCATGCTGCCTGGACTGTTCACTTTTTGCCATATAAGTTTATACTTTGAAAAAACAAGGAGGAACTGAGAGGGCAGAATTCCCTTAGATAAGGAGAGAGAGCAGAAGACATTTATTCAGAAAGATCTTCCTCCTCCAGAGGCTTTTGAAGGTGCAGAGGCTGCAGCACAAATCCAGAAAATTGTACAAAGTGCAATTCCCCGTGCTAATGCACTCAACTGTGTTTCTCCAGGGACAGATCAGAGAACCATCAGTGTCCCTTAGAAGCAAAATGAATATGGCATATATTAACCTAAGCAGAATGACTCTAGCCCTGCTCTCTCTTCAGTGATATGACAGCAACAAAAGATGTTTGTTCTATAAAAAGCAAGCTGAATGCAGCTTCTGCAAAGTCAGGAAAATTCTTCTCATTACATGAGAAGAATAATTCCCTTTCATTCCCATTCTCATTCCCATTCCTCCATGGAGGAGTCACTCCATACAGGGAATATACCCCTGCTTATGCTCTTGTTCAGAAACAAAGGACAAACAAGATATTATGGCAAGGGTCAGCCCAGGAAAAATATGGCAGCAATCATAACACTTCAGAGAACTTAATTTTCTCTCATCTACTGCCAGTTTAAAGACTTTTCCTTTGAAAAGCTTACATTACATTGTGTTATGTGAAAATAGGAGCAATACTGGTTAAGTCAAACATTGGAACAGGCTGCCCAGGGAAGCGTTGGAGTCACCATCCCTGGAGATGTTAAAAAAAATATGTAGACTTGGCACTTTGGGACATGTTTTAATGGGCACAGTGGTGTTAGGTTGATGGTTGGACTTCATGACCTTAGAGGTTTTTTCCAACCTCACTGATTCTATGATTCTGGTCTTTGACTTCAGTGGGTGCTCTTTGAAGCCTCACCTGGTCCTGAGTGTCAGTTCTGGGACAGTTCAGTCTGGAAGAAAAAGGTTTAAGAAAGATATGAAAGTTCTTTAATATGTTAAAAGGTTGCTGTAAACTGGGAAAGAATTAATTGTTTTCCTGAGCCACTGGGGAAAGAACAAAAAAATAATGGGTATAAGTTGCAAGAGAGAGGCTTATAAAGTGACCATCCCTGGAGATGTTAAAAAAAAAGGAATCTTCCCCAATGCAGGCGCCTGTGAGCAGCATCAGCGGATATCTCCCAGCAGCAGTGGGGCAGAACAGCTCCTCCTCAAAGTGGGAGTGGGGACCTCCCAAAGACCCCTTCCTACTCTTTCCTTCAATTTCAATGGTAAGCGTGAAGCACAGAGCTTTATTTCATTTGGTTGCAAACTTTTCTGGGTATATATAGATGTGTAGGAATCTTATTAGTCATAGATGGTAGTGAAAAGTGAGGAAAAATAATGTCAGTTCTAAAGCAAGAGTTAGATTGTATAATGAAGCTTTATTTAGGGCTTCATTATACATATTACATATATGTATATGCATTATATTGTCCTTAGCACAATATTTTTTTATAATGCTAGTGATATTAAAATGGTTTGGTTTAGTTTTAGTTCAAAAAAAGCACTCTTAAAAGTCAAAGTCTCTAGATAGCTCCCGTGTTATGACTGGATATGGCATTCAAATTTTTGCATAAAATCCAGTCACTATATTATGAGAGAAGTTTGAAATTATACCCCAGAATCTCTACCTCTTGCAGTCTCCAGTGTTTTACATGAAATTAGGTTTTTATAGTGTCAGTACATATTTTTGCAGAATTATCTTGTTGCGCCAAGCATGAATTGTGATTCTCTATATTTCTCTCTGACATTATAACACAGCTAAAGGTGGTAAATCACTCTTATGGTATCACTGCTAAGGATGGTGCTAGACATGGAGTAAGCAAAACCAAGGATGCATCTACATAGTAGGTTAGTTAGGAGCATCTCTAAGATCAGAATGGCTACATCCCTGCTGGATCAGGGATAGTCCAAGGAGGAGCCTTGCTCATACACCAAGTATCTCAGAGGAATGGACCCAGACAGTTTGCTCTGACAAAAGCCAGACTGCAGACCGACAAGAGGGCCCCATAGCTGGCCCTTGTAAGCATGAATCCTGAGCTAGCATAACAATACAGATACAGTCCACGCTTTTCACTATTTAGGAAGATTTCTGTGCCTGCTAAATATCTGTCACTATCCATTTTCTGAGTTAGCATTAAGTATCTGTATAAAATAATTCAGTTTAGACAGTATTCTAAAGTGTTTTTATCACAGCACAGGGGAGTATATATTAAAAAAAAACATAGCAAAGGCCTTCAAAAGGTATAGTTAGAGGTTTGGGATACTGGAAGTGTATTATTTGGTGCCAGAAGAGCAGCTATGTCACTGTTAATTTGGAACAAAAGATCAGCACAATATCCATTTTTAAGAAACAGATATTTGTGGCATTATGGGTTGACTTTGAGTTCTGCAACTGTTTTGTAAATAGTGAAAGAAAGGCTCTGTTTAGGAAAACAGCTGATTTGGGATATGGCCTCTTTGAGGGCTTTGAATCTTTGTCTAGGCTTTGTGGGTCTCCAATAGCCTGACTGCTCTGAGCAGTATGCAACAATGTCACAACTTTGGTTGCGTCCACAGCACTTGTGCAAACCACCAAAGAAGCACGTACATGCAAAATTCAGGATTTATTTTCCTTACAGCATGTGTGCTGAAATGGTGGTCTGTAAATGTATTCATAATCTCTGGGGCTCTAGAAGCTTTAGATTTAATTGAACATGTGCTCTATGCCTGACTTTTCTCAGAGCCAGGTTATCTCTATTTCATGTGTGTAATCACTATGAGGTATCCCAGATGCATCAATTTCCCTGCATTTGCATTATCTGCACAGAAACCCTGGAAAGAAATATGGGATTCCTGGCTTTAATATGAGGAAAGAAGAAATGGGTATGACAATACATTAAAAATACAGTGTATTTACACTAAATTGGATGTTGTGATCTTGGTTGACGTCGTTATTCTTCTACTGGCTGTGCATTACTTTATGCATGATGTTTGGGGTTGGTTTTTTTTTCCTCCCCCTTGTTTCATGCCTTTCCCTGCTTTCCAGATGTGAGATATGTTGCAGTTTGATTGTCAGGCCAGTCCCAGCTTTCCATTCCTCTCAAGTAAGAGATTATTGAATGAGATTATTGAATATATGTCCCCTTTTCACTTCCTAGGTGCCAGGCTGCTGGTGCTATTATGCTAGGTGAAAGGCAGACTGAACAAGAAATATAATTCATACTTCCTTATTAATACTGCATCTCTGCTATCATTTGTCACCTCCTTTGTTACTGTAAGTGCTGTGCAGAATCTCATTAGTGGTCATGCTTTCTGGTTGCTGTTCTCTGTTTTAAATCTGTTTCTCATTTCCTGGCTGTTAGTTTTTGCTTGAGGGTTGTTTTAATTTATGGTATTGTCATTCTGACTCCTATTTGTGGTGTGAGATGATGGTCTGTGTGCATTTCTAAGTTCTTGTAGCTTTCCACAGTCATGTAATTCCTTCTTTCAAGGACTCCCAAGTTCATGTTATTTTGCATAATGTCATTGTTGTCTGGATAAAAATTATTGCACTTTTAAGCATCAGTAAAGACAATTATCATCTGATTTAGAATATTCTGAGGTTTGTGTTTTAGATGGAATTTTTTGACACTGGATATTTCCATGCAAGCAAATGAGCAATTAAATAGCCGCACAGACATTACTGAGGATCTTTCAAGAACATTTCATTGCCATCTACAGGGCAGTGCTTTTATATGGAGAGATCAGAAAATTTAGGTCCAGCTGGGACAAAGGGAATCAATGGCTGGTGGGTGCTCTCCTGCACAGCGTGAAGACACAGAGTGTTTACCATGAAGTAAAATGAACTATTTTGAGAAATTAGCCCATAATTTCTTTTGTTTCTTGTAATTAAAACTGAAAAGCAGCCATCTTCTTCTTAAAAAGGAGAACTCTATTTGAAAAAGACTACAAATTTAGATTAAAAGAGTCATAAATTCCTCTTTCCAAACACAGAAGTTATCTTGAAGTCATGAAGTCTTATGGAAAAGACACTGAAAAAGGAAAGAAATATTACTTATACGGCTTCCCTGCCTTTGAGACTTATATTCACATGATCACATACTCCATTGTTACTTGGGATGAATGCATACTCCAGATTATGGATGTAAAACACAGTTTCAAAAGCTCTTGGTGGAAGAAAAGGTCCAAGACTTCAGTACTTTGGTGATTCTAACATCCCTGGTATTTTTTCTCTCTCTCTCTTTTTTTTTTTTTTTTTTTTTCTTCATGGGTTTAGGAAAATTGTGTTTCTGTCCTGGTTTTAGAGAGTGCAGTTGATGGACTTATTATCTTCTAGCACATGTCCATTTATCTTAGCTATTTTCTTAGGCTGCAAAAAAGTTTCTTAATTTATATCCCAGATGTATTTCCAAGGAAGAGTGTCTCAAATCAGCCACTTCTGGTGACAGTTTAGACAGTAAGATGGTTAAAATCCAAAACTTGTCTCATGAGCAGTCTGAAGAGATGTAGATTGATACTAGAAGCATTATCTTAAAGTTGATGTCTGAAATCATGCAATAATATGCATATTTAAGTAAGGTTAATATGACCTTTCTGTCTAATAATGTTCATAAGCATTCATACAAGGCTTCATGAGTGCTTCTAAATCAGACTATTTTTACTTGGTCCTTAACCACTCTTGCTGAGAAATAGTGTTCCATTTGATCAGTCCAGGAGATAGATAGGTTTTGAGATGTTGATTTTGGCATGGTTAACATGAATAACAGAATCTTGCATTGTTTTTGAAACTGATAAATCATCGCTTTAGTTTTTACATACTTAATAAACTATTCCTCCATGTGGATGTTCTTTCCTACTTTTCCTAGGTTTTTCTCAGAGACAGTATTTTCCAGCTTAGGGAAGAAATTCACTGCTTATCTCCTTTGTTCTGCTCTTCTGTTCCTTCTACTAGAGTCTAAAATGTGAATAAAATATTTTGCTCCTCTACCCTTCCTGAGGTCAGTGGAGGGCTAAGGGGAACACATGAGTTGTACACTGCTCTCTCCTTGTTTCAGGGGAGAAACTTGAACTTGGCAGTCAGAAGTTATCAACCAGGAGGTGGAAGGGCTGCATCTCAGTTCTTGTCCTAGTATTTGTAGTGTGGTGATCTTCTCCAACCCAGAACACTTATTTTGGAGAAACCCCAGTACAAGCTTAGGCTGGTGCATGACAAGTGCAGGTGAATTCCCTAGGGAGAAGAATTGTGGAGATTTAGCAAGTAGTTTCCCAAATGCTAATGGCTTATCCAAAATTTGATAGAATTTTATAAGGAGGACAAAGACATGACATTCCACAGTACCTTATAAACCCAGGCTCTAACATGTGGGGCTGTCACACTATCCCAGGATCACAGAATGTCTTTGGTTGGAAGGGGCCTTCAAGATCATCCAGTCCAACCTTTGGCCCAAACCAGGACACCAACCAACACTGTAATCTCACCACTAAACCAAGTCCCTAAGGACCGGGTCCACACAGCATTTAAATACCTCCAAAGAAGAAGCTGCCACTGGGAGAACTGCCAATGGGAGGAGCTGCCAATGGGAGATCATTCCAATGTCTGACTGTTCCTCTTGTGTTTAATCAGAATCTCCCCAGGAGTAACTTGTGCCCATTACCTCTTATGAATCCATGTGAATCCTTGTAAATAGGGAGTCTCCATCTTCTTTGTAGCCCCCCTTTAAGTACTGGGACACCTCAGTAAGGTTTCCCCTAAGTATTCTCTTGTCAAGGCTGAACAAACCCCATTTTCTCAGCTTCTCCTCATAATGGTGGGTGCTCTTTTCCTCTGATCATCCTTGTGATTCTTCTCTGGACCCTCTACAGCCTGTCCACATCTTTTTTGTATAGTGGGGACCAAAACCAAACACAGTACTCCAGGTGTGGTCTGACAAGTACCGAATAGAGTGGGATGATGACTTCTTTGTCTCTGCTGGTGATGCCCTTGTTAATGCAACTCAGCATCCTGTTGGCTTTCTTTGCTGCTGCAGCACACTGTTCACTCATGTGGAGCCTGTTATCCACCAAGAAGAGATGCTTTAGGTAAACCGTTAATAATTATTCAAAATGAAGACCTCACTAACCTCATCCACAAGATACATGGCTTAGTAACTTTGAAGATGCTTTCTTGTGTCACCTTTGCAGGTCTTGATACCATGGATGATGTGAAAAATCACACTTACAATGAACTGTTTGTAATAAACAATGTCTAGTTTCCTTGGAAACAGTGAAAGAAACTGTTCAACATAAAACTATGTATTTATTTGTTTTAATCCATCCAGTGAAGATGCTGAGTAAAATCATGGTTTCCCTAACATCAGTGGAAGGTTGATAATGAAGCAGAGATCCATTTTCTATTGAGAGAAGTTACTACTTCCTACCTAAATGTTGGTTATAGAAATTGATGCAGGTAATTAAAAACTCTACTCCTTGTCAGAGGTTTCTAAGGAGACAGTCACAGCGAAACAGTGAACACGAACAACAAGTGTCAACTTGTTAGAATCCAAGATCTAAATATTTTAGATCAAACAAACCTAGGCTGTGTTGACAGATCATTGTAGCTAGGCAGCTCCTCAACAAAACCACTCAAGTTCAGTTTTGTTAACAAAGAATTTTACAGCAAAGAAATTTGCAAAACATTGAGAACGCAGCCTTCTGATTTCAGTGGTTGCTGACTTTGGGTATCTTGCATACTCAGGCCAACGCAACCCAATTAAGTAACCCTTTTTTTCCTTTTTTTTCTTTTTTTTTTCCCCATCATTCAATAGTTTCATAAATAAGAATGAGAAAGAGCAGTATTTGAAATTATTAAACCCATGAGAATACAGGCACAAAAGCACAAACTTCTTTTAATTAAAAAGGTGGAGAAAACAGGACTCCACTGCTGACACTCTCTCTTCTGCCTTGCACAGCTAAGAAAAATTGCTGCATGAAATGGCAAGCCATAGTGAAAGCTGCTGATCGAGAATGCTGGATACCCCCAGCGCTGGAGTCATCTGCAGAGTCACTTTCACAGTCTGACAGTGGGAGCTCAGGCACAGAAAGGCAGATTTATTCCAGAACTCACCAAAGGTTTCTCAGGGAATAACAGAGTTACTGACCAAAGAAAATATTCTGTTCATATGAGTTCTTCAGAGGGTTGTTTCTCCTCCTGGCTGGAGGTGTTTTATTGCAGGTATCTGGAGTGGCAATTCTGATGTAATGACAGTGATATAGTGCTGAGGAGAAAAGAAAAAGAAAAACAAAACAAAACAAAACAAACCAACCAACAATCATTAAAGGGATGGCAGACTAGAAAACTTGGGTAGGACCAGGACTTAAAAAACAGAAGGGAAGAAATCATTTGAAGAAAGATGATTTTCAGTCCATTAAAAAATCCAGTATTAAAATGGTGATAGATTGCATATTCACTTTTCTGTGGGTACTCTCAAAGCCTGAACTCTTCTCTTCTCTTCTCTTCTCTTCTCTTCTCTTCTCTTCTCTTCTCTTCTCTTCTCTTCTCTTCTCTTCTCTTCTCTTCTCTTCTCCTCTTCTCTTCTCTTCTCTTCTCTTCTCTTCCCTTCCCTTCCCTTCTCTTCTCTTCTCTTCTCTTCTCTTCTCTTCTCTTCTCNTGTATAAGAGACTTCCCCTTCTCTTTTTTATTTTTCCCTTCCCTTCCCATTCCATCACTTTCTTTCCCTTTTTTCAAAATACTGAGCACTTTCTTCTCCTGCTGACTTTAAATAGAAGCCTTGGGGACTCCATGCTGCTAAGGATGACTTCTGTGATCATTAGCTGAAGGACCTGACTAGAAAAAGGATTCTTACCTGAGACTTAGGGTCTCTTTTCATAGGGCTGTTTTTGACCTACAATGCAAAGAGATGAGAAAAGAGATACATGTTATATTTTTACTGCTTTATCAGTCTCTGACCAGACCTGGTGACTTATCTTTCTCATCACTACTTTCCAGCCTTCCTCTTCTTATCTTTTTCACCTGAGACACATTCTGTATCTCATCTTTTTGTTCTCTTTCTCACTTCACTGTCTTTCTTAACACTGTCTTTCCCCACGCATTCCACTTATCACCTCTTTGGTAAGTATTCTACTGCTTCTCTACCCCTTTCTGCCCATTTGCCAAGAATAAAATGGGGGGAAATGGGTAAGAAAGCCCCACATACCCTGTGAACTACAACTATAGTTGAAGCCATTGCACTGTTAACTGTTCTGGACATAGAGATGGAGGGAATCCAACCTTGTACCTATCATGTTAACGTTGATTGGAGGCCTGCTGGAAAGGCACATCTATTGGTAGATGTTTCTGTGCTGCCTAGCACAAAGGGAGACACACATGGTTGGCTGTTCATTAGGTACTATCACAACAAATGTAATTAATAACATGATGAATCAGTTGACCATAAATTTTTGGCTTCTGTAGCTTTCAAACATGAGTGCATTCAAAATTCACAAAATGAATTATTAAATTGGTTGGTGATTACTTTGAGTTTGTAATGTCTTTATAAGACATGAAGATTTAAATAATCCATTTAGTCATCGTTGTTACATATTAATTCACTGTTGGTTAGACTCTAGGCAGGCTGTGATGCTAGGGTCATTTTAACTACTGTTTTCATTAATGATTATTATATCTGTTCCTCGAGTGTATGCAAATGAAGGTTAGTATAAATTTGTCAGAATTATCTTAACTTCATTCCAGTTGTCAAGCATAACGGGTTTGTATCTAGCTCATTGTTTTGGGAAAGCTTTTCAGCACTTGTCTCTTTAATTTTATTTTGCATGCAGGGCTGGTGGTTTCATCATTATAGGCCACCCTTCCCATGGGGTTGAAATTGCCTCTGATAAACACCGCACTTCAAGGCCTTCATGTGTAATCCTTTGCGTCATTGTATGCTACCTATGCCCACATCCTACTTTACTATGTCTGTTTAAGAAAATAGTGTTACTTATTATGACAATGAATAATCTAAAATTCACTATGAAAGTTAAGAGGCAGGAAGTGTTCTCTCTCCAGAGAATGCCAGTTTGTGCAGAAAATAGATTTGATATAGAAGCAAGAAAATCCTGATGGATCTTTTAAATTCCTCTTACATAAAGACATGATAAAGGGAAATGTTAATTAGGCAATAGGTTAGGCTACAGCAAGGCTGTCAATAGAACAGTGATACTTGACCTATTATATTGCTTCTTATGCTTCTTCTTCCTCACTGTTGGATTCATGGAACAGAAGAAACACATCAGATTTTATTCTGGTGATAGTGCTTCTGGTACTTTCCCCTTTATTCCCTTCCTCCATCTCCTGATGAGAAATGGTAAGCTAGCACTCAGACAAAGAAGTCATTATGGAGGCAGAGACACCAGTACACCCAAGTTCTTGATGACAGACTTCAAATGCAATATCTTTCTTTCAGTCTTTTAAAACCAGTAACTTCACTGATGTTATTCCTAATTAGTTTGTACAGATATAAGTTAAAGCAGAATGACAAATTCCTCCATATGCTTTTCACATACTATCGGGAAAGAGAAGTGAAAAAAAATCCATAAGTTTTTGATAGAGTAAGAGGACAGGGGATGTGAGTTTGAAAAAAGCCATCAAAGCAGCTGGAAAAGCAGCAGTGAAAGCATTCAAGCACACGTCTGCTGTTCTGGGATTTCATTCATTTCCTGCTCTGCTTTTCAATGGAGGATTTTGGCTGCCTGGGCCCACACTGTGCCTGAGTGCAGCAATGTAAGGTGGGGCCTTTCCTCCATCAGCATCCCATTCAGGGATCCATGCCCTAACAGGACTCCTGTGGTACACTCCAGAAAAAAAAACTGGAACTTTTTTCCAGCAAGTATATTTAAAAATTCTACTGTATGGCTTGACAAAATTTGCTGTAAATTATATAGCAAGCTGTGGGGTTTCTACATGAAAATGGCCATATACTGAATGAGCCATGTACAGGGGGATGTTAATGAACTGACCTTGACTCTGAAGTCTGAGGAAGCCAGACAAGATGGAGGAAGCTGGCGCAAAGAAGCAGCCTCATGTACCTCACGTAGTCTGCGTGTGGACACTGCAGTTTAACCAATTAGCTTACAGGTAAGGAGTGTGATCACAGCATGATAACCAATCACTGAATGTCATGTATCTAGTAAGACATGCTGAGTTGTGTATAAACACAGTTGTTGAGTTAAATAAACGAGACTTGCTTTTCAACCATATTGATTGTGTTGGCATTTACTCCAAGCCCTCTCGTGACACTTGGTGCCCGAACAGGGACCCGACTCGCCGAGGACTGCTGGAAAATGGCACATCAGAGGACCTTGGATGAAGGAGGAGAGGAAGCTGATCGAAGTGTACTGCCCCGGTACTGGAAAATATGCTCCGCAGGACTGTGCGGCGGATGCGGTAAGCCCGTATTTTAAAAAGGGAAACCTAGCTAGGATGGAAAACCTGGGACGGGCTACCCAGGTGGCCAGGGAAGAGATGGGGGCTACCCTGACCAAGACAGAAAAGGCAGCGGTGAAACTCCTCCAACATATCCTCTCTATGAGAGGGATTAAATATGATGATCGTGCTTTGTGACGGCTACTACAATGGGCAAAACAACATAATCATTTTATAGATCGCAATAATGTGTTTGAAGTCACACTTTGGGAAGAGGTAGGCGGTACCCTCTGGGAGGAGGTCTCTAGCGGTTCGAAGGACGAAACCAAACTGGCTACAACATGGCACCTGGTGACTGAGTCTTTGAAAGAACTAAAGGCTGAGCGGGAGGTTACACAGACCGCATTTGTTGCCTTGGGGCCACAGAAAACTGAGCCTGTTGGCCCCTCTCTGTTTGTGCCGCCTACGATGCTGGTAATACTGGGAGTGCCCGTTCCTGCAGCAGGAACTATGAGACATGCAGAGGCAACCATCGGAACACAGGACTGTGAATCAATCCCCACAGGTACCGCAGACAGAGAAGAAGGCAGATGAGTGCCCAGCCCTGTCTCCACCTCTTATTGAAAAAGGCCACCCCAGCTGACTTCTCCAAATCAAAGCCTAAAGGAGGCACGTCACAGCCCTCGGCACTGGAGATCCAGTCCATTCATCCACTGCCACCTCAGTCAACAGATGGGCCAATGTGGGAGCCACCTGAGGAAGAAGAGAAGCGGTACAAAAAGAGGTCCGGTGGCCAGGAGGCCGATAGTGTTCATCTCATTAAAGAGGTGCATCAGGGACGTGGAAACTATGACCTGCCGGAATTCGAACGACGCTTGGAGAAGCTGCAGCAGGAACTATGAGACATGCAGAGGCAACCATCGGAACACATGACTGTGAATCAATGCCCACCTTGCCCCCCATATTTTCTCAGAGGGTTTGGGGACCCCCCTTTCTTGTCTGCCTTACCCACACCACCTCCAAGGCCTGGGCCAGGGCTGAGGCCAGGGCCAGAGCCGGGGCCGGGCCTGGGGCCAGGGCAGCAGTGCAGCCCTGCCGCAGGGAGCCCCATGGCCAGCAGTGGGAGCCTGCCACCCTCAGGAATGCAAGCCAAGGTTGATGCCATGACAGCTAGCCCTTGGAAGTACCTTGGCTTGGAAGTAACCAAACAGGCAGACCACAAAAAATCGATCTCAAAGTTGATGTTCAGACTGTGGCGGACGCCCAGAAATTATTAGGGGAATTGCAATGGGTATGAAGTGTGTGTGGAATCACCAACAACGACATTGCACCACTGATGCCCCTGCTAGGGCAGGATATTGATGCTGCCGTAGTCCGCAAACTGTCCAGGGAGCAGAGGGCCGCAGTAGGGCACAGAGCGTCTAAAGTGGCTACCATGGCTGCATCACAAGCTACATCAGAAGTGCCTATCATGGTTTTCATAGTTAATACATCTCTGGAGGATAAACACCTAAAGACTGTTATCGCACAAGAAGCACCTTAAAATCCTGGAGTGGGTGTTTCCCACCTTTCACCCCAGATCCACGTTTTGCACCTGCATTGAGGCAATCGTGAATTTGCTCACCAAAGCGGGAAAATGGGTGATTGAGATTAGTGGAACTGATCCATTCTGTATTTGTCTGCCCATATGACTGAATTACCTGAACTGGTTAGTAGGGCATTCACTGTTATTCCAAGTCGCTTTGCAGGATTTTACAGGGGAGTTAAAGGTGTGTTATCCCAAGGACAAACTACTGCAATTTATAGCCCGACAGGACTGGGAGGAAAAAGCAATTTGATCCGAAACCCCAGTACAAGGAGTAACAGTTTTTACGGATGCAGGAAAGAAATCTCGAGCCGCGGCTATAACTTGGCAAGAAAATGGTAGATGGGTAAAGCAACTGTTCCCTGGTCAGCAGACTCTTTGCAGACTTTAGAGCTGGAAGCTGTTGGTGAAGCCCTGATGAAGTGGAATCAGACACCTGTCAATATTGTATCTGATTCATTTTATGCCATGGGGCTAGTAATGAGGCTGGAACACGCTTTCATTAAGCCTGTGAAAAATCAGTGACTGTATTTGATTCTATTGCAGGTGCATCGGGCTGTGTCACTGCGCACTCTGCCATTCTTTATTACACATATTTGCAGCCACCAGTTTGACCAGGGCCTCAGCATAGGCAATAATCGTGCTGACGTCCTAGTCAGTTCTATTCAGGTTACCCCCAATTATTTTGAGCAGTTTCGACTGTCACATGCCTTTTTCCATCAATCAGCAAAAATGTTGGTAGGGCAATTTCATCTGCCCCTTGCAGAGGCACGCAACATTGTGCGCACTTGTCCCGCCTGTCAACGGGTGGGGCTAGGTCTTGGCTTTGGTGTTAACCCTAGGGGTATCCAAGCTTTGAAACTCAGGCAAATGGATGTGACCCACGTCCCTGAGCTTGGGCGACTGAAATATGTCCACGTTTGTATTGATACATTTTCCCAAGCCATCTGGGCGACTGCTCAGACTGGTGAAACCGGACATCATGTGATTCAACACATGCATGTGGCTATCACAGTGTTAGGGCATTCCCCAGGCACTGAAAATGGATAATGGACCCGCTTACAGTTCCAAATCGTTTAGGCAGTTTTGCTTACATTGGGGTACGAGACACCTCACTGGTATTCCTTATTCTCCCACAGGACAAGCCATGGTGGAACAGGCTCATAATACACTAAAGACACTTTTGCAAAAAGAGGTTCACGACAGGCTTGCAAAAGCTTTATATGTCCTTAACCACCTATGGTTAACAGGGGAAAGAGATCAACCTCCGATTGCAGTGCATTGGGACTCTGTAAGTAAGGATCTGGGTGCCACTTCTGAAAAAGGGTAAGTGTTATTAATGGGTCAAGGTTATGCTTCTGTCTCCACAGATTCTAGAATTCGCTGGTATCCGCTACACTGTATTAAACCCTATCTGGAGGCGGCGAATAAGCCTCACGAGGAGCTGAGCCCAGACAACGAGTTGGGATGACCGAGGCTGGAATCGGACTCAAATGGTTAAGTTTGTTAACAAATCCAATCTTGCTGTTGCCTGGAGTCCTGCATGTCAGTCCCAGGCAGATCATGTGCGTTACTTGGGCAAACCAAGCAGGTGTTAAGGAATTTTGTGTTGCTATGGCTTCTGTTACTGATCCTTTTAGAACATGGGAACTGCTCTATTTCATCAGCTTGCAATGTCCATGTCTGCTCCACAAGATCACTCAAAGTGGTGTTCAGCACATGCAGTAGTGAATTGGTTCCTCTTCTTCAAAGACAGCTGTGCTGAGAGGTCTGCTTGAGAGAAACTGTTCAGAAGTAGCCTGTGAGGAAAAAAACCCTTTGTGAATGCCTTCAGCTTGATAAATGAAGAGGGAAGGGCTCTAGCTGGCATAGGTGTTTGTGGAGGAGAGTATGGCCTCGTTCTTTTTAAGAAAAGGGTAGAAATAAGAAATTTACAAGGTAGTTTCCTGCAAGAAAGGAAGAAAATCCTTCAAATATCCTTCCTCTCCTTTCATTTCTTTCCTTTTATAAGAATCTGTTTTAATTTTGCAGGTATTCATTCATTAGATATTTCTAATGAAAAATAAAATTTTTTTAGATGAATCAGCTTGTTCTTTTTTACATAAAATGGGAGTTTGTGTTAAATCCCAGTTTTGACAAAAACTTTATTCACTGTTAAATGTTCAACCCTTTCTCACAGACTTTTTTCTGTCTTTTTAGCAAAGCCCCTTTTCTTGTTCAAACACCCAGTGGAACTTTGAGTGTGTTTATTTTCAGATAGCAGATGTCCACAAATTAGCGATAACTTATGGTGCATTTATTGAGTTATGAAAGCTATTTTGCCATTTAGTTAGTGTTCTTTATATTTTGAATTTTCCACTGTTGCACAAGTGAAGATTTGCTTTCTGGGATAGATGTCTGTCACTAATGTTTCTGCCAATGATCATGTAGATTTATCGCAATTGTTGGTTTCTTACTATCTTTGCTTTCTTACTGCTTGGAACATCTTGGATGCTTGGATATAAAAATCACTGCAGTGGCTGAAAACTGCACTTCTGAAGTCACTTTCTACTTTACTGTATTGGCTCTGACAGATTTGGACCTCTTTAAGTATCTGAAATAATCCTCACTAATGCAAGATGGGAAATAAGATAACTTGCATGTTCTATGTGTGCACCATAAAGTTTTTGTAGAACTGGCATATAGTTGTTTTGTTGTTTTGTTTTGTTTTAATGAGGATCAAAATTCTGTGATCCTGGTGGTGACAGGAGAATTTTAAGGCAAATATGTTCCCAGATCAAACCCCTCTGACCCATCAGACTCAGCAGTGTGTCTGAATGTTAATGTTGAACAATAGCACAAATTGCCTAGCTACATCCGTGCCAGGATTATTTTTACATTAATAAGAGGTGGTTTGAATTACAGAAACTGGATCTAGAACAGGCTTTAATAAGCAAAAATGTTGGTGGGTTTGCTAGCCAGGATTTTGGTTTGGACTGTAATAAGGAGGCCGTTTTTGAGTCCTGTAATTAAGTTTCTGCTTTGCTTTCCTAAACACCGAAGAAGCTGTATTTGCAGCCAAAATCCACTCAGTGTCCAGGAGCTGTTGCTGCTGTGGGCCTGGATGTGCCCTCCTGCCATTATTCCAGGGGGTCTCAGAAGACATTGGCAGCACTCGGAGTCCCTCAGGAAGTGGCAGTGAGTGATGGGTTGCTTTGCTCCAGCTGCTTCCTTCAGCTGAGAGTTTACAGCTTCTCTTACATGGGAAATGGGATACTTCTTAGAAGAAGGCAAGGCTATGAAAGTCTGCAATTCTTCATTCCTTGAGTTTCTGTGGTGCAGCAAACTCTTTGCACAGCACACAGTGCCAGCAGGCCTGGCCAGGGTCAGTGTAATACCATGATCCAGGTGCAGCAAGCCTTGAGGAAGGAGATAAAGAAAATTTGACAGAGAGATCATGGAGAAAAAAGTCCACTTTGAAAGTTTATTCTCAGTTTTCTAAACCAGAAGACACTTCAGAAGCAATGAAAAAATACACCGCTGGAAAAAATTACACATAATCTGAAATACAAATGCCAGCTTTTTGTATTTTCCAGAACAGTTTGTATTAAAATAACTTCTGTTTTAGAAAAAATAAAATTAATTTTTATCCTGTTTTTCAGTCTGGTTTTTTTGGTCTCTTTCATTCTGGTGATCTCAGCAAATAAACATTTGTTGTGCTCTGTCTGGATCTTTTTTATTCATCTTTTTCTTACTAAACTTTCAGATTAACCAGCAGACCGGAAAATATAAACATCCCCTGAATACTTCAGTATCAGGTTAACTCAAACCTCTTACTGTCACGTTGCACTAACCTGGCTCAGTGCACTCAAAGGGAGAAGAAGGGCTCACACCCTTCTGCAGACTTGCCATGAAAACAGTCACAGGTTACAGAAAACAAAACATCTTCAACCATTGCAACTACTTGCTGACCACTGTGTCTGTGGCCTCAGAGTTGTAGGAAAAAATTAATGAACATTATGGAGATAGCTTATGGTTAGGAAAGGACTCCATGTCTGTTACTGTGGGACTCAGAGAAGATTAATTTCCCAACTACTGAAAGAGTTATTGGAGAACTGTTCATTTTTTTAGCTAGTCCCCATTGAAACTGATTTTCCCCTTCATCTGCCTTGTGTGTTACAGCCCACATGTATGATTATGGGGTTTTCTCTTCAGGAATTGCTAAGAGATTTTTCCCTTATGAATCAGGTTTTATTTGGAGTCTTATAATGGACAGTGATTAGAATTAATTCCCTACAGATTGTTCTGTGAAGAATAATCAATATGGTGAAATGACTAATTTGTAGCACATTACCTGTTCCAGGGGTTTATTCTTGCTTAAACTTCTGCATGTTGTGGACAACTACAAGATAGACAGGGTAAAAATTTTAAATGCAATGAAGTGTCAGCTTTCCTTTAAGCTGGTTACGTAGTGAAAGTACAGGTTTTAGAGGCATTAATATCTTGGTTTGTAACATTAAAAATAACTGTTATCACATTCTTTTCCTTTGGTTCATGGTCCTGGCTGTTGCTAAGAAACCCTTCCTCAGGTGGCTTTGAACCTTCTCAGCATTTTCATCTGTAGCAAAAATACCTTGTGAAGCCATAGCGTACTGCTGCTGTGTTGCTAGAATTTATGTTTCTTGCTGAAAGTAATGAAACCATTGTGCAGACAGGTAGGTAATTCGTTGGTCTTTCAAAGCATTATACTTTCCTCTTCAGTACTTCTCACATCTTTTTTTTTTTTTTTTTTTTTTTTTTTTTTTGAGTGTATCATTTAAAGTGCTATGTAGTGAAAAAGTGTGCCCAAGACAGAGGTAGTCATGACATACTTTGATTTGATTTGATCTCGACCGTGCCATTTTGTGGACTGGGCTTGGGCTTGTGCCATAAACAAATCCGGCTCTTCATATCCCCCACTGCATGCCTTCAGTCAAGCTATCTGTAGAGTTCAACCCAGTGATCTATTTCCTTGCTGTGAACCAAAATGTTTGAATGTTTGGTGGGATTTTTTTCTTTTTTTTTTTCTTCTTTTTTTTCTTTTTTTCTTTTTTTTTTTAATGCTTCAAATACAGCATGTTTCAGGATAGTTACAGTGACAAAAGGTACAACCAGACTGTCTAGAAGAATGGCTTCCTTTAAATACCATTTCACACAATTTAAATGCAACACATTCAAACTGGTAGCTGCTGATTGACAGTCTCAGAAATAGGTTATGCCAAATTCTGTATTGTTTACTAGATATGGAATGCTACATAACTGTAACCTAAATTCACACAAATAAGTGGGGGTTTATTTATTCAGAAAGCACATCCATAGTGTATAAAGGCATCACTGCTTTAATCATCAATTTTTATCAATTTTGACATCTGATAAACATTTTGAAGTTCAGCACATACTAAACTCAAAATACCTCTGAGAGAAATATTTATGAGTTGTCAAGTTAGAGTTTGTTTTTAAAATTATTGAACTTCAAATCAGTTCCAAAAGAAAGCAGTCATAGAGGAAAAGGTCTCCATTAGGAAAAATTAAATCATCCAGGAACCAGATGATAATTTGAGAGGAAAAATAAATCTGGCTCTTATACTATGAAGTTGTTTTACTAATTCTTTTTGTGCTCTGAGTTTTTCCTTTTTCATTCTCCATTATCCAAATAGCTGTCTTTTTCGCTAGTGTTTTATACTTCAATATGGAAGTCTGATTATGTTGCCGTATTTGTGACAGAAACATATGGTCATCTAGCCCTATTCACATGTGAAAATTAACATTTATGTATTTTGTATTTGTTAATACTGGATTGTACCCTCAGCAGGTGGAAAATGGCATGGTTCCATTGACTTTAATAGATCTGTGCTAGGTGATGATTGTTGCCTGTGTTTCTTTTCACCTGGATATTGAATTCTTCAAAAAACATATCATTCTGTGAATTGTTTTTTAAAAGTACAATGAAAACAATATCGTTCTTAAAATAAAGATTTCTGAACTCACCAAAGAAATCTCAGGATTGTAATCCATAATAATCCACACTGCTGCAAACTTTAAGTTATAAAACTTTGGATTTCCTGTGACCTTAGGTAGATTGGTGAAAGTGTTTATGATTTTTAAACTAAATAACAGATGAATAGTTTGGGATTGCTCTTACAGCTATATATAATATTAGGAAAAGGTCAGCACTTTGTGAAATTTAGCCACAAAAGTCTCACTTCCTTCATTTACAAAAAATTACTGCTATAGGTGATTCAGTATCTACAAACACCAAGTTAAAAGACAGACGAAGTTTTAAAATTTAGACTTCCTCTTGGGTGAATAGCTGAAGAATATTCTTTAAAGGATGCAAAACGCTTGATCTGAGCAGCAGGCTGAGACATTGACTTCATCCACAAAATTACACCTGAAACCAAACTTTACAGGAGGTCTCTGGATATTCTGGCTAAGCTAAATACTGAGAGAGGCTTCAGACATTAAAATTAAATCCAGATGAACGATGTCCCAACACTTTCCATAGCCAGGGAAAGAAAGATGGAAGTGGAGCAGAATCTGACTCATCATTTTGTATTTTCTCTACCAACCAAAGATTTTTCTAGAGTCAACAGTTCTTCTGTCACATTTTATAATGGTTTTCTATTCAAATAAAAATAATTTAGCAAATATTTTTCTTACTTAGCAGAGCAGAAATGCTTTACCAGACTTCATAGCTATTGCTTCTTTTTGTTGAAGTACATGTTAATATTATACTCTACTTGATTATCTATTCACTATTCCTCAATAAGATTTCCTAAGATGGAATCACAGTTGAAGCTGGAATACACACGAGCAAATTATCTGCTCAAACTCCCTGCTCAGAAAGGGTTATCCACAGCAGGTTTCTCATGGCTGTGTCCAAGTTTTTTAATATCTTTATCGATGGAGATTCCATAGCCTCTCTGGGCAACCTCTACCAGTGTTTGACTACCCTCACCCATCATGGTAAAAGCGTTTTCTTTACTTTCCTGCATTTCATTTTCTTCCTATTGCTTCTTCTCAGTAGAGCCCAGTGACATAACATCAGTCTGGCTCCATATTCTTTACTCTCCCCATCAGGTATTCCTATACATTGATTAAGATTTGCCTGAATCTTCTCTGCTCCGGGCTGAAGTTCCAACTTCCTCAGCCTGCCTTGATATGACAGATGCTTCAGTTCTGTAATTACTTTGTGGCCCTTTGCTGCTCTTGCTCTAGTATGTCTCTGTCTCTTTACTGAGGAGCCCAGAATTGGACACAACTCTCCAGGGCTGAGAAAAGGGAAATGTTTGACTCATCCAACCTGGTGGTAACACTTTCCCTAATACAGGCCAGGAAACTTTTGGCTGCCTTTGCTCTGAGGGAGTATTGCTGGCTCATAGTCAACCTAGTGTCCACCAAGATTAACAGATCCTTTTTTTAAAAACCTGCTTTCCAGCTAGGCAGCCCCTGGTGTGTGCCAGTGCCTGGTACCATTCCTCCCCAGGTGCAGGATTGACTCCAGCATTGATCCTTGGGGTATAGCTCTACAGACAGGCCTTCAGCTAAACTTTTTGCCACTGATCATAATCCCTTAAGTCTGGCAGTTCATCCAGTTTTCAGCCCACCTCACTGCCCACCAAACTAATTCATATTTCATTATCCAGACTTTGCTCTATGAGGATGTCACACACAGAATTGCAGATTACCTCGTTTGGAAAAGACCTTCAAGATCATCAGTTCCAACCATTAGCCTAATACTGACAAGTCAGAGGGACCTGGACAGACTGGAGAGCTGGGCTGATTCCAACGGGATGAGGTTCAACAAGGCCAAGTGCCGGGTCCTGCACTTTGGCCACAACAACCCCATGGGGAGCTCCAGGCTGGGCACAGAGTGGCTGGAGAGCAGCCAGACAGAGAGGGACCTGGGAGTTTGGATTGACAAGAAGCTGAACATGAGCCAGCAGTGTGCCCAGGTGGCCAAGAAGGCCAGTGGCATCCTGGCCTGTATCAGGAACAGCGTGGCCAGCAGGCCCAAGGAAGTGATTCTGCCCCTGTACTCAGCGCTGGTGAGGCCACACCTCGAGTACTGTGTCCAGTTCTGGGCCCCTCAGTTCAGGAAGGAGATGGAGGTGCTGGAGCAGGTCCAAAGGAGGGCAAGGAGGCTGTGAAGGGACTCCAGCACAAGTCCTGTGAGGAAGGGCTGAGGGAGCTGGGGCTGTTCAGTCTGAAGAGGTGGCTCAGGGGAGACCTCATCACTCTCTATCCTGAAAGGAGGGTGTAGCCAGGGGGGGGTTGGTCTCTTCTCCCAGGCAGCCATCAGTAAGACAAGAGGGCATGGACTTAAGATCTGGCAGGGGAGGTTTAGGTTGAATATTAGGAAAAAATTCTTTCCAGAGAGGGTGATCAGGCATTGGAATGGGCTGCCCAGGGAGGTGGTGGATTCTCTGTCCCTGGACATTTTTAAGAAGAGACTGAATGTGGCACTCAGTGCCATGGTCTGGTAACCAGAGGGGCAGTGGATCAAGGGTTGGACTTGACGATCTCAGAGGTCCTTTCCAACCCAGCTGATTCTATGATTTTATGATTCTGTGAAGTCCTTAACTAAACCATATCTCCAAGTAATACGTCTATATAACTCTTACATGCCTCCAAGGATGTTGACTCCACCACTGCCCTGGACAGTTTGTTCCAGTGCCTTATTGTTGCGGGGAGGCTCAAAGTTATGCCAACACAACCAATGTGATTGTAGCAAAAAACTCTTTTATTAAGCTCGTTAGTGATGAATAAATACTTTTCTCTTATCTGTGTTACAAGCATGGCATTACATGATTGGTTAACATGCTCTGAACTTGCTCCTAACTTATAAGCTAATTGGCTAAAGGCTACTGTCCATGCCCATGCTGAGGGCCTCCCTGACTTGAAAATAGTTGTTATTGCCGTTACTCTGTTATCTTGTTTTGCTACAAATCCAGTTCTGATGTTATTCTTCCCTGCAAGGTCAGTTCGTCAACACGTTCCTGAATGTGGCAGGTTCACTACGTGTCTGCCTGAGTGGAAAAACCCCACACCTGATAACCCTTTCTGTGAAGAAATTCTTCCAAACATCCAATCTAAACCTCCTGTCTTATCACTTGTATCATCATTGAGCAGATGCAGACCCCACCTCTTTACAGACATTTTAAAGGTAATTGTAGAGGGTGAGAAGCTTTCCTGTCAGCCTCCTCCAGGCTGAACAGCCCCAGATCCCACAGCTTCTCCTCATAAAACATAGTCTCCAAAGCCTTCATCAGCTTCATTGCCCTTCTTTGGACATGTTCTAGTAGCTCAATGTGCTTTCTGCTCATCTGTGTGACAGAATATGTTGAAGTTGTTTTGAAAATAATTGCAATGGGATATTTTGGTTTTTAAAAACATAAGAACAGATAATTTGGGGCCAACATTATAATGTTCTAGAATTTTCATTTTATGAAATCTTTCAGGGCAGGAGATGAGCATGAATGGGGAGCAAATGGTTTCAGAGAAATAGTAGGGGGGAAATAAGAAATCAAGGTGTCTGAAGGCCAAATTTTGTCCTACCAAAAGAGGCAGGACATGGGTGGGCCAGATATCTGCTCTCCACAGTTCTCACAGAGAAGAAATGATCCCCTTTCTCTCATTAAGTTCACAAAAGCAAGATTCCCAAGAACTGCAGCATGAAGACCAGGAATTAGGACAAGAGAAGTGGGGAAACAGTGGCCTCTTCAGTCTTGCCTTTTCCCAGGCTAAGAGAGGTCAAGATACATCCACTGAGATGTCTGTACTAAAATTTCTGCTATTTTGTTTCACTTTTTTAGTGTTGTTCAGACAGAATCATCTAAGGTAGCTCTGAACTAATTTTGATGGAGATTCTTCTCATGGCAGGACTGCTTTTCTGAAAAGATGAACAGAGGCCTCAAGAGAGGTACAGTTTGCTTTCTATATACTTGCAATTGAAAAACTCTGTGTGGAGTGCTACAATAATTCATTTGTAGACTTAAGAATTGACATTACAAGACTTCCTTTTTTTTGGTTTATTTAGCAGGTTTTCTTTATCATACATTGAAAAGTAATTTGCCAGTTAGAATAAGAGTTGTATTTCAAAACAGGAAGATACTTTTGAGAACAGAAAGCAAACTGTCAAGTGGGTCATATAGAAATGATGGTAAAACTAACAGTTTCGATGCAGAACAAAAAACTACTAGACATTTTGCAAGATGATAGGTTCATTAATAATTTTTTTGTTTTGTTTTGATAGAACTGTTGCCAAAAAACAGCAACAAAAGTGTTGGAAATGCCTTGCTAAACCACGTATGTTCTCCACTGTCTTGTGCAAGCTCGACTGCATATGTCTCAAGCAAGTTTCCATCACTTCTCTTTGGAGATATTTCTACAGTCTAGTGGAATTAATTATTAGGAAACTTTGCTAAATGCTCATTTGGTCAGTTTTAACACATTAGACATGCTACTGCATCACCATAATGATCACATTTCTTCCTAGTTTTCCAGTCTTCAGTTATTTGTAGATGACCAGGACTCTACAGTTTTGACAGAGATGAGGTAGCATTAAGATCCTTTTATTTTTCACTATTTTTTTCAGGACACCTACTACAGACATTTTCACTGATTTGCTATGAGAGAGTTTGTTGGATTTTTTTGATATCCTAATTCTTTTCTGTGCTTGTCTCATTTCACCTGAAAGGTACTAGCATCAGATCTCAATTACAGCAATGAGTATTTCTGATTAGCTCAGTCAACTTTTCTCTTTCCTGCTGAAGAGGCCTGTTAAGACTTCTATAATATGTTCTGAAAGACTGAGACAGCTTGACATTTTTGCTTTCAAAATGTTCTGTGCTGTTGGCAGCAATAAGGGTTATTATTAAAAATAAAATGTCATCTAATATTTTACATTGCAAGATTTCACATTTCAAGAGCTTTTAATTATTTTCTGTTGCAGGAAACATTAAAACTATGAATAAGACCTTCTTTCTACCTGGGTCTAAAATGTTCCCCCGCACTTAATATGCTCATTGTGTGCAGCCTGTCCCACAAGGGAACTCTTCCATGGTCTGTCATGCTTGGAGGGGTAGGAAGAGCAATAATTTTCTTCTTCTCCATTTTATAATATACTGAAGAAAATACTCTCAAGTGTCATGTCCAGAGACATGTTTCTTGATGGATAGCTCGAGTTTTCTGAGAGACCTGTCTTTCCAAAGGCCTTTTGAATGTACAAAAATTTAGCTTTGTTTGGTTCAGAAATCAGTAGCCTGTTTAGCCACTGTAGAGAAGCTGCATGACTTACACTTTCGAAGTATTTTCTCATTCAACCCTTAGAAATTATATTTATGTGGCATTACTTAATGGAGCTTTGGCCTCTCACTCTTCTTTCATCCATCTTGACATCCACAGACTAGTTCCTCAGCACCTCTCACGTGTAAGGCACTTAGTTTAAAAATAAAAAATGTTTGGGTTTGGGCTTCTTACCTATAAAATGCAATAGTGATTTGAATCTCTGAAACTTTCAGGTATGATGCAAAATGGAAAGTATAATTCTGTGCGTAGTTAATTCATGGAATCACCGAATCATTGGAATTGGAAGGGAATAGTAAAGAAGTTTTTCCAAGGAACTTCCTGATTCATTATTAAATTTAAAAATAAAAAAATAGAATTAAAACTGTGCTATTTTTGCTTTTAATGGAGACAAATATAGAAAGACAGAGCCTTATTTTCTGCATAAGTTATTCTGTGTTAATCAGGTAGATATATTTTAATGCTTAAAGAGTTTAGAGTGCGTGCGTGCGTGTGTTTGTGTGTATAAAATGCTATACTGAAAACAGAGGAGCCAAGCAAAGAAGAAACAATGGCATGCCACTTTTCAGAAAATGCAAAGAAATAAGACTTCAATGATGGCATTTGGGTGGAGAATGCAAGCAATAAGGTTTCACCTACTTCTTGAAAACACTGCCATATGGGAGTTACCAGCAAAGTTTAAGAGTCATTGAAAAGGAAAACCTTGTCAGTTTCTAATTTATGAGCTATGCTTTGTAATCCATAGAGAACATGCTTTCCATATACTGCACCTTCCTTTTTCTTCTGGCAGCTACCTGTCCTTTTAGAAGTGTTAAAGCCCCATTAAATTCACATATATTCTTTCCTTATGAGCTCATGCAATGGGAATCATGAATCAAGTATGACCTGCTGATAGGGGGTGTGAAGTTGTCTTTCTACTGAAATATGAGACTTAGTTCGAACGACATTAAAGGCTATTTTCTACTCCTTTCATTCACAATGAGTGTTTGTCATTTTCAGTATCTGTGCATATGTGTTTCAATTAAGGTATGTTCTAACAGTTTCCTTGAAGGATTTTTCTATGATAGAGTGTACTTCAGGAGCTCATTCTTAAATTTGTCCCATTCTAATTTGCAACTTCCTTTTGAAGTCCTCATTACTTCCTTTTCTCCTTTTTGCTTCATTTTTATTATTTAAATGTGTGTTGGCTGCTGGTTTTTTAATCCTTGTCTCATTTCCTAATTCTCCTGCCCTATTCTCATGTGATTCAAGATGTACATGCTCTACAGTGGTTCATGAAGTACAGGAGGACACAACTGAGTCTTTCAGTCTTGATTCATTATAAAGCTTGAATGGAAGGTAGAACAGCATTAGTCCAGACAAATACTTGTCCCACCTACACTTAGACTGTGCTTTTTCTAGGCCAAGGCACAGGTCTTACCATCCATGCTTACAAATTTACAAAATACTGCTAGTCTCCAGAACTAATTCATATCCTTCCTCTGGACATTTTTTTACTTCCAGAGGATGCTGTGGAATTCAGAAGAGATTTTTGCAGGTACAAGGAGTAGTTCCCAAGGATGTAGCCACAGACTCAGAACACCAACTGTAAGCCTTTTATGCCAATGTCCCTGTGTTCTGTTTAACTAGTGTTAAGCACATGTACCATGCTTTACAATCAGGAATCAAATGGTGAATCCTTAATCAGAACTGTTCATCACATTTTTTAATTGTGTTTATGCAGAAAAACCAGGCAGCTTTCCATAGTAATTTAATCTCTTATGAACTCACTAGTTTTAACAGAAATAGGCCAGAGCAGAGTAAGAATCATAGAATCACAGAATGTTTTAGGTTGGAAGAGACCTCCGAGATCATCCAGTCCAACCTTTGACCAACATCATAATCTAACTACTAAACCATGTCCTTCAGGACCAGGTCCAAATGCCTTTTAAATGCCTCCAGGGATGGTGACTCCACCACTGCCCTGGGCAGGTCATTCCAATGCCTGACAACCCCCTCAGTAAAAAAATGAGAATAAACAAGCTGGGATTTCTCTCTAGAGTAGAAAGTCTAGCTCTGGCAGTTGAGGTTACTCTATAAAATACTTGTTTAGTTAAGACTGACAAACTTACTGAAGTTCTACATTATAAAAAACTACAAAGAGGAAGAGGTGCTACGGGCATAAACAGTTTTTCACCGATGTCAGTTTCAAAAGCACTGTCACTGACACATGCACTGAAAGATGAGTCAAGATAAAGAACAGGTGAAAAAAGAGCATCCATGATTTAACAAAGTACTTGACTATTCAAGTCGAAGATGGAAGCAATTTCTGTTGCTGCTTATTTTTATGATCCACACAATTTCCATTGAATCTAAAGACACAGAGCGGATCTTATTTTTGTTAGGCACTTTAAAAACTTTTAGAAAGAAGCCGAAAGGAGAGGCCTCACCAATTGTCTATCATTGCTGGAAAGGATCAAAAAAAAACCAAAACATGTTCCTGGACTGTTTACAGTCATGTCTTGTGATTACCTAGGCCACTGTACTTCACTTTGATAATCTGGACTCAGTGAATCTTCCTAAGTCCACTGTTTACTGGAGTAGTAATTCCATAGGTTTCCTTAGTGTTCACCACTTTCATTACCCTTAGTGACAGCAGGCATGCTGACAATTTTCTTGGATGGATTTGCATGGATTGGTATCCCCTTTTTCACTTCCTGCAGGTAAGTCACACTGGAGAATTGCCATCTCCAGTGTCATAGCAGTATGTTACCAACTATGATCTTTATTTTATTCTCCTTATCAGTTGTTATGAATTATCCTGCCTTCTTGTCTCCCATGATTTTCAAAGGACTGCCATAAAAGCAATAAGCTACCGCAATATGTAGCTCCCAGAAACTGCTAAACAAGATTGGAGTGTTACTAACTTTTGAGAATATGTGGGTGATATGGGAGGAAATTATCCTGGGATATAAATCCTCTTGAACATGATGTTTTAAGGGAGTTACAAATGACAAGGAGTCACAGTATCTGCTCTGTTCAAGAAAAAACAGTAGTGGTTTAACTTCAGTCTCATTGTCTCTAGTTTCTTATGCAAGGAAGCTTGGTTTTGCCTAAATTTTTCATCGTTTAAAATTATTTTTATCACATAATTAAGCAAGTCTTTTTTGTTCCACAGCTATGTTTGTATTACTGTATCTAGAACTATTCCTTAACAGCCCAGCTCACCCTTCAGATAGAGAGGCACAGATCCCGGTGAAGTCAACAGGAGCTGCACTTGGATATTTGAGAGCAGGTTTGGGGCCTTTAGCTTTAACACAAACAAATATATTATATTTTTGAAAATTATATTAGCAAATAACTAACATTTCCCCAGTGCAGTTTATTCTGTTTGTTCTGTATTAGTTGTTTTTTTTCAGGAAATGTTTACAAGTCGAGTCACACATCCTATCTGATTGATTAATTATAAGTATGAAAGATAAATGCCTTGGAATTAGGCAGCAGAGTCTAAAAGTGCCTTTCAGAATTCATTCAAATTTGTGGGTTTTTATGTGGAGAGCAATTTAGCTTTAAAATTTTGTTACCTGTAATAAATCAAACTAAGTTTCCAAAGACCCTTTTGTTTAGCATGGGGTTTAAAATGAAGCATAAGCTAATTCTTCCTCTGCCTATAAAAAAATGCAAATTATTCATGCTACCTGTGCTTAGTGACCTGCAGATGAACCCTCTGAAACCACAAATGACCTACGACAGCACCAATAATAACAGTCCACTACTAAGCTGTGTGCACAAGTGTCTAAATTAATCTTTCAAAACTATAATTACAGGTAATGTTACATTTAGTTTGTCTGCAGCAGATGATTTGTTGGTAAATATGACATTTTGATCAGTCTGAGAAAAATCCATAAATTGGAGCTTTCTGATATTAGAGAATCAAAAGATATATCTTAACTTTTTGTTGTATGCTTTGATTGTCAGAGCAATTCTCTGGCTCTACCCTCTGGTATGTAGGATCTATTTTAACTTACTGCCATTAGATTCTTCTCTTGCATTTCATTACACACAACATTAATACATTCCCAGAGGTACAAATAATTTTCCCCTACATGCTGCTTGACACCTTAAAAGATATTTCTCTTTTATCACTTAAATTCTTTAATTTTCTCAATTAGTTCTTGAGAAAAGAAAGTAAATTAAAACCCTCCCACATTTACTTTCTCTAAGGGTGAAAGGAAGTTTGTTGGTTTTTTTTTTCATTTATTTTTCTTTAATATGTGTTAAAAAAAAAGAACAAAAACTCCCTATGAGGATATGGAAGATAGAAAAATACTTTACTACAAAACTTAGATCTGTTTGGTTATGTTGCCGCCACATTCAGAGAAAATACAAATTATTTTGATTTACTGACAAAAACCTAAATTAGGTCCTATAAAATTGGAAATCAGCTGCTGTAACTTAATGATTTTACTCTTGCAACCATTTCTAGCACTCCTGTTTTAATCCTCTAGCACGATGTGGACCCCCATCCCACTGCCTCAGGTGGCAGCTGTGTTCAATGTTACAGGATGTGACTATGGCTGTGTTCATGTCCCTGCCTCCTCAGTCTCCAGTGCTGCTGCAAAAATTGTCATCCCATCTGCATGTCTCTCCCTCTTCTCTCTCTCTTCACTTTTAAACAGCTCATCCTTTGACTTCCCAATACAGGCCCTGGAAACTAAACATTTGTAGTTATGCCATATTATTTTGAGTAAGTCTTTACAGTGCGTCACTTGCACGGGTGTAATGTTTCCTACAAAGGTTGTAAAGATATTGTCAGTTTACTCTTTATATCTTTTGGGAGCTCTGGAGGAAACACAACAGCAGATTTTTGTATCACCTGTGATATTTTGGGATATGACTGGTTATAGGAGGCTGCTAAAGTACTTACAAGGCAACTTTTGCAAGTTGCTGCAGTTTCATTTTAAGCCTGCAATGAATCACATTTGGGAAAACTCACAATTTGGAGATGAACTGATCTGGAAGGTGGTCCTTCTGATATGCATGAAGAAGTATAACAAAGGTCACATTATAACTGCTTAATGATAATCATTATTAATCTGTTGCTCATTTTGCTTCTGTTACAGCAATGAACCAACACCATAGTGTGCAAATCCATCTTCAAATAGTAGTGAAATAACTGTCTGCTTTTCAGTTCAGCAATAAAAAGCATCACTGTTGACTTCTATGCCTTTTCAGTTTTATCATCTTTCCTAGCACACTTGCCTGTACAAGACTATAAATTGTTACTTAGCAGCTTATTCTGAATAAAGTTCCTGGAATTCCACACAGTCTGGCAATTGTGTGTATTATTATAAATTTCAGATATTTAATTTTACAGTATAATTTTTTTTAAACCTTAAAATATGAAAGCATTTTATTCATTTAGATGACATGTATCTTTTCATGAAATTATTAGAGAATGCTGACCATTGGACAGCATTTATATAAATGTCCAATTTATATAAATTGGACATTTATAATTACACATCAGAAATTTACCTACTTTCTTGCACTAATTGTATGTACTTCCTGTTGATAATCAGTTCAGTAGTATAGAGTGTTGATAATTTTTTTTTCATCTGATTAGGAGACAGACGTGCATATCCACTCCACTCCCCTTTTCCTTCAGCTAGTTTTTATAGTCTCTAGTATTATGAAATTGACACATACCACATGGGAATGTACGTAGCATTAGATGCCTCAAACAGGAATGAAATAGATGGATCCATCAAAACTTATAAAGAGAGAATTCTTCTTAATTGTCTTAGCTCCTCCTCTGAATGTTAATATACTTTTTTTAATGGCAGGAAAAGTAATGCAGAAAGAATAAGAATCAATCTACACACCAAAACAAAACAGTCAGGATATCTACGTGTTTCTGGGATCTGGCAAAAGATCCAAGAGTTTCCACAGGCTTCTTGGGGTCTGGACAGATGCCTGGAGGATCTTGTACTAATACGTTTGGAAAAGACTCAAGTCACATAGGTGGCCCAGTGAACGTGAGACATATTGAGTGCGTTATAAATCCTTGTGCTCAGGCTCACTTGTTGGTTTCTTTTATCCTGAATGCTTTCAGGGATCTAATAAATGCTGCAGATTGACTTCTGCTTGAGAATTCAGTATAGGTGTCCCAGTCTGTCACTAAAACAAGACAGCTGAATGAAGGCTGGGCTTTTTTGGCAAACCACAGTACAATTGCTAACTCTTTTGTTTAGACAGTTAATTAGAATCAAAGCATAACTAATTTAGTAGAATTGTCAGCAGTAGGATGACTGTCCTTATCATAAGCCATCTGCGTAGCTCATACATCATTATATCACAAGAGACACAAAGAAGTGACTTGTGGATGTTATCCTTACTGATGGGTGCCAAGGTATATTAAAAAAACAAGTCATGGTAGCTCTCCGTCTCCTTAGTATTAGATTTCAAAAACCACAGGCAATTCAAACAGCCCTCTGAGAGCAGGGGATTTTATTTTTTATTTTCCTTAGGATATCTATTACAATTTGGGTTTGTGTAGCTGTATAGCTACCCAAGGAACTATAAAATGTAGCCAAAGGACCGAGTAAGTCAAAATTACCATGTGAATGCTGTCACAATTCACTTTTATTTGTTGTATAAGTGCAGGTGGTGACTTATTCCATCACTGGAAACTCTTGCTTAAGATCTCAAAATTTAGAACATTTTTCCAGAGCCATCAACGTTTGACCCAAGCCCGCTCCCATTAAGAAAAGTCAAACAGAGGGGCAGACCTGAGCTTCCTTCCACAGATATCCAAAGTCAGGGCACTAAGGTCTGTTTAGACACTCAGGCGACCCTTGTAAATGTTCTGACCACCAAGCAGACTCTTCATGGGGAGCTTTGGACCAGGCTCAAGTGCAGAGCTTTAATGTAGAAATTGTCAGCTGAGCAGAAGTCAGCATCAGCCCCTGACGGTGCTGCCTTCCAACCCGCTGCTCAGGAAGGGCTGTGGGGACAAGCAGCTGCCTGGTTAAAAATGCAGCTGATGAAGTGCTGTAGATCCTTGACCTTGGGTGAACAGAGCTTCTCTGGTGTTTCTTGAGGAGCTGAGCCTTTTTGGAGGTGACACTCTATAATGGCAGTTAAAAAAAAAAAAAAAATTACTACCAGAATACCTACTGATTACAGACTGGTACAGAGATACTAGCTTTTTGAAAGAATTCCTGCTTGTGTTTTTAATAACATCAGCCTACAGAATGAGAATGTGTACTCTGCTAAGTTGTAATAACACTTAGGAATGTACTAGCCCACAAACTGAGCATCATAAAACTGTTGTTTTCACATTTTCCTAATAAAATACCATGGCACTGTAAATCTGTTTTTATTTTACTTGTAACAGCAGAAATGTGTTTATCATAAAATCAAATCATCTTTCAAAATATAGCCCATAGGACAGTGATTTAATTCATCCTGTTCAGGATCATGGTTTGTATTGCTCTAGTCCAAAAAAAATTGCATTATACTACTTCAAAACCTTTACTTTCAAAATGCATCATAAAATTCAGTACACATTCAGGTGTATACTGCTAACACTGCAGCTTGTCAAGGTGAATCAGAAACTTTTAATGAAGTTCAATTGCTACATGTGGAGTAAAGTACAACTATCTGTAATAATTGTAACAGGGGCCAGGTGTGAAATGGCAAACAGAACTGATAGGTCATGGAATAATTAAACATGTTCAAGTTTCAGCTTGCCAAACTTTCCTTTCATCCAAAGTGTCAAACATGCAGGTACTAGTTATTTCAGTTTAAAATTAGACTTCAGTATAAAAATCATGAGGTTGTAATAATTGAGTTCCTTCAAAAAAGGCCATTCTATTGCACTATTCTGTGATAAAATTATGTACTAGCAATATATCTTTATAGCAATATTAATGTCTGTAAATTTGCAATGAAGACATTCAGCTGATTAGATGTATGAGAGCAGTCTTTGATAGCTCATATCAAAATTTCACATCCATGTAGAATATTCAGCAATAAAGCATATCAAATTGGGAAAGAATACAAACTCCCTGTGAGTCACAACATAAATGTTCTTTTATAATTAATGACAAAGAAAGCTTTTTGGAAAATGATGGGACTCGCTGTCATATTGAAACAGAAGGCACCATGCAATAAACTGTTATTTTCTAATTTTCTCGTCTTCCTGGTGTGGTTTCTGAAGTACAAAGAGTATGGGTTTGTGGATATAATGTAAATTGTGAAGGGGGAATACTGTAATTGTAAGAAAAAAGAGCCAGAAGTATCTGTATTAATAGAATTTTTTTTATCTGTGCACTTGATTCTTCACTTGAGAGGGCAACAGTTTCATCTTATTCCACTTGAGAGGACTGATCCCTTCATAGTAAGTACCCACTACACTATGAGAAATTGGATACCAACATCAAAAAAATACTCTTCGTGGCTCTGCTGTTCCCTCCTGGGAAGTATCTAAACCAATTTGAATGGAGAGCTGGAAGTGGGAGAATCATCCCAAAGACAAGAGGAAAAACACACAACACACTTGAGGAAATCAGAAAAGAAGGAAGCTTAACTAGCCCCTGCACTGAGGCAGCCTCTCATGTTTTCATTATCGTCTACTCATCTCATATACCTCTGCCAGAAAGGTTACACTGTGGGATTTTTTTCTAGAACGAACCAGGCTCTGATGAGATTGCCTCAACCTGATTAAGAATCCAAGCATACAAAATATGATTTAGGATACAAACTGAGACATGTTGATACAAAATTTAAGATAAAATTACATTACAGCAGCTCAGTCTGAAAGAATCCATGTTGCTCTTTTGTATAAAACATATTGTACCAGACTCTCAGTGGGGATACCTTTTCATAGGTTGTTCTCTATCACAGAGAGCTGCACGAATCTACACCAGGGGAAGATCTTGCCTAATATTGATTTTCTTCATGGCATCCCAGCTAGGGATTTAATACAGGATTAATTGTGTATTTCCTCTCTTACTGTTTATACTGCATTCTCTGTGTATTCTTGAGATACCTGTAGACAACTGAAACAGAGGTTATGCATTGATCAATACTAGAAATGGAAAAAAGGGAAAAAATCTAGTCAGACAGTGTCAGCCAAGGTGGTAGATACATCTTTGAGAAAAAAGACACGTTTCAAGGGAGCTCAAAATGGTGAGAAAGGTTTGTGAGCATCGATGACCTCTAAATCTCTGCAACTGTTTACTCCAAACAATCTTTAAAATGGGGCATTTCACTGATGAAAACCTCTAAACAGAGGATACAGTCAAACAGGAAGACAGCCCTTGGACTGAAGAAGATTGCTAAAGAATAAATCCAGAACTTGTCGTAAAAGTGGCTGCCAATATATCCTCCAAGGTATGAGTTCCCTTTTTTAAAAGTTTTCCTTTTTTTCCAGCCACCATTTTATGAAAGTATCTCAGGATATTTCAGAAATGCACAAATCTGCCTCTCTAGTTCAAGCACTCTGGTTACTTAATATTCAGTGGAAGTTACTGGAGGTCTGCCATTGGTAAATTCTGGTAACTGCTTGGGAATAGAGCACACACATGGTTACTTAAAATTAACAGTTTAAAAAAAAAATCTATACCAAATATCTCACAAAAATCTATAACTAGTTAGCAATATCAATGAGGCTGCTTAAGTTCCCAATAAACTTCCAGCATTTCCCTGGATACGTTGCAGATTTGGTCCCCTCATCATGTACTTGAATAACTTAGCAAGAGTTTAAAGGGATGGTGTATCATAGGGGGTAGAATTCCACTTGGGAATTTAGCCCATAGAGGAAAGAGTCCTCAGATCTCAGAGCAGGAATCACCAGGAGCTATATAGAGGCCTTTTCAAGTCAGTTTTAAAGTTTGGAAAATAACATTTTCTTTATTCATCTTTATGCTAAAAAAATAAAAATAAAAATAAAAAAATAGAAAATCACAGTTTAAAGCTGAAAAATTTAAGTAAACCATTTTCTATTTAATTGAAACTTATATCATGAATTCCATTTTCTAGTCTGCTCTCGTGACCAGTGAACCTAATGTAATTAGATCAATTTTCTGTTCAGTAGCAAAGAACTATAATTGAACTAAGTGATAGGTTTGCATGCTTAAAAGAAAGGTCTGTACAATGGAGGAAAACCTTTGTTTCTCTTTTGCAGGGCTTGACAGGAGAAATGGACTCATATTTATCACAGATTTAATATCTGGATTTAAGTGAGAAAGACAAAGATCCTTTCAACAATTTAAAACACATTGGCAATAATCATAATAGGTCTGAAAAGGTATGATAATATTTAACATTTAACATAACATTCTGCTTTTGTGACAGAAAAGCAGGGATGGTCAACAAACAGAAGTAATGGTCCCATTTTAGTAACTGTTAGCTGAACGGATTGTAAAGAACCCAGAAATTAAAGCTAAAATTGAAAAGAGGAGTTGACTCCAAAAAATATGGTTTGTCCATATGCCAGAGTAAAGAGAACTGCAGGTCATCTAATTAATAACAATAGGAATGCCTAAGTGGATACGTGCTATGAGTCTTTAAAAATTCAACCAGTTTACCTGGTTATCCATGTCTGCTAGGAAATATGTTGTTGGGTAATCTGCATTGATTCTCTGAAGTACTTAGTGGGTTCTCCTCTCTCTGGTGACCAGAAACAGAACATGAGGGAACAGAATGAAGCTGCATCAGCAGAAGTTCAGACTGGACATCAGGAAATGGTTTTTCACCGAGAAGGTGGCCAGGCATTGAAACAGGCAGTGGGGAAGTGGTCATTGCACCAAGACTGTCAGAGCTCATCTGGATGATGTTCTTAGTCGTGTGGTTTAGTGCTAGGTAGTTGGACTCAGTGGTCCTTATGGGTCCCTTTCAATTCAAAATACTCTATGATTCCATTATTTTGTAGCTCAGACTCATACTTCTGCATGCTGATGCTTCTCTAAACTGATATCCCTTTCCTTCTCTTTTTTTTTTACCTCACTGAGAATTCAAAATATTTTTTTTCTTCATGAAAAAATAATTACAATGTTTGGAAATTGTGGCTATATAAAACTTTAATGGCTGCTAAAGGTCCTTCCTTGATTCAATATTTTTGTTTTTTCTTTGCACTACACAAGACCTCTTTCCCTTTCCCATCTTGTCATCTGTTAAATTGAATGGGAAAGCCCTTTCTTCTGGATAGTGCATGAGAAATTCCTCAGAGACACAGATACAGACCACCTGTAAACACCGGAATGGTCCTTATGGTTTCTATCCATTGTAAGATTTCCTTTTGGTGACAGCAGCCTTAGACTCTCTCATAGAGAACTCTTGGCTCTAAAAAGCCACACACAACTCTGCTCCAGTCTCTCAGTCTCCAGCAGCATATACACCATTACTATGAAAATATTGCCTTGACTTCTCCTCATGGGTCTATCATTGGACTGAGTGTTTTAGCCATGTAAATTCCCCCTTGTCCTCTGGAAAAGCATATAGTGGTCTGTCTCCTATTACTTATATTACTTATAGGTACTAAGTTCATTACTCTGATGTTCCATGGGAACACTGTCCCATTGTCCTGACCTGCTGGATACAACCAGTTCCCCATCCATTACTGAATCTCCAGGCACTACTGCAATATAAATAATATATAAATACTGTGAAGAAAAGCAACAAACCAATTTTCTCTTCTGAGAAGGAAGCACAGTACAGCTGGCAATGTACCATTTAAATTACTGGAGTTTAACTTAGCTAAAATTGATATTGCACGGAAAAGTACTGGCCCCAAAGTTTCTACATCTGTTTTTAACCTTATCTTTATTTATAGTTTGGGAAACAATCTTTAGTGAGTCTGATATGGTGTGATTTTTACTTCATATTTGTAAGGAAATATGGCTGAAGGATGTGATTGTGCTTAATGCACACTGCCCTCAATATATGGTCAGTATTGCAGGTAATGGAAGAGTGTTAGGCACTTTCTTTGACATGGATTGTACAGTGCTAGAGCAGTCTAAACTGTGGGGGGAAAAAAAAAAAAAAAAAAAAAAAAAAAAAAAAAAAAAAAAAAAAAAAAAAAAAAAAAAAGTAACCTTGGGACTGAATCTGAACTGTTGTGTTTTATTTTGGCCTAAAAAAAGTGTTTTGATATTAGGTGGGTCTGTGGAAAAGAAGGGAAGGGAAGGGAAGGGAAGGGAAGGGAAAAGGGAGCCACCTGTTAACCTCAAAATAAAGAGGTCAGATCATAAAGAAAGAGTATGCTAATGGAAGAAGTTTACATCTAAAGAACATGTTTGCTAATTTCAAAATATGAGTGAGTACTATCTAAATAGGAATTAAAAAATTAAGTGTTCTGATATGGAAAGGAGGCTGATAGAGAAAAAAATCAGTTGAAAAAATAAGAAAACCTTACTTATAAGACGTCTGCCTTTGTACTCTCTTCCTACAGCTAGTCCAAAGTTCAATATTTTAAAAGTATTCAATAAAGAAATCTAAACTGTAAACATGGGTGTAAATATTTTTTGAAAAGGGAGAAAAATCCAAACCATAGATGTATCCATGTTATGGATGTTGTCTCTATTCTTTTGAGTCTGAATTATTTCTTTCAAGAATGTGCATAAAAGAGTGGTTTTCAGATTTTAAAAATGTAGTTCATAGCACAGGAGGCTAATTACATCTTGTTTGTTTTAATATTAGGCTGAATTTTCATCATCTCTGTAAATTATGTACTCCTCCCATTGGCTAACTTCCCACCACATCACCTTAAGTATAATTTTTTCCTGTCCTTTATTTAGACTTGATTCAAAATACACTTTGATACATGTAGGCAGTAGTTTCATAAAGATCATGGGGAAAGTTCAAGTGAACTACTGTTAGGGATAAAATGTTTAAGGAAAGTATTTTGAAATGGGAAGGACTCTGCCTAAAAGCCAGACTATATTGAACTGTGAGGAGCAACAATTTCCATTAGAAAAGGAGAATTCCAAGTGTTGGAACTCAGAGTTCAGTCTCAGCTTTATTATTCCTCTACTCCCTTGGTTTCAAGAGGAACTGAACCATTTGACCTCGCATCTTCTTCAGCTATTTAGAGAGTGGAAGGTTCTTTTTTGTGCTTTTGATTCAGCTTCTCTATATACATTTTCATTTCTTTAGATTACAGTCTGTTTAAAGGAGGAGAAATCTGTGTTGAACTTTAGATTTTGTTGGCTGATACTTCATTACTATAATGAAATATGACTCATGGCATCTTTCAGCCAATACTTTTAACTATATGCATGAAAGTCTACTTTAAACACATATTGTGTCTATTATGTCTTTCAGTCTTGTCTTTCTGGCTCTCATTATTATTTTTCTTTATAGTTTACAAATAGAACTGACAAAAGAATATAATGACATTGCAAACATCTTGTGCAAGATGTTGTATAAGCTTCTGCTCATTGCCATCCATTGCCAACCTTTTCCTGTGCACAAACTGCTTTATAATTCAAATTGAGATGAAACACACTATGGAAATAAAAGGGGAAAGCCTAGAGAACTAAACCTGTTATTAGAGCTTGCCTTCATATTGCAAACAAGTACTGAGGAGAATAATTTAACCACTTCTGTAAGACAAATTAATAGACACCAGTCAAACTGCTTGAAAGTTGCTGTATCTGAACATTTTCCAACAAAGCTTATTATTTTTAAGGTAACTTTCCACAATATGCAAAGTGTAAATAAGGTTGGAAAACCTTTTTTTGAGAAATCTTTGATCATTATTTGATTGTGAGTCACATACAGTATATGATAACCCCTTTTGATTAGTCACGTGAGCTGGTTCTCCATACTGATTAGATATTAATAACTCATTAAAATTAATTTCAATGGGCTCATAAAATAGTTTGGGTTGGAAGAAACCTCAGTAGGTCACGTGGTCATGACTCTTACTCAGAGCTTTTTCTATACAAACACTCCTGAACAGAAACTCAAAATGCAGTTTTCATTATTATATATTTTAAACTATTTTTGTAAACATGTCTGCAATACTCTCCTGGTCATAACATAAGTATTGAGGCACATATTGGCAAAACTGAAATTGAAACATAATTATTTAAAGAATTAGATAAATGTTTGTGGAGAATGCCTTTCTATATCTGCTTAACTAGTTACTGCCTTATTTTTCGTCTCTAAAATGAGTAAACTCTTCATTTTAAAAACTGGCTCATGAGTGTTTTTTCTGGCTCATGAGTGTTTTTGAGTGTCTCATTTGTGACAGAAGAGTAAAATTATTTTTGCTTGAAAAGTGAGATTAAAAATCTACCAAAACATGGAAAGGTGATGCTGACCTGAGCAATAATAAGTACACAAGAACTGATTAGTTCATTTCTGGCTATGCTCCATTTAACTGTTTTCTGCTTGAAACAGCTTTTAAGAACTGCACGAACATGAAAAATTCCTAAGATAAGATGGTCATTCACTTAGCTCACTGTGCCTTCTCCATTTTGTGTCTGCCCTTGTGCCCCTCTACCCTCATTTTAATTCACTGCTCCCTGACTTCTGCTTTTCATGCCATTTTGCATGCACTGCTAGGGATATGAGAGGGAATGAGAGACAGAAATGATTACCTTTAACAGAATTCCCTATGCAGTGTTCCTTTTTTGACTTCAGTTTTGTTCAGTGAATTTATTTACAGTGGAAGCTGATTGGCAGGTTGATTGAAGAAACCTAAATTTGCAATGCACAGTAGGTAATCAAACATCATTTTCAACCCACCAAGAATTTCAGGAGAGAGCATTTGTAGAAACTTAGTATTACCTCCTGGTATAAAAAAGGCACACAATTATCTAAAACCAACTAAAAAGACCAGTTTTGTTGTAGAAAGTTTTAAAACCCCAATTTTATTTTATTTTTTCCATGTTTGAGATTCTTTTGATATTTATTTTAGTTTTTTATCTCAAGGAGTCTCAAGCTGGCTGATAAATCTCTTCACTCAGTAACCATTTTAGTTTTCTCACTTGAAAAAACCTTTATTTAACACAACATAAGTTTTGGGGTTTTTTTAAGAATGAGAAGCTTGACACTACAGACAATATGGGAAAACCCTCTTGCTTTAGAAGTTGATACTTTTAAAAAATTGTTTCAGCTTCCAATTGCTTGTGTTCATCAGCAGCATCTTTTTTTTCAGGTTTTGTACCTAGAAGTTACCTAGGCTTGAGATTTTTCAAAGTAAACAGGATTTCTGAGCTGAAAGCTCTTCTCAGGCCTAATGAATTTTATTTATTTGCTTTAGATTTGATAATCTCATCCAAGATCACTGAGTCCTTGGGGAAGGTGACTGTCTGTAACAATATTTTTTCCCAACAACAAATAGTCACAAAACTCATGAAACTCCCAGTAAATTCATGAAAAAATTCCCAACTCATTAATCATATCTTATTTTGCTGATTTTTTTGGTCAGCTGTAGTGTAAATGATACAACTCCCTGAGTATGTGATACATCAGCCTGTTCTCTGATTACTTTTCTTCATTTGCTGTACAATAGGGCCCAAAGGACTGGAGATCCAAATCACTTTGTCATAAGAGCTGTATGTCCCCCTACAAGACACAACCTCCACTGAAAGGACTCTCATTGTAAGTGATAAAGGCAGCCCAGGGAAATATTTATATCCCACGTTTTACTTACAAAGAATGGAGTAGAGGGAGAGTAAGTGATTTGGCCAAAGCTCCCCAGGAAATCTGAGTCCAGAAGTCCTCAGCTTTAATCCACAAAACTATCTTTCCTCTGCTAGGAAACAGATGTTAAATTGGATGTTAATTTTGCCATGAAAATTTTTTAAAGAGCTCTGAAAGGCGAACAGTGTCCAAGAATGATTACTTAGCAAGCTACCAGCTCTGCAGTCTTGCATCTGAGAAGTAATTCATTCCATCTTTGCTGGCAGGCTTTTAAAGGCCTTTTATTTTCTCTCACTGATTAATATAACAATCTATTTTGTAAGATATGTGGTCTGATAGGGGATATCATTTATTTGTTTCAATGGTAGCTTTTTGCAACAAAATGTACAAAGCTTTTAAGGGTTGGGGATTGAAGCTTCTGATGTCAAAGATAAATGTTAGGATTATAAATACAGATCCTCTAAAGTATTGTAAGTACCGTAATCAGTAACAGAAATTCACATTTTTCACTTGCCTTCCTTGAAGTGCTGAAAGTTTTTCCTTTTAAAAACCACAGTGACATATATTATCAGTCAATATTAACAACTGAGCCAGATATAAAATATAAGTTAATCACATAATGTGTGTTGCATTATATGAAATTCCTGTTTAATGCTAGACTGCATCAGATTACGGGTTAACTTAGAGTACCACTTGGCCTTCCTCTCCTCCTCTTTTCTGCAATTCAAATCAGTCTTCTGGAAAATTGGCCTCGGTACCAATGACATGCTGCTGAACTTAAGAGATCTCAAGAATATCCTACCAGATTTCATTCGTTTGTTGTAGAATTGTTTCCATCTGAGGCCTAGATATAAAGTTGGAAAATGTAAAGACTATTCCCTCTCACCCTGCCTGACTTCAAAATATTGGCCAATAAAACTCTTCATCAATGCAGTACAGATTGGATCAAAACATTGGAATTATTTCTGGTTTTGTGGGTGCAGGAATTAGAGGCATTTATTGAAAGTTTAATGTACTCCCTAACAATCCATGGAGTAAATATATACTTTAAAATCAAGAGAAAGTTAACACTGAGCGTAATAGAATAGAAGAGAAGAGTAGATTCTGGAAAAACATATTAGTCACGCGGGGCCAGATCTGTGAAAGAGCACAGTTACACACATTTGCAAGAGCTTCATTTGTGTGCAAAGTCTCAGTGTGTTAGCATAACCCCTGGCTTGAGTCCACAGAGCTGTTTTACTCAACTTGAGTAGCTGAACTGGGAACATTATCACTATTAGCTCCTCTGCACTCAGCAAAGGCAATGGTGATTGTATATCTACATCTGTACTTCATGCAAAAGTAAATTAATGTTCATTGATTTGCAGTCTATTGCTCTGTGACTCTGTGTCAAATGAAAATTGTTCTGGTACAGGTGTTATCTGTAATTATAGTGATAATAAGCTTATACTGGGGAACCAAGCGAAAAAAGCATAGGAGATGTAGTTTGATGGAGCTATGAAGGAAGAGGGCAGCAAGTTACTCCAGTGTTTTCAGTATGGCATTTTGGCTTGTATTTTCTGGACCTGTAAGAGCTCATCATTTGATACCACTGCCAAATATCTCCAACCTTTGTGTTAGACTTTAGTTCATAAATTTGTCTGTGAGTGTCTGTTTCTCTGCATCCACTGTTGGGAGTACATCACAAAACACTCATGACTTTAACAATAAAAACCTATTTAATACTGAGAGGCCTTTTACAATGAAAACTGGAACTCAATACATGTTGTCCCAGGTACTCTGAGATAATTGCCTACTTTGTTGTTCTTTTAAAATATATTTTTTTAATTTACATATATATATACATGTATATAATACAACTGTGTAGTCTTCCTGGTGTTCACACCACTTCTAAATGAAAAAGGCAATCTCTGCATCTCTGATTGGCAGTTATTTTTAATGCTCCTTTTGTCAGTAGCACTGATAGGCTCGTGACACAAAAATCTGCTAGAAATGAACACAAAGATCCCTTCTGTATCAGAGCATACTGACATCTTGTTTCACTACTGTGCATAACTTATATGCAAGCACTCTAAAGCTGAAGAGCAGCTGTGCTAGGACCTTTTTCAGAAACACCAGTGTTGTCTGCATTATCGAGTAGTGCAGCCCAACAGTGACTGCTTGTCAGTGCCAAGCACCTGATATCCACATTATACATGCTCCCTGTGTGGGAAATTGCCTTCCAGATAGTCTGATCCCACAGACTAAGAGTCACTTACAGCTGCAGTGTGCTAAGTGCATACTTAGTTCACCATTTTCAAGAGTATGCATATCTGCTCATTGCCTGTTGTTACAGGCATATTGCTGATGGCCTTAATCACAGTATAAGGTACCTCTAATGTTTTCCAAGGTACAGCTGAACTAGGCTTCTTAAAGAAGCTGCTTGTAGCCTCTGGTATGACTCATCTACACTCTTCCTTCCAGATGTAACAGCTCTTCCATCTTTTATGTACCCAAATACTGTTTACTTTGCCTTTTCATGCCTTGAATGTGAAATAATATTCAAGTGAGAGGTATGTGGTCTTTCGTTTTCCAAAGGATGCCTTCCAGAACCTTCATCATGTTTTGAAAATTAAGTGGTTTAAGTTTTCTTCCTTAATATTTTTTTCTGATTTTTTACTGATAGGGTAAATCTCATTTTCCCTCAGTATGGATAAACTTGTAGCTCTGAGTTTAATTCGTGTACTTCTTCCATTCTTCCATGTTAATTCTATTGATTTTGGAATTGGTGCAGCTAGTCCTACTTGATAACTATCTTGTTTGTTTTTATAATGATAAAATAGGGTCTCATTCACCTTCTGCTACAGGATCTCCATCAGCCTTATGATGAGTGCCTCCAGCTTGTGGTACTGCTATTGTCAATGCTATGTGATCACAGCTGGACCTGGTATTAACCACCAGGTAATACAGTTCATATGTCACTGCATTGGCTGACAGTGTTTGGCAAGGCACAGGCTGTTAGGTGTAGGTTGTCATGGGCTTTGATTTTGAGTGCTATATGAATCATGGGGTCACAGCACAATTTAGGCTGGAAGGGACCTCTGGAGCTCACTTGACCCAACTTGCAATTCAAAGCAGAGTATCTCACTACAATTTATTTTTCTTGAGGTGGCTTCTTCTGCTCAACAACTTTTTTGTTGTTGTTGGTTTGGTTTGGTTTTTCCCCTAACTTCACTTCTGAAGGGATGAGATCCCAGTAACGAGCCTGCTCATAGAGTTTGGGGGATACAGGTACCTGAAACTTTAAGACTAACTCGTAATTTGTAAATTGAGTGCCTTCTAAGAAAATAATATTTTATCCTTTTTAGTGTAGCTTTAGTATCAAGTTCTGTAACAGTTTCACAGATAACTGTGCAAATTTTCTGAGAAAAACTGAAAGCTACTAAAATATTCAAGTAAAACACTGATATGAAACTATTTTTTTTTTTTTTAAGCAATGACTGGTTTAAAGATACAAATCAATCAGATATTTAAACTTTCTCCAGTTGTATTGTGAATATTGATTCCAATCATATGATGACACTTTTAACTGCTTAGTTCTTATACTGGGGTCGTATCCTTAATTCATCTTGATCTCTTGTTCAAAGTTCGCTCCTGGACAAAAATTTCTGGTGGACATTAGCTTCATTCAGTTTCTAAATATAATGAATCCACTCTTTTCAATATAAAGTCTTCTAATAATAAATAATCAACCTCCTGGGAGTAGATTGAAGCTTTCTGAGGATACAACTATTCTGAAGCCTTGTTCTTGCTTGTTTAACTCTTGAGCTGATTCATACTGCAGAAGGGAAACTGAAGACCCTGTTCACCTAACAGCATCACTGTAATAACCCTGGGAAACAGAAGTAATAGACAGCCTTATCTACACCATGCTTTACTGGGGTAGGGGCAGGGAGATTCCTAGAAAGATAAAAGGGGCAGCTGCCTTCTCACTGTCATCAGTGAGGTGGGAAACAGGAGCAGTATAGGAGGCCGTATCTGTTTGCAAGAGAATGTCTGCCAGTTGGTAAGTACTTAGCAGGAAATACCCAGTAGCAAGAAAAGTTTAGTTAGAAATGAGAAATCTTTCTGGTATTTTGGGTGGATACAGACAGCAAAGCAAAACCAGTGAAGGATTATATTCTGGCTTCTGGGGTAGCACAAAGTGGCACAAAGTAGCACACAGAAAATTCACTTTGGAGTCACTCCATGCCCAAAGTAGGGCCAGCATCCAAGACAGCTCCAGCCACTTGTTCCTCTGGTTTTATAAAGTTTAGAAATCTTTGAAGATGTAGACATTACTCTGGGAACCTTTCCAGCATTTATTCACCCTCACAGTGAATTATTTCCAGCAGCATCTTCCCTTGTTGCAACTTGTGATCAATGCCTCATCTGTAGTGCAGACCTCTGAGAAGAATTTGACTGTTTTCAATTCTGTGAAGAAAAAGAAGACTGTGATATTTCCATTGTGCAGAACATCTGCTGGTACTGACACCAAGACAATACCCATGAAAAATTGGTAAAAAATAGAGCACTTCCTATTTCCTTCCTCAGACTGAATATTCCTTACTCAGACTGAATTCATGAGTGGGGAATGGTGCTGTCACCAGAACTAAACCAGACCACACTGCAGCTTTAATATCCAACAGAAATGTTCAGGAAGGTGGTGGGAAGAGGATCTCCCATCCTCACTGGCTTTGGTGAAGTTGGAATTTTACCCACAGAAGTGACTGATCAGCCACGCTTACATCGCTTAGGATCCCGTGGAAGGCTGTGTTTCAAACTGTGTTTGACAACACCCATATGATGGTCCACAAGTAATCAAAAGTCACGTTAGGCCATAATGGAGAAAGCTATAAAGTGTTCTTCCACATCACTGACAAAACATTTTCCTCAGAGCTGAGATTAGCTATCTGGGTTTTATTGTAGTAGCAGCAGCAACACTCATGAACGACAGAGTTACTTGGGAGGAATTCTTCTTTCTTATGAATGTGTTTACTGCTTTTCATGTTCCTCTCCAGAGTGCATAAAAAGGTTACACGTTCTTGTTATTTAAAGTTAAAATTTTCTCTATCTATGAAACTTCAAAGCTTCAATAGAATTTAGACAATTACTCTGTATTGTATACATAACACTGAAGAACACATACTCAACATACAACTTAGACCATTATGTAGTTAACTTCATTTTTAAGAGGTGACATCTCTAGAAACACTTTTTACATTAAGGTCCCAACTAACAGCATCTCTGAAATAGACAAAAAATTTGAGATCATCTTATAATAACATCCATGCTTATTCTGAACATTCATTATTGTGAACCTTTAAAGAAACATGTCTCTCCAAGACCAGGCTCAAAAAAAAGATGTACACTTTGCCATTTTCTGAACATCAAAATCTTTGAGTCTGCAGCAAAATGGGAGAGAAAGAGTTCAAGGTGTTACTAAAAAAAAATGCCTCCATTCATCTCAACCACAGGAGTGGGCCAAGTACAGAGTGAAGGAGTCTGTAAAGAAGCCAACAAGTATTTGCTATGACATTCCTGTTTAACTTTCCTGCTAATATGAGATTTTAAGTGCATTTTATTGTAGCTCTTTGGAATGCTGGAACTTTACAATCCCAGTTGTGCTCTGGATTTAACACATATTAAAAACAGAATCACAAGTAGCTCTCTTATCCCCTTATGTAACATTTTTAAAAGGTTTACAACATTACCTACATGAGCATCTGGATATTTATTTGGGATTTTTACACATTAAAACATTATCTTAAAACCAGATGTTTTCAATGTGAAACAGAAATTAAGTTCAGTCCACAGGTCCCTGTCAAATTTGCATAACTGTTTTCACTGCCTTTCCATGATTCATTTGTTAATGAGACATACAGTGCTGGAGTGGAGGATATATATATGCAAACCCAAGGATTAATTGCAGGAATTTTCAAAGCTTTCTTAAAATGGGATGCAGGGCTGGATGCTTTAGAGCCTGTAATACTTCTACATATTAAAACTATTCCTCTGAGCTAATTTTAAAACTTTCAAAGATTTCTCTTCAGAATTAAAATGTAAGAATCAAATAAGTATTTTCCTAATTATTGAATTAGTAATTAATAATACATTATCCGTATCCTGGAATCAGTGTTGTAAACATGTCAATACATCAAAGCTGCTGCCCACGCTTAAAGACAACAGTGTATTTTACATGATGAAATATTGACCTGTTGGAAATATTTTCTTATGGTGAAAAGAAGATATACTTTTTTTCATTCAGAGTTCAGAGTTCTTTGAAAACTGCAGTTATGTTTTAATGCACTTGCTAGTATTTTTAAGTTAGGATTTTCAATAAGAAATAATTTTAAATCTCTGTTAATCTTGCTCAGATGAAACTTGGAGAGAAAAAGAAAGAGGTTCCAAAAATTCTTGCTAATTCTAATCATTGCTTGCAAATTTCCTAGGTCTAGATCAAATTAAAAATGAAACAACAAAAACAATAATTCAATCTCAAATGGATACAGTAAAAATTTTGCAAGATGCATTCTTAGAAAACTACCATACCAGTTTCTCTGAGACCAAGTGGCTTTTGAAGACACAAATAGGCAGCCATTAGTGTGACTGCTTCCCTGAAGTAAAGCCCTGAGTATATCAAAAGTTGTCTACTCTGCATTTCTATGTAGGGAGAGCCATTAAGCATTTTCAGACCTTAAGGAGGAAGGATTCATCCACCTGCTCTTCAGCAGAATGTGAAGAGATTTCCCATTATTTGCGTTTATAGATTTTACATAATCTACCATTGCTTTGTCAAAGGGATCATTAAGATCACATTCCTGAGAGAAACTAGGTGGGTTATAGGCCTGTAATCATACACATTGAGTGTCTACAATCTTCTTCAGAATCTACTTGTTAGAAGTAGCTAGCTCTTTGCTCATCACTATTTTGATTGAAAGGTGAGTTTCTGATTGAAACACCATGCCTTTGTGTTAGGAGCCTTCTAGTTTCCAGGCTAATTTAATTTGAGAAGACTTTTTTAATTCTGATGCTGTCCTTTAGCTTGAATGCCTCTGTCTCTCTCGGTTCACCCTGATGTATTTCAAATACACTTTGACTTACTTACGTATAGACAGCAGTCATTAAATACCCTTGCTTACAAGCAAGCTAAGCATGTACAGGGTTACCTATGCAACCTTTTGCAGAGACCCAGAGTAGCTCTGCTTGTCTTCTGAGCTCCTGAGAGTGAGCGAACTTTGAAGTCAAAGTACCAAGGCTGCATGAAGCTGCCCTACGCCAGGGCTCCCAAGGCCTGCCAGGGCCTGGCTGGTAAAACTCCAACAGAGCTCTGCACTTCTGTGGCTTTTGGATAGGATTTGGTGTACACCCAGGCAGCTTGGTGGAGGCAGAGGGAGCTTAGGACTATCTCTGAAAGACAGGTAGAAGTGTGGTACATTTATCTATGGATTTTGACGTATTTCTAGCTCAGAAACATACCTCCTCTAAGGAATGATTCCCCAATCTTTCTAGTAGTCTTTCACCGTACCTATTCCATGTTGCATTATTCTCATGCAAATGTATGCCATACGTCAATGGCCTCGATAATCATATTGCATTCTTATGGGATTATTACTTTTAGCCATGATATTGCATTGCAAATGCATTGCATCATAAAAAAGCATACAATTACTTTGAGAGAAGGGAAGGGATTGGATCAGTGGACCTCCACATGTTACTGTTAAATATGAAGAAAGTTTTAGTAGTGGATTCAGAAACAGGTGAAGATTATAAAACCATTTTCTTGTCTAATCTCCAGGATAAATGGTAAATGTCCCCCACCCCCAACCTGGGCAGCTACAAGAAAAAACTTAAGGCAGGAAGTTCTATGCATTTTATCATCATATCATTGGGAACCTTAAACATCAGATTAGAAAGCTCCAAATATCATTAAATAGTATAACGAAGAGCATTATGCTACTAAAAGAATTTGACCAGTCTGCATTTTATACAGCATCTTTCATGTTAGCGTTTTAATCCTAACTCTAAGAAATCACCACCTTTGATTTAGTACAGACTTTCTCCTGGCTTTATGTGTTGGAAATGTGAAGAGCAGAGAATCTTTTCATCAGTAAGAAATAGTCCTTAAACTTAAAGTGCTGCCAGCTTTTAGACGCCCACAATTCGATTCTATTGGATACTCTTCCACTTTCAAGTTGATGGGCGTTTTTTCATGTTGCTTGTAGAAAGAGAACTGAGTTCATGGTCAAGCAGTCACATGTGTGTGGAAAGTATAAATATTGTCTGAAGAATCTCAAGTGCTATGACTGTCTGTTAAAGTCTTCTTTGAATACAAAAGAAACCTAGAAAAAATCCAGAAGTATTTTATCCATTAAAATTGATTGTCCTAGCTTGTGTTTAAGATACTATTATTTGAAACTTAATTTACTGTATGTATTTTATAACTTTTTTCTCTGATTTACATGTCTGAAATTTTAAAATTAAATAGAATAACAAATCTTATAACAGCTGATTATACTGAAGTTACACTGCAGTTTATAGATATGGGAAATTGTAAATAATGAAGTTATGATTAAGATTTAAATTTTAATTAAGTGCAGTGATTTGGAAACTGACTTTTGGTACCAAAATGCATATGAAACTTCAAAGACTAATAAAAGCAATGTCAGATAAAACAATTTTTCTTATTCCCTGAAGAACCAGCAAATTATTTGAATCAAAAATGTATAATAATCTATAAAATTTTTTATTCTAAATTTTTAGACACATTGGGAAAATAACATCTGAGCAGGTGGCTGATATACCCATCCTGTTGGAAAGGTTTCTTTAAAAGTGAAAATCAGCACACAAGCCAGAAGAATAGATTGGTTCTTAATTTTGATTCATGAAGATGGAAAGCAAGTTTTGTTTGGGCAAGCATACTCTGTTAAAATTAACTAAGATCTATGTCCTTAAGTCTCCATGGCCATTGCTGTTCTTAGAAGTGGGCAATAGAAACTGACACATTTCCAACTAAACCAGTCACAGAAGGAGGCAAATCATGGGCCACACTTAGCTAGATCAAGATACAGGAGTGGAAGACAGAGATTTTAGCAGCAGACTACAAACTAATTAATTGTTACATTAATTATTAGATTAATTAAATAATAAATAATTCATCCATTCTCCTGTTCTCACATACCAGACATTTATATGAGTCCACTGTGTGTTTGCTGGGTTCCTGTTCTTGATATACTAATTTAAGGTAGACTCTTCATATTCATCTCTGGGATAGGGTTCATGTCTGACTGATGGAGACCCATGCAGCTGTAACCAAAGGGAGGAAGAACCCTGAGCCAAGGGGAATTCCTGCTCTTTGCAAGCTTCAGGTTGCCCTTCTCTCCTCAAGCATTAGATCTCATTTGACATTTGGCTGCCCCTTTCAGTCTTTGTCTTTTCTGATCATGGTCACAAGCTGTATAGAAACATTTCTGTTATTTTCTATTGTTTCTGTGAACTTTTACTTTTCACTGACCTGTACCTTTATAAGAAAGGTGAACTGTGACACTTTTACTTACTTGGACTCCTGTCTTACCTAATCCTATGGCAGGAAATTGATCAGAAAAAAAATGGAGTGTGGAGCACAGTGCTTCCTGGAGGCCACACTAGATATTAGATTTGGAGTGATACAAAGATCACAAACCCATGTGATGTAGTGAAAAGAATTTTCTACATTTATACTGATGTTTCTCCAAACACTGCATTTTTAATAAGCCTACTTCAGTTTCCCAGACACCCACCATACAAGGGTCCATTCCATATTTCTGCACTTCACTCTAGGAAGACATGAGAGACTTATGTTAAATCATTCTCAGTTTTCCAAGAACAGGAGAGAGAATGCAACTGCCTGCTTCTGTGGTTGCAGGACAATATGGTAGAGTAATTCCATTATTGTAACTTGCTGTAGCTTTCATGCATCTCTCACCTATGCCTAATATTGAAGGATTCACAATTGGATTTTGAGCGATGCCGTTTATGAGGGAATGCAAAAGTTTTTTAACAAGTAGGATGAGTTTCTATGGCTGAAAACTTATCAGGAGCTCTGGATATATCTTTAACTTGGTTTGGTTTGGTTTGGTTTTGGACATATCTTTAACTTTTCTCTTGGTCACAGTAATACATTTGACTCAGGCAAGTTTACAGCTGAACATGTCAGAGAAAGCTATAGCAGCCATACATTTACAGACCACCACAGTAGACCATTTAGTATTTGTTTTGGCACCCATTTACTGTTCAATATTTTCTTTTCCTTCATCTATTTCAGGTCATCAGTAAGTCATATTATAGCACAAAGATTTTTTTCAGTTCAGATCAGATTTTCTTCTGAACCTGAAAGCTGCAAATAAGTATTCCCTATTCCTGCACCCCAAACCGTATGCAGTGTCAGTTGTCTAATGCCAGATTACTTCTTCCTAACCCATTATCCCCTACAGCAGGAAATAGACTGTGGGCAGCACAGCCACACATGGAGTCATTGATTATTTCTTAAAATTCAAACTATAGCATTTAACTTTCCATTTCAAAGATCACTACAAGTGAGGACAAACTATCATCTACAGTAGACTTGACTACTTTATTTTTCAGAGGGTCTAGACACTGGGATTGAGGCCACCTGGAAAAAAAAAAAAAAAAACAGCTCAGAAATATTTTCCTTCTGTAAGCTTTTTGGCATGATTCATGGACCATTTAGAGAAAAAAAATAAGACCCTGGAAGCTGTGATGCTGGAATCAAACCATACAGTCTGGTTATTTGGTTTTTTTCTATACTTGGAGGAAAGAAAAAGCTGGACACAATGGTAAATTACTGTGACCATGTTTGTGTGATGGGAAACTATCCCATAACTCAAGTAAAAATCTTGTTTCATGGTTCCTCAAAGGGTGAGATGGTTCTCTGAGAGCAGATTTGTTCTTCTGAACATATCTAGTTTGTCAGGGATGTGGGTATGGAAGTGATATCTTTTCATATATGTTAGTAGACTTAATATTGGAAAGAAAAAAAAAACAAAACAAACCACAAACAAACAAAACACAAAACCCCAAAACAAACAAAAAAAAACTTTACCCACTGTTCTTACCACACTATTGACCCTGAAATTGTCAGGTCCTAGGAACTGGAATGAAAAGATGACATGACCTGTGTAACAGATTTCAGATCACGTTGCCTGCTGCTGGACTATCCATGTTAGGTATTGATTAATATTGCCAACAGAGATAATGTGCTTTTAATTCCTATGCTTGTCATTCCTGGATTGGGTGAAGAAATGTGTGTAGTGTGTTTTTATTATATTGCCCATAGACTATCTCTAAGGTGTCGTTCAGAAAAATACTGCCACTTTGTTTCTGTAAGCCAAACATGTAACAGGGCTGGTACCCTGATATTTAGTGATATTGGTGTTTGATGAACTTCTTTGATTTGCTTTGCATGTATTTGCTCTGAATATCAAGACTGACCCTTCCTCCTTGCTTTCAAATCAATACAGTTCTGGTCTGGATATACATAGGGTTTGTAGTTATTTAACATAGAAGTTTTCAGTCAAGCCTTTTCTGATTGTTACTATTATTGGGGTAAAAACTATGCAACTGGGTTACTTTACCACCTGTAAAGCACTAATAATTAAATAATGTTTTGCAACAATCTGCTAGTTTAAGGTTGAACATATATTGACTGTAATAGGAGTTCAGACCTGAGTTAAGCCCATTGGGAGCCATCTCTCTCTCTATATATATGTATAGGCATATATATGTAGTGATGAGAAGAAGTGAAAATACTAAAATGTGCCATTCTGATTTTATGTTGCTTTTTTGAAACAAAACAGTTTGTCACATCTAGGGCTGGCATACAGTTGAAGCAGAGCTGAGTGAAAAGGGATTTCATTCATTTTGTCATGGTTTATGTTGTGATTAAACAATTTTACCCACAGAATTTTCTCTTGGTGTTTAGGTCAAGCAGACCAAATTTTAGTCGAATTCCTAGACAGTGATTCATATATTATGTGACTTATATGACTAGATAAACCAAATGCATTTAGATTAACTTCTCATCAAGTTTTTGGCAACCTGAGTAATAATCTGTTAAGTAATAAATGGTACGGATACATTTAGGAAGTATTATAGCAAAGCATCTTTTCCTTTCCGATTTCCTTTCCTTGATTTCCCAGTACACAATAGCTGTTTGTCAGACTGATGCACTACCCAAATGAACTGTCCCAGTGCATCAGAGCCTGTTGGTACCAGGTGGACTATATAGCTACCTACAAAACAAAGGAGGGTACATCAGGAGAGAACTTCTTAGGTTTAAAATGACTCAGAAGTAAATGGCATCTTTAGTACTGTACCTGATATTAGGCATCCAACAGCACTGATGTTGTTTCAAATTGTTTTTCCAGCCACAGCCTGCAAGACCCAAGCCCTCATCAGGTCTACATAAAAGCCCACAGTGGAGATCAGACACACAGAAAAGAAGATTTGGCCTCATTTCTTTCTGATACTTGCTGCTGCAGGCCCTTTAATTTGAAAAGTAGGGCTTGCCAGTGCAGAATGGACACATATGGATGGTGGCAAGGTCTTCTGCTGTTTCAGCTGAAGCTTGACAAAGCTGGCACCAGGGAAGGGAAGATCTGCTGGAGCTTTATGCTTGTACATACATAAGAATTAGTCAGAAAGGAAGGAAGAAACAATTCTTACTGATAGAAAGCTCCTTAGGTGGCACTTTTTTCTGCTTTTGAAACTTCGGAGTTATGCAAATAGAAATACCTACCTCCTTAAAAAAAAAAAAAAATAAGTGTGTACACCTCTCCCCTCACTATTCTCCTGTTGAGGAAGGATGTGTTTATAGTTCTTTGCATAGCAAAGATATTTGCTACCAATACTTTCATCAGCCTAACCGTTCATGGCTAGGAAAACGAGTTTGCCTGGGTGCTAGCAGAGTATGCCCGGCTGCCTTTAATAATATTCTGGTGCCATATGCTGTGTGCAGAAATTGGGATGGCAACAACTGTTGTCAAAGAGCCAAGCAGGCAGCCAAGTTTCAGCAGGGGGAAGGAGGTTTCTCTATGTCGTACTTGGCTAAAGCTCAGGCTTGAACTCTGCATCTGTAAAAGCTAATGAGTAGAAATACAAAACCGGGTGACACCCAGCCTTCAGAGTGTTACAAAATATGTGAGTCTCAAAAGATTTCCTAATATTTTTATGTCAGAAGGGTACTCGGTGAGAGTAGGACCTCAGAAAACAGTGTGCTACATGTTGCTGGAATGAGAGATTCTTGCCTGCTCCAGCAGCTAGCTGCTAGCTAGAGGAGCCATGCAAAGGCAGGTTTTTATCCTTGTGTAATAGGTTAGGAAATGAGGTGATCAAATAGTTTCCTCCGGAGTGCTTTCAGGAAAATGAAGGAACTGAACCTAACTCAGCTCAAACATCTGAATTTAGTTCCATGACTGTAAGGTTTCTATTCTTTCCTCTCACCTCCTAGATTTTCCTTACAAAGAGTGCAATAGCAAAATCTACGGCTTCATGTTTTGGAGTAAATTATCCTACAGTTGTAACCAGAGCAGTTGCTTGATACAGTGCAGTCCATTTTTACAAACAGGATCAAAATGTGTTCTCCTCTTTAGTAGTGTTGTGGTGTATGAAGCTACAGCATTCATATGATTGTACTGGTAGGATGGAGAGGAAGGGAGGGAGCTTCCCTGCTGCAGCTAGAACCAAAATTATTTATTCATGGTAAAATTTTAGAGATTTTAAAATCCATTCTCATGCATATATTGGAAAAGTGAGGGTTTAAAAAATCAGGAAATACTCAGAAAAGATGATTGTTAAAGGCTGTATAATCCCATGATTTTTTGGTCAGATTCTCAGTTTTGGGTCTTGGCAATAAAAAGAGGCATAGTTTTTTTTACTCAGCTGAATCACAAAGTTCTATTATTCCTTTTTTTATTAAAGAGATACTCTTGGATCATGTATTAACTTTGTAACAGATTGCATAGCTTCCCTTTTTTAACGAAGTACTTTAAATTATCTTAATTACTGAACTGCTTAACTTTATGCTTCCAGATTCAATGATTAAAGGACTGAGGGATCCATTTTCAAATGAGATGGTCCCGAGTTAACTACCAATGCATGTACAGTTAACTTCACCTAATGAGGTAGAGCCACCAAATTTTCAGCAAAACCAAACAGGACGTTTTTTTAACCTCTTACAGTATACGTCCTCTTTATAAAGCTGTTATAGCACTTATTTGTATGAAATCTATTTTGTTTTGCATGTAATATAAATCAGTTTCATTTTATCAAAAGTGCAGAAAAGGTGGTGGTTTTTTTCAGAATCTAAACAGAGTACAAAAGCATCAAGGTTTGCGTGGTTATTACCTCTTCATACTGAAACGGTTTCTTTTGCCCATATGTTACAAATAATATCCATTTTATATAGGTGCTATAAATGCGTCCAAATGTACAGCAGTAGTTTTATGTGTGTGAATGAGCCAGGGAATGCATGATTAGCAAGCCATTGTGAGTTGCTGTGAGAATACATACTTTGTGAAATTCATACCTCAACATAGTTGCCAAAAAGCCCCAGATGATAATTTTGAAAGTGTTTTCAAATATTTATGGATCCTTAGGGGACCTATAAAGAGCATTCGCTTTTGAGAAAACAGACCAATGTAAGATGAAGAAAAAATTATTTCTCTGACCACCCAGCTGCACTAACAAACTAGGTGAGAAATATTGGTGGTATTTGCATGAAGAAAAGTCAAGTAATGGTTTTCTTGGTGTCTGGGGCTTGCAATTTTGTAGTGGAATATATCAAAAACCAAATTTAGTTCTGGGAAGTTACATCTGTTCTGCAGTCCCATAGTCACTGAGGTGACACAAACTGTTTCACAGCTTTACTTGAACTAGGATAGTTGACTTCAGTTTCAAAGTTTCCTGAGCCTCAGCTTTCTCCAAAGGAAGTCAAACATCTAATAGAAGTAAAACCTACTGTGAACCACAATTGTCTATTTCACATAGAATACTTGCATTTGAAAATAGTAAGTTATAAGCATAATTCTCTTCACAGTTGTTAGTGTGGGAATACATTTTTGTACTAGTTATGAAAATAACTGGAATGACACATTTTTTTCATTTCAACAGCTGCAAGTAAACACTACATTTCTGAGGCATTCTAAAAGTTATCAACAGTCATTTTATTGTTTGAAATGAAAATGAAATCTAAAAATATTTTAAATTGCTCAGAGCTGCAAATCTGCAAAGCAGTTTTCTTGTCTATAACATGCAAAAAAAAAAAAAAGTATATGATCTTGTACATACAGTTGGAGAAAACTAAACAACATCAAAGTACTTAACTGGCCATTTGCCATTTTTGACTGCATACTATGATAACAAATGATATCACAACAGTTTACTGTCCCATACTGATTTTCTCCACGGACCACTAAAGGTATTAAATTTCCACTTTCAGGATGTTTTTTCTCCTTCTTTCAAATACTTTGTTTCAGCAATTTATAGGCAGATTTAACTCTTCAGTGACATAGTATCAACAGAATTGGATTTAGTTCTGTGAAAGATATAAAAAATAATTTATTTTTGTCTCCAAGAAAAATAAGGAGGCAGATACTGTTCTGTTACCTGGCTCCACTGGATCACATTAAGATAAACTTTTCTGTGTCCAAACTATGTTCATGTATTATTCTATCTTTATATACTCACTTTTCCATTTCATACTGAAAGCACATACTAAAGCACAAGGCACATTTCAGCACGACTATTTTGAAGGCTTTGGCTCTTTTTTCTTCCACACCTAATTCAGATAAAAAAACATTTTTTCAGCAAATTTGAAATTATTCCTGCTCATTGTTCCTTCTATAGTGCTTTATAACTAAGTGCTGATTTAGTCTATCTCCACAAATGGGGAGCTGAGGCAAATAATAGCAAAGGACCTCGTCATGTTGTATCTGAGAGCATGGGAAGGATTGTCTGAGCTGATGCTGACCCAGGTGGTCTTGTCCTCCTGTTAAGTGCTGTACAGTACAAACTTGGCTGGCCCCAAATTCAGCCTGTGGTGCTACAGCTGTGTTGGTGTGTCCTGGTGAGCCATCAAATCCCAGAGCTGGTGCCAATGCTGCTAAGGCATGCTGCTCAGACACCCTGTAGGATGTGGTGTTGACACATCTGGAGTGATTTTCTCTAAGTCCTGCAGGAAGTCTGCAGAAAAGTCAGCAACTGAGTCCAGCCCTCCTAAGTTCCTCTCACTGTGCAATGACAGCAAGACTGTCTTTCTTTTATTTTTATACTGGGTTTAAACATCTACTTTTCTTCAGTGAGCATTTTTATTTCAGTACTCAGATAAATACATTTGATATTAATCACAAAATATGCATGTCATCAGTTTTGCTGTCTGATCTCATTTATGTTTACCTCCATACATCAAAGATCTACCCACATTCATTGCTCTAAAAGATCTTGTTGTCGTTCTAACAAATGTATTACTTTTTCCACTTACCCTTTAGGAAAAATTGGAACACCATGAGTGGATGCATCAAAAGTATCCCTTTGCTGAACTAAAGAACTAATATAAGTCCTGGTATGTAAGAGACTCATTCTGCATTTAGGGTAATATCACAGATAAATTAAGAAGGTCACTGAAAATTTTCTAATACATAGGAGCCAACACATGGCCTGCCTCAATTTCCGTTGGATTTTAGACTAATAGTAAATGATTTCAAAATCAGTAAATATGGAACTAATATTTACATTTTGCCAAGGATTGAATTCCATTCTCAACACCTGCCCATCATGAACACTGACAGGTGTAAAAGCAAACATTTAGGCTGAGTACTTCAATGGGACTTGTTCCGAGCTGTTCCTTGCTATACTGGTAGTCTAGAGTTTCTTCATTGAAGTAAAAGCTTTTATTGAGTCAGACCTGTTCATCACTACTATGTAATCTTCTTGATTTCAAGAGAATTATAAAACAATGCATAGACATTACATTAAAGGATTAAGGTGCTTGCTTTGAAATAAGTGAAAACTACAAAAATAGCAGTGAAAGTGGCAAAGAAGCATGAGTATCACTTCCCATGAACACCCTGCCTTCAGGATATATTTATTCTATTTTACTCAAACAGCTGTCTCTCTTATCCAGCAAGATAAGGTGGCTATAGGAAAAAACAAAAACAAACACAAAAAAAAGAACCAAAAGAACAAACCAGAAAACAAAAAAAACCCCACAGAAACGCAGCTGCTTTATGTGAAAGGTAGTTTTTCTAGTCGTATGGCAGAACAAGCTATCAAATTATAAATTTCAGCATAACTATTTATCTTTTGAGGGGAAAAAATTACCATTTGGACAAAAATTCAAACAAACATGGGAAAATGGGACATAAGTGATTATACATGATAAAGGTGCAGTCTGAACATTTTCAAATAAATTGGTATTGTATTTTACAATATTTTTATTTAAACACAGCTGAAGTAGCAATTCTTCCTCTTAGGGAAAAATCATTGAAAGAATAGAAAATTTTTTTTTAGATATCAGTTTAAATAATTTAATTTATTTTTTTTTAAATTGTATCCACTGTTGTCTACATGCCGCCACTTTACACAGATCTTTTCTGTTATTTCCATGCTCATAAGATACCATTTTGTATTCTGGATAATTTTACATGTAATTAGAACTTTAAAGAAAGGACACTAATTTTTTATAAAGATATCTGAATGTATTCAAATAATACAATAATTATGTCCTACGGGGTTTTTCAGCCTGAAAGTTTTACATCAGGTTTCAAGGCTACCTAGCTTGGAGAGGTGGGGAAGAAGAAGCTGAAGTCCAGAAACTCCTAGCAGCTGCTCAGCTTAGTCTTCCAAAAGAAGCAACATGGGGCCAATTTCTTTCCTCACCTTACTAGTGCTTACCTTGCATCAGTGCCAGAGACTAACCAAGTGCGCACATCTTTGCAGAGCAAAGAGGGATATCACAAATCCTTCTCCAAACCTTATGAATCCACAAGGTTACTCCCTCTTGTGGTCTCCCCGAAATTCCTTTTTATGTGCATCATGCTCTCCTCCGGGGAGAGGAGTAAGGCTGCCTCTGTCTAAGCCATGACCAGAAGTAAACTGCATCACACACATGTGGTGCAGCTCAAAAAAGTAGAGACCTTGCAGCACTCTGTCCTCAAATTATCAGCAGTTTCCCTTTGTATTTGTGACCCAGACCATAGGCACCTGAACTAGGTGCTAACCTCAAATGTGCTCCAGAACAAAAGTCTCAGGCTCTGATAATGTGTGGAAAGCCTGTGTGTGCCTACAGCTGGGTGATGTTTACCAGCAAAATTGATGCATTCACACAAGTAGGAGCCAGGTGAGGAAATTTGGCACTGGGAAATATGGGTGCCAAGGGGACTGTATGATATGGTCACCAGTGATAGCAAGGGATGGAACTGGATGACCAAGGAGGTCTGTTTCGATCTTGTACTCTAATGTGTGATGTGCAAATAACTTTAGCAAGTGTTAGAGACTGTTATATTTGATCTTACCTTCTCTGTCATATAAGGCCTATCAAAGAGCTAAGTTGCTTTCACTCTGTGTATTGCACAGTGCTTCACAGGTCACATACCACAACAGACTGCTCAGCCTGTGGATTTATATAGAGACTCCAAAACTGAAAACTAGATTTTACTCTGAGCAAACAGAAATGTATATCTAACTGTACTTAAAATTCCAGGAACACATTGTAGCTGTGTTCAAGACTGATTAAAAAGGGAAGCAACTTTGAAATTTTGCCAGGTATTTTCCAGCATGAATGGCTCCCATTCTGTCTTGCACAGAGAACACACTGAGAAGCTGTGTTGCATACTGCACCAGTCTCCTATTTCAGCACAAAAAAACCTGTCAGAGATAAGGCAGGAGATATGTAATATTATAACCATTATTTATTCTAGATTAATGAAAGGGGAAAACAGCCCTTTTAGTTGCAGCTTGCATGCAGAAAAACATTCATTTTACAGTGTGCAGGCTATCTATTGTATTCACAATATATTAGCAGCTAGCTGATCTATCAGCTGAGATGAATTATTACATTGGCTTACAGTGATTTCAGTTCTCATTACAGGGAAGCCATCCAAGTCCTTTCTTATTCTATTTGCACATCCTTATTTCTTTGCTTTCTCTTTACCTTTCGGGTCCTCTAAGGCCAGGAGGATTGTAGGCTGAATATGGTTTTTTAATGTCTGCAATGCATGAAGAAGTCAAAGAAGCAACTAACAAGTAAATGGTTTTCCAGGGAATTTGTTCGTTTTGTGCCACACCTTATTAGAAGCATGACTTATTTTCATAGACCACTTTCTAAAGCATGACTAAAGCATGTTACAGCTTGGGTAGATAGGGGTGACAAGGACAGGGTTGGTTGGTGCTAGGTTGGTTGGTTGTCCTTTGTTTTTATTATTGTTGTTGGTTGGGGTTTTTTTGTTTGGTTGGATGTTTTTTGTTTAGTTGGTTGGTTGAGGTTTTTTACAGTGAATCCACTGGCTAAATAAAGATCCAAAGAGAAATTTGCAACCCTGGATTGCCATAGTGCAGGAGTTCAGGACAAAGTAGAATAAAGGTGGAGGGAGAAGGAAATGGCAGGCTATACTTTTACTGACTGGTAGAGATGGCTCAGAAAATGTCCAGAAGGACAGCTTTTCTAGCTTTTGGCATTGCAAGCCTGCAAGAGCAGCTTTGTACACAACCTGAGCAAAGCTGTTGGATCCCACAGGACCTGATGCCTGAGTTTACTCCAGCATCTTAGCAGCTGTCCTCCAACATGTCCCTGGGGCTTCTCTTTCTGCCTTTAAAGCTTCAGGCTTTGGGACAGGAAAAAATGTTAGGGAAGGGTTGTTCATATATTTTCTTAACAATATATTTTTGTATTTGATTGGTTTGTATTTGTATTTTGTATTTGATTTGTACAATTCTCTCCCTGTTGTAGTATAGTCTCACCCATGGGCAACACACGTACCCATGTTCAGTAATGCTTCCCCGTCCATGGGCAGCAGGTTAATAAACACCCTGTAGGTATAGAGCCTTGAGACTGCAACTGTCTCTGCATGGCATCCCCCTCACAGGTTCCCTCAGCTACCCACAGGGGTTTCTGTGGGGTTACCCAATGCAACCATGGGATCCACTGCATGATCAGGATGCTCTTCAATATGACAAAGAGAGGCTGAGTCTTTAGAAACTAAGTGTGCATATATCTATACATATGTACACAGATACAGCTATGTGCATGTGTATTTTGCAAGAGGAACTCTGGCAGGTGATTTCCTTACTTAAGGGAATTGTTACCCTCCCCTGTGCTCCTCTCACTCCCCGTAGAAATCACTGTCACTCACTGATGACTTGCATGCTTCAAGCTATATTGTATGATTTTTGGGGCAGGGTTTCTTGCACCTTGTCTGTGTTTGAAGAGGAAGCAGCAGGCACCACTTCAAGTCTAAATAATGACAATAATCATTTCCAGCAGACAAACGATCTCTTCCTGGCTGACTCTTCAGTCAATGTAACTGGCAGCCCTGATATTTTCTCTGAGCCTGGCACAGAGTTAGGATGCTTGGTACTGTTCTAGATGCCAATTTATCAATTTATTCCTTAAAGCAATCTGATTTTGTTGCATGTGAAAATATATACTTATCTATTAAAGGAATTAAAGCAGAATAAAACAGGAAATATTAAACCACAGCATGATGCAGTGAGATATGGTGTTTCCTAAACAATAGCAGTAATCTTAATAAAATGCAGATGCAATCATGTTGAGGGAGCAGTGTGGTAATAAAGAGTGAAGAAAGGAGCAAGGTGAATAAAAAGAAGGGAGAGCCCTTGGGTGGAAGAATGTCTTTGAATTTGGTAAAGACATAATGTGGTGCCTGTTGCAATTGCACAGCTTTGCTTTCAAAATGTAAAGTCAGTGGGTGGGCTGCTTTCATGCTGGTGTAACTCCACCGAAGTTGCTGGAATTATACCCATTCTAAATGTAGCTCTGCAAAAGCGGTATAATAAACTGTGGATGTCAATAAAGTCAGATGGACATTATAAAACAAAAAACACGAACAAAAAAAGCATTAGTGAGCATTTTCTTAAATGTATTTGATGGCGCTTTTTGTTCATTTTCCAAAGATATTCACAGTGATCATATTTTGATCACAGAAAACACGTATCTAAAAAATGCTTATTCTTACATGTTTTGTAGCTTTCCTGGCAATCTACTAGGTTTCTGTCTTATGGCCTAGAAGAATGACAGTCTTCCTATTGGGGAGCTAAAACAATACCACATGACACAAGTTCCCACACTTTTAGCCTTTTATTCATGGCATTAGCCTTTTATTCTCTCTTTGTACAGCACCTAGCACAATAAGAAATCTGCTACATGACATAGGGATTGTGCTGTTACTGGTAATTATAATAACACCAAAACAGGAAGACATATTATTTAAATGTAAGACATTTAAACAGAAAGAGAATCATCAGGCACAGTGAACATGGGTTCACAAAAGGAAAGTTCTGTTTAACTAATTTGATATCCTTCTACAATAAGATCAACCCACCTAGTGGATGAAAGGAAGGCAATGGATGCAGGTTTTCTGGTTTCTTTAAATGTAGTTACAAAAATGACAGAGCCAAACCCTTTTTGACAGTGGCAGAATAGCAAGAAGTGAAAAAAAAAACAAATTCTGACTTGGAAGGTTGAAAAGAGATACTAGAAAAATCCTCTTCACTGGGAGGGTGATGCTGCCACAAAACAGCTTATCCCAGAACACTGTAAAATCTCTGTCCTCAGAGACTGGCAAGACTCAGCTGAACAATGCCATGGATGACCTGATCTAGTACTGGCAGCAGTCCTGCATGGAGCAGCAGTTGGGAATAAATTAGTTCCAAAGGTCCATTCCAGCCAACACTATGATTCTATCACTCTCATCTCTTTTTGGTTCGGTTTGGGGTTTTCCATTTGTTTTTTCTTCTCTGGGATCCTTTGGCTGACTTTAGGCCCTAATGAGTCTTCCTCCACACCCTTCTCTTAAAATGCTGTAGCTTCACATTTCTTCAGTACTTTTGAACTCTCTGGAAAACTGACTGCAGAATGAAACAAAATGTTTCCCTGCTCATTGACTCATCCTGTGTCTGGAAGAATTTCTCACAGATATCAACTGGGCACAAATACGAACCAGAAGACCTAGACGGTGAGCCTGAGTAGACACTACCTTCAGCTGTGAAGGGGTTTACATATGCTATATTAGCAACCAAAAATCCCAAGTAATATTTTTTTATTTCTGTAACATTTCTGAATTCTGGAAGAGGGACAAAAAGGAGAGGGAAAGAGTGGTAATGCAAATAAAACTCCTCAAGTCTTCCAAAGCTATTAAATTTAATACCAATCTATAATCAAGAATCAGCTATTGGATGGAGCATATGGGTTTGACTTTCTAGGAGCAAAAGAAATTAGTATTTTGTCAAAATCCTGTATAAGTCCCTTTTTTACATATGCAGATCATGATGTATTATAGTTTTAGAGGAAATTCAAGCACATGTACTTTCCTTTATTTTGGTTTTCTAAATGATACAAAATTGTCTACTTCAAACACATCCATATGTGAAATTCATGTTTTGCAGAATATGTGTTACTGTTATTCTCTTGAAGTATTCCTAGGAGGAAATTTAGCTCTCTGAGTAACACTGCTGTTTTCATTTATTGTGAAGCAACAGGCTTTTCTTGAAAAGAAACTCCCTTTTAAATATAGATCCCTAATTGTCTGGGATACACCTAGTGGAACTCACTTTTAATTACCCTCCAGTACAATTTATCTTTGAGGACAATACTGCTATTTCCTAGCTCAATTACATGAAAAGGTGAATGACCCAAGAGGCGAGGATTCTCCTCAGGAAACCAAGAGCCTCTGTGTTCTCACTTGATGTTCCCTCTTAGCCAATTGTATCTTGTTTTACTGAGGCTCTGTTGAATCTTCTTTGTTGCCCTTCTTATACAAACTGTCTGGTTTGGACTTGCTTCTTTTTTCAATGAATAATGTGTTCAGGTATCTTTTTCATGTGCTGATCATTCTTTTTTTCACTGGCAATAGTTCAGCCTTTGTATCTTCCTCTGTCCAATGAGCAGCGTTTTGGAACTGCTTAATCCAATGTAGGTCAGCCAGGCTTCAGATTCTCTCATGTTTTTCAGACTGGATGTTACTGTCACATTTCTACAGACTTGAAGATTTAAAAAGAGGCTCTCTATGCCTTCAGGCTTCAATCCCATAAAGAGGATGTATTTTATCCAACTCCTACCAAAACCTAGGTGGTGTAATGGAATTCAGCATCATGTAGGATCTGATATCTACCTAATGTCAAATCCTTTAAAAATGCCATTATCAGAATTGAGAGGAGTGTTAAGTTCTCTAATTATGGGAAAGGATGCATGTACTCAATACATTCATTTTATCTTCCAATTCCAAACTCTTTGCTTTATTCAACAGAGGGTGCAACAGAGAACAGGCTATCAGGGTCATATTTTAAGGCTCTGATTTTCTATGTAACCACAGATAAGTGCTTATATTCACCGATGCCATCAAGTATTCTAGTCATTCTGCTGATTTATAACTTCTGACCACTCAGACCTTTGTTCATATAAAAGCTAGGAAAATCAACAATAACGACATTAGGGATAGCCAGGACTCCTTCCTTGTCCTAGGCATGAGTTCATCACTGCTGGAAATTAAGAACTAGTTTAATACTACAGAATACTGTCTTAAAGTGCAGACACTAGATCCAGCCACAATCTGATCTGTGGCTACTTAGCCTGTTGAGAATATTAGGGATATAAAGGAATGACCTCAAATTCCCTTGGCTTTTCTATATGCTACTGAGCATAACCGTAGCAACTCACATTGGTCTACAGAATAAGAATGTGAATAATGCAAAAGAGTAAGAATTTTTGTGATGTAAAAAATCTCAGACTGGGATTTGGATGGGCAACAGAAAATCAGATTTACATGTCAACATGAAGAACATATGCCTGTATCTCTAGAAATCATTCTCCAGCTGATTTTCTTTGGCAGTAGCTAGGGAAAAAATATGTCTGCCTTGTTTGCTGTTGGATGTAGGGAGGAGTTTAAAAAACAGAGAGGGAAAGGAGAAGGCAAAAAGGAATTGATATTTCATTGGCAAAATTAACAATTTGTCTATATTTCCTCTGAAAGCAGGTAAAATCTTTTGTGATGCACTGTATAGTGCACTAACACCCTGAAAGGGATAGAAGTGCATGATTTTGCTAACTAAAAAAAAAAAAAGTCTGATAATAGTCAACTGTGACTGAGATGCCATAAAGCACATTCAATATAATTCAATATATGGCAAATGTTGTTATCATTGTGTTATCAATCACTCATGAAAACATCATTAAAAAACCCCACACCAAAATCAGTCACTGACCTTATGATTACACATGGATCTGAATCAAAATTATCAGTCTGAATGCCTGAGTCTTTGGTATAGTTCAATATGGATTTCAACTTAGTGGTTTCCTGCCATCTCTATAAAGAGACTCAGCCAAAGTTTTGGTTCCAGACTCTCTTGAACACTGCTTTAAATAAGTCTTTTAGGCATTCATTATATGGCATAAATAAACAAACAATAAGAAAGCCATATTTTAGATTTCATTTCATTTTTAACTCCACAGTCTATTCTGAAAGAATCCAAGCAGATAAAAGTAGACTTAGTGGAGCCTTTTACACATGCAGAGTAATGCTTTGGTGCTCAGGTTCACTTGAATTCTTTTAGCAGTGCCAATCTAGAGAAAGAGTACTGAAAATTGGGTCAAATTTTATTTACTCAGGGTTTACTGACTTGGAAACTTCAGGTGAATGGCCAGATATCAAAATGCCCCTCTTACAATACCAGAAATTTCCCCCTGTTTTTTTTTTAAATACGTCTATATCTACCCTGTTTCCCTTCACCCAACTACTACCAAGGAAAGTCAGTTAGATTCTCTGACTGCTTCTGCAAAGGATAAACACGACTTTCTCAGAGTACATTAAGAGCTGATAAAGGCTCTGTTGTTGCAGCTACAAGGAGCTCAGAGCAGGGTGGATTAGGCTTGCTTTTGCCAAAGGAAAATGAGTGAGGGAAAAGTGTAGTAATGTAACAGCATACAGAGGAGAGCCCTGGAGAGCCAGATTTTCTGTCCATTTAGCACTTAGTGATATGAGAGCATTACTGAAATAACTAATGTTCATAGGAGGGACTATTGCCATCCCACACCATGGGTGCTGCTACTCATGCTTAGCAGCATGTCTGGCAATCCAGAATGGATGCTCTACCACTCCCTGAAGCCTGTCACCCTAGAAATTGCAGACTTTGCCTAAAGCCTGACCTTCCTGGTGTGCTAAGAGTCTGCCAATACTAGATTTGATGAAAGAGTACTCTAAAGGCACAGGGAAATGTGTGTTTTCCCAGAGGAGTTCCCAATACACACGTTTCTCTACTTGTCTGTGTGGCTCTGGGTAAGTCTGGCAACTTGATGATTTCTATCACCACTTTGTTTTATTGGTAGCAAAAGTGCTTGGAACAAATAATTGTGCTCCTACACTGAAAGGCATTGGCCCAGCTTCCTGGTTCTTTAAAGCTGTAGCTGGCAAAAGTTGCGTACAGTTTCCTGCAATCTCCCTGCTGTGCTGAAGCACTGACTAACTGCATCATAATCTATGCAAATTATGAACTCAGTAGTGACCATTTTCCCTCTAAAAATAATAATCCCATAATTTTTCCTCTTTTGTCTTTCCTCATATTTACTGTAACATTATAATTTCATCTAATAACTGCTTAACCTTTTAGCAAACCTCATTCTTCTGCTCATTCTCTGGGTTGACTGCCCCTGTTTGTCTCACTGTCCATCTCTCAGGTGCATGTTTTGGAGTCTTTACCAGGTTTCATTTGAAGATGGGGCTGCCTGAAAGACAGATTTAAGATCCAAGTCCTCTTATGTTTCTTACACTGCAATAGGAGATCTTTAATTTTGAAAGTCTTTTGAAGAGAAGCTAGAGTGTGCTACTTCAGTTTCCATCTTTAAGGCTAGAAAGCTGGAGGTTCTTCTTGAACATATCTCAGTAAAGTCACCAGGACACCTCAGTGCCTATATATATATATAGGCAAGCTCTGTTGTAGAGTCACCAAAATGCAATGCAAATGCAAAAGTGTCTGAAACTGCTTATTTTGGCATCTCAACCTGTGAGTCAAATTGTCCTATGAAAGTGATCTTTTTAGATCTCCTCTCTTCCAGATATTTTTGCCATGTGCTCATGACATGCCCTAGCTCTGTGATACCTGAGCAATGCTCTGAATGAAGTCCCTAAAATGGCAAAATCAATTTCCTACTAGAGGAATGCCCTGGCTTCACCATCCTTTGCATTTAGGGAAATGTAGACACTCTGAAGGGCACTTATCTAATAAAATATGAGATGTTTATACGTGAGCTAGTCCCTCAGGCTTCCTCTGTTCCTCTGTTAGTCAACAGTGAGGAAGACATTGCCTGTCATGGTAAGGCAAATACCTACCTATAGTGGGTGAGTTGAAATGTGATTATTCCTCTCCATTCAGTACATAGTGGACTTCAGAAATATACACCATACATGCATGATATTAGGTGAAATGAATTCTTTTCTGCATGTAATGCAGTAATGCTTTGAGCCAACACAGTATTATTTTTTCAGAACAATCTTCATGCTAATAGTTACATTGCTGTAAGCTTCAATTACTTCCAGCCATATTCTTAAATCCTTTCTACCCCCTTTTCTATATTTCATACTGAAGCCACTTTTAAAGATCTGCCAGTCCCTTGGGGGAACATGCATCTTATTGATGATGGACTAATAAATGTATATTCTATACTGGCAACACTGATTCCATGAGCTTTGTGCTGGGAAGCGAAGATATCACAGCATTTACCTTATGGCAATTGAAACTGATTACCTGTAGGCTGAAAATTTTTATGTCATTATTCCATTGAAATAGAATGAACTCTTCTTAAAATCATGGGTAATCTGTTTTGAAGGATCTGTAAGTAACAAAAAGCTACAAAGTGAAATTTCTACCCCCTTCCTCAGATTCACCTTTGTTAAACCTTTGGATCTCTGTTACTGTCCTGCTTATGCAGTTTATTTAAAAATGCCCTACCGTGTTATCTGTTTTTTCAGACATCAATAGGTGTGCTTGAACATTCTTGGGGTTTAAATAGGTCTGAATAATGGAGAAATCAGTCTGATGTAAAAGCAAAAGGAGCTTACATTTATAATGTAAGCAATAATGATGGTACAACATCACACAATGGCTCCTGGAAGCAGACAAATGTCAAAACAGCGTGAAAAAAACTCCTCTTGCACTCTGCTAAGACTGTCCAGAATTCTTCCAGAATAGCATATGCAATCATTTCAATGCATTCAAAGCTAATATCCGTGTCACACCCTTCACAAAGATGGCTAGTTTCAGAGAGGAACTAATTGTGCTGTCTTGTTTAAAAATAAAGAAATCATCTCTTTTTTTAGCACGTTTCCTCTATGGTATTTTGCTGTTCTTGCCTGAAAACATGCTGTGTATATAATGGTTGCATGAAAGGGTTAGCAATCCAAGACACAGTAGTGGACATTGTTGAGGCTGTGACAGCACATTTAGTTGCCTAACAGAAGGGTATGGGCGATGATCTTTGGAGAACTAGCACACCGCAGTGGAAACCGCGTGTACTACAACGAACACCATTTTTTAATTAAATAAATTTGTTCCCAGTGTTGCCTTAACATAGTCCTGCATTTTACCTAACTTATTAGCTTTTTATGTATTTGTTCTGGCTTGGTTTTGTTGGCGTTTAAGCTCTCGTAGAGGTTTCCATAATTATCCATTTTTACGATGAGTGGAGTTTGACAGCATTTCTTTTTCATTTAGTAGTGTCTTTATGAGGATAATACCTGAGGCAATAGCACTGGCTTTCTGCAAAGGCTGCACTTTACTCAGTAATCTTTCAAAAGCAATCACTTTCCCAGGCATAGTGATAGTAGTAGTTATGGATTTAATTTGCAAGAACTGCCCAGCCCCTAACACTCCAGATAAAGTCATTGGGAACTTATGGATGACTCAGGCCTTGAGTTACTAGAAATAGAAATCAGCCCTGACAGTCTGCATATACTGCTACTACAGACACTCTGCTTTGCAAGACTGTAGCCTCCATATTCTCTTTTGCTGGTTCCAGGCAAGATTTTTTTTTAAATTAAATGGAGTGCAAAGGCACACACTAAATAATGGTGCAAACAAGAAGAAAATCCCCATCTTGATCAAAGCCACTGTTGCTAAAAAATTCAAACAGAGTATTGGCTTTATATGCTACCACCTTAAAATGGATTATTAAAACATTAAAATAATTTGGTTTTTTTTAAGAGGGGGGAGAAGCACATCTGCACTGTGTTATGGATAGATGCTGTAAAAATAATGATGATGATAATAATCACAGATCCACAGAATCACAAAATCATCATGGTTGGAAAAGATCTCTGAGATCACCATTCAAAACTGTCAACCCCCCACCCAAAAAAAAAAACACCAAAAAAAAAAAAACCAACAAAACAACAAAAAAACACCTCACCATGCCCACTAGAGCATGTCCTGAAGTGCCCCATCTAAATGTTTTTTAACTACCTCCAGGAATGGTGACTCCACCACCTCCCTGGGCAACCCATTTGTGTGCCTGACTACTTCTTCAGTATAGAGATCCTTCCTAATATCTAATCTAAACCCCCCCTGAATAATAATAATTCATTATAAATGGAGAGTTACTTCTTCCTTCCAGTTTTCAGAATAAGTAGGGCAGAGAATACACATGTAAAAAGGAAACATCCTTTTTTTTTTTAACATAGAGGTTCATGCATACAGTAATTACAGGGGCAGGGCATTTGTTAGCAAATGTTTATCCCTTTACCTTTTTCATCTGACTACTTTCCTCTGCTGTGTGTCTGATTTTGAGTTCAATTTCAACCTCGGTTAAGAATGCTATTTTATTACCTATTCTTGGTAATGTTCTGTGAAGTCCTGAATGACTGCAGGCTCAGTTCACTTCCCAGTAAAGAATTCTCCCTGCTCCCATTCCCAAAAATCCTAACATATCATGACTTAGCCCAGTATATAGAGAAACTTAATGGGTCTAGTGGATTAATTTTTCAATTGTCTCACCTTTAAAATTCTAATTCTAAATAGAGGGCATTTGAGGGAATCTTGAGCTGCTACTCCTGGACCTGTTCTGGGGAGAAACACAAGGCTGTGTAGTAGGGACATTTGATTACACATCAAATGTTTAAAAATGGTTAAAAAAACACTTGTTTCCTAAGTTACTTAGGTAATCTTGAAACTTCAGACTGTAGTTAGTCAATAGGACACAATCACTGGAGTGGGGCTCTTTTATTGTGTTTTTTCCTTTGTTTTAAAAAAATTGATTCATTATTTATGCCCTTTTCCTGAACCTCACCCTGCCCCCAAAAGGACAATGAGACCAGGGACAGTAGGGAATCCAGACAGACAGTAAGACTTGTAACAATACAGAATGATGTGTGAAATACAGACCATCTGCAGCACAGTATGTAGGATCACCAGGTCAAATGTCTTTGCTTCCTCTAAAGTTTAAAAATATATTATTGAAAAACAGATCCAGTATCCTTCCTCCCTGTTTTCTATAGTGCAAATCATTGTAATTGTCTTTCAAATGTAATCACCTCTCAGGCAATATCAAGGGTAAAATTTTTCATACACTGCAACAGATAAGGTAACCTGGCCCATAAAAATGTCTATAAATAGGTCTGTAGTTTCTTCTTTCTATAAATGAGGCCCAAATATGCAGATAGCTTGGTCTGATATACTTTACTTTTTGTTGAGTCATCCATAAATGCCCTCTTAGAGAAAAACTGAAGAAAGTGTGAGTTAAAAAATATAGTATATGATGTACATGTAGTTTTCATTACTAACTCCCAAAACTTGGAATAAAACATGGCAAATTTCTTCCTGTCACCCAATTGTTCTCTTCAGTACAATGACTACTTGATGGTTTCATGTAGTAATAATCAGTGACAAAGGGACGAAGCATGGATCAGTCAGATTTTACCCCACTTTTAGTTCCCATAATTTGGAGCTGTGCTGTCTTTGACACAGTAAAAGATATCCATAATAGATGTGGTTTCTAAGATCTTCTGTAGGAGTTCTTTTCAAAAGCTGTATTGTTTCCATGGATGCCGCCGTATAATCTAATTATTCCTGATGGGTTGCCTATTGTACCACAGAATTCTTCAAAGGAAAGGAAAACAGCAAGGTAGATCATTTGAGCAAAAATCTTTTATTTGTTTAGGACAATGTTTCACAAAAGCTTTATCTGAGAAGGGGAAGAAATCTCTTCTGAGCCTCCTTTCTTTCAGAACTCAAGTTGCTATAATCATATAAAGCAGGTCTGTGTACTGTATGTTTTATCCATTCCTTTCATTGGATGATAGAAGACATTTCAGCCCCATGTTGTGGTGGGGGTTTTTTTTCCCACTGAAAAATTAAATCATTTATATTGTAAGATCTACTGTAGACAACCAGGGTAAAGCAACCCCAAGCAGTCAGAGAACACATGCCAGGCCCAACACCTGCAGCTTGTCGAAGGAATTATTTCACTCAACTCAGCTGGAATCTTTTTGTGATAAGATATACAGTGGTGCAAAGGAGTTGATATTTACATCCACCTCATTAAAGTGAATCAGCTTCCTATTATCCCAGAGTCCCAAGTTCCTAGAACATATAATGAATCTCACTTGGTCTGTGCTGTCTGTAACTGCATTGGTTTTGACCTTGGCCATTGTGCTAACTAGTCCTATAGCATGTGCTGTTTCTCAGGGCACCTTTGCACCTGCACAACTAGGAGCCAGCCAGCTTTTCCCAGTGAAGGGCCTGAAACTGTAATTTATCATGTCAAATAACAATATCCTGAGCATATGAGCGTGCTGGTGTCTTGCTGCGAATGCATTAATAAATGAACGCTTCTCTTATGTGCACTGACTTCCAAGCTACCATATTGTAAGGAGAAGATGGTGGTGTGGGAAACTAATGAGTGAATGGAAAACTCCTCAGGCATAACAAGAGGGAAAAAGATGGAAGCTCAGGACTGTTTCTGATTGTCATCCACTCATCCCTTCACAGCTACTACCATGGTACTACAATTTTGCGCAGCTAGCTTCTGCATTTTGGAGTTTTTCCATCATTTTATGCATGTGTGAAAACATTTTCCACTATTTAAGTGGTCTTCACTTTGCATAGTCAGCAAATAAGTCAAAGCTATATGGATTTTCCTTTACACTGTCTTTCAACAGCAGTTACTGTTTGTAAAAATGACCCCTGTTGCTCCTGTATTAACTTTATTCCTGTATGAGTAAACAGTTCTGCCGAAGCGCTACTCAACTTTGTTCCCTTAAGTGACATCTATCCTTAACAGCTGATGATAGTTTGCATTGATAGAGTTCTGCTTTTAAGCAGAGGTAGCTCAGCTCTGTTTTCTCCAGTGCTTACCAACAGAGAATTCAAAGCTCTATTTCCTAAAGCTGTTTAGGATCCAGAAGCAACCGCAACAAACTCGCGGCCTGTGGCGCTCCCTAGGGAAAGACACTGAGCAACACAGACCTGAGCTCCTGGAGAAGGGAAGGAAACAAGGGAGGAGTGGAAACAAAGCTGCATACATCTTGGAAGAAATAATGGAAATGCTTTGAAGGCTGTGGTCAGTGGAGCTGAAAGGAAAGCCAACTTTTTTGTTAAACCCAGCCCTAAGGGAAGGTGAAATTCTGTACGCTTTCACTCCTTGATTTTCTACTATTCCTACTCTCTGCTCATCTAGATACAAGGTAATGGTTTTACAGTATTTACATACGTGTGATTAGCCCCAAGGAAACCAATTTATTATTTCAATTTTTTTTGCTTTAAATTAAGTGGCTGGACTTTACTTTGGCTAGGGTTTTACTTTTACTTGTTGTGGGATGGAAAAGTACTGATGCCGTGAAAAACAAGATTTGCTTTCAGCCCTGACAGTGGTGCAATCTATGGGGCTGAGGGCCACAGTCCATCTCCTTTGAAGGTTCTTTCTCACTTGTTTATCGTTCTTTCCTGTGGTTCAGCCAATTTCATCTCATGCAAAGCCACACAATAAAGGAAGACAATGCCCCTCCAGACAGGATCTGTTATGGAGGAATTTGATTCAGACAGTGGAAAACCAGGACAATAGAACAATGTACCTAAGGTGAATTTGTCTCCAAGCAAATGGGCTACTTTTACAGCTAAGTCTTCTTCCAGCATATGGATGTATTGAACATCTACGTATATGTATGTCTCTGAAGCAACAGACGAAGGTAGCAAATACCTGTAACATCACCGCAGATCTGAATCCAGTACAATAAAAAACTTCTAAATATTGTATCTACACTTTATTTACCTGTATTGGAACACCATTTTTGGTTAGCAAAGCTGAAGAGTTTACAAAATCGTAATATGAAAAGTATTACAATGTTAAGTACTGTTTTCTGAGTACCAGGAAATTTTATATACCTTTCAAGGGGGGCAAAATTAGGACTTGATATTGAAGTCTAAAAAGCTTCATTTTAGCAGAAGTACTTAAAGGAACAACAGACATCCTCTCAAGACACAGTTTGTTCCCAATGATGCAGAGTAACAGGAGATGCAGAAAATAAAAAAATGTTCTCAGGCTAATACAGTTGGACAAGACATGAGGTACTCAGAAAGCATGGAATACTTTCATGGCATATAGACATATTGTGGTATTATGTTAGATTTCGGGTTTTACACCAGGACATTTTTCCTACAGCAGTGTTCTATGTAGTTTTTAAATCTATTTTTTCTCCTTTTCAGACAAGCAAAGTCAACAAAGCTGCTGAAGAAGCACAGCATGCTCAGGGAAAGATGGTTGTAAATGCATTGTAAAGGTTGATTAAAAATTCTGGAATGGCTTTATCATAGTATTTGCAGTAAATAGGACAAACATGCTACTCTGTGGTATGAGCATTATAAAAGGTCAGCAGAAGCATATCCCATAGAGGATGATTGTGGTTATTTGAGCTGAGAGCATTACGGCTGTCTAAAAATAAAGCCCAAGAAAGCCAAGTGATACAAATTAAAACAATGACTCAAGACCAACAAAGGGAGGCCCAGCCAGTCCCCCAACAGGCCCCTCCCCCCAGTCTTCATCCTAGTTTTATGATATCATATGAATTAGGATATCCCCTTGGTCAGCTGGGGTCAGGTGTCCCAGCTGTGTCCCCTCCCAGCTTCTTGTGTTCACCCCCATCCCACTCACTGGTGCAGTGGGGTGAGAAGCAGAGGCCTTGACTCTGTGTGAGCACTGTTCAGCAACAGCTGTAACATCCCTCTGCTATCAACACTATTTCCAGCACAAATCCAAAAGGTGGTCCCGTATCACCTCCTATGAAGAAAATTAACTCTATCCTACCCAAAACCAGCACAGGAACCTGAATATATTAGGATTTGGTGACTTCTGCTTGTTGTTTTTTTGTTTTGGGATTTTTGTTGGCTTTCTGGGGGGGAGGGGTGGGGAGAGGGGTGCATTTTAATCACTAACTGTTTGTGTGGCCTACAGTTTATGTCTTAATGACGTAGACTCAAGGAGTTATTTAGCTTGAAAGGAATCTCCCTCTGAAGGACTTGAGGTCCAACCTCAAAGCAAGCTTAATATCAAAGTTAAGCCAGGCTGCCTTGAGCTTTCTTTGTCCAGTTGGGTTTTATATAACTCCAAGGACAGTGATTCCACAGACTCTCAGAGCTTCTGTGCTAGTATCTGACCCACTGTCATTCTAAATAATTTTGTCATTACATCTAACCTCAGTTTTTCCCACTTCTGCTAGTATCTGTTGCCCTCTTCCTAGATGCCCCTGGGAATACTTTAGTCCAATCTTTACCCAGTAGGTATCTAGAGAGAGCAACTAGATCTCATGCTTGGCTTTCTCTGACTGAACAAATACAGCTCTCTCAACTCTGTTCATACAAGGCACAATTAAGTACTTTTATGGAATAAGAGGGAAAAAATCATGACAACATGAAGAACACAGGAGGAAAAAATGTGACTGGAAGTCTGACTTGATGATGGCAGAAGATGAGAAAAGGTCCTGAGGGAATCCTGAGGTAGCAAAAAAGATGAGAAGAAAAGGAATATATGAACCAAAAAATATAACATGGAGAAGAGCTTTTAGAAGTAGAAGTTGTAGAGATAGGAAGTGGGGAAGAAATGGAGTGGCAATTCCTCTGTCTTTGCAGATAAGGGGAAAGGGTGTTCCCTCTGAAAAGACACTTCTGTATGTGAACTTAGAGCTGTATTTTGACAGAGAAGACTTTTCCTGCCTTGGGAAGAGAGTGCTGAAGAAAGGCTTTTGAGGAAAAGCTCTTTACAAAATAAGCTGATGTGACTAGTGCAAAAAAACAAATGAACTCTGGAGCCTGCAAACCAGACAACTCCTTCATATTTCCTGTTTCGCTTGGGAAGTCTACAGAAGGCTTGCTTTCTTCCTACAAATTTGCCTCTTTCGTATCTTTGCCATACTCTAGAAACCATCATGTCTACTAGACAACAAGTATTAAGTAACAGATTTAGCACCTTTGTTTCAGGGTAAGCAGAAGAAAATTTTAAAGAACGATTGTTTTCCCAACACTGTTAGTTGGAGCTTATTAAATTTGTAGGTAATATCAAAAGGAGGGGCTTCAAATGTACTGGAAGACAGTGATAGAATTCAAACTGGTCTTGACATTATGGACAGGGTCAGAAAATAGCAGACCACCCACTTTTCGAACCTTAAGACTATTCTTCTATTTCTCACACCTTCACAAATTTTATGATAATCTGAATCTATTAACTACTTCAATTGATCTTGATATTTACTGAAGTACAATTAGACTTCCAATTTCTGAACTTTACAGCTTGTTTTTCTTTCTTGATCCAACTAAAAAGTAATGTTTCTTAAACTGACAAATACAACAGTTGAACTACAAAATGTATCTGTAATCTAATAGTATAATATAGAGTCTGTTGTACCTTTGGTAGAGGCATCATTCTTCACATACTTTTGAGAGGAAAGGAAATATAGCTATTCTTAGTATTTGACCTTGAACAGTAGATTCAAGTCCATTAGTTCTTAAATTACTTTGCTGCATGCTGCTGCTTCTATCCTCAATAAAACATGTAGGAATAACAAATACACTCTGCCATTAGACAAATGCCATAGGAGAGCCAGGCTATTTTTCAGCAGCAAAACTGATTCACCACTGAAAAGTTCCCCACCTTTCCATTGGGCTGCTATAGAGTTCCTTTTCAGAACAATTTACTTACTATGTAATCCTGTTATTTTTAACTTTTACTATTAACTCAATATTTATTGAGGCAAAAGTGCTTGTGGTCATGTGAGAAAATCAGTGTTACAGAAGAGTATTTTCATTTATCACTTTGGCTAGCCAAATTTTTTTGTTTGTTTTTAATCCCTTCTCTATCTCCTTCATTATTAGAACAAGTAATTCTCAATGTAGAGCTGTTACTGCTATGATTTCCAAGGAGTACTTTGATGTTTAAATGGTGTGGATGAACAAGAGTACCAACCACTGATCATCATGGTTGACACAGAATGGCCAAAGTAGGTTCTTAAATGTTTCCATTAGTTTGATATGCTCAGCCTTGTCTTAACCAAACGAGCAAAGAAATGTTTGAGGGGAACTACTGAAAATTTTATTAGTCTCTGTGTAATTATTTTATCAGAATATTGTTATGCCCATCTCCAGACCTGCTGCTGGAGGAGTATCAAGAATGTTTTTTCTATGTTTGAGACTGTACAGGCCTTTCTGTTGACATAGTTTGCAAATCCTTGTTAATGCTATAGTTACTTTGATATTGTGCATCAAAGCACAATGTAATCCCTTCGGCTAAACCAAGTACCTAAAAATCATCAACAAATAATATATTGTTCTGTGCCAAACCACTGATCAAGTTTGTTGATGCAAATACATTTGCTTTGCTCATTCTTGTTCTTCCTTTAGCAGAGCCAATATTTGAAGCAGACTTCTTTCGGACAGATGGCTGGAATAAATAAAGCCAAACTCCCGATGTGCAGCACTCAGTCGTCCAGTTGGAGAAGCGATACATCCTTCCTTGCTGTGGTGGGATGGATTTTTTTAATTTCCCATTTGGATTTCTTTGCACACTGGCTTTTTTTAGGGATGCACAGTGTTTAATACAGCATGGTGGGATGTCTCCAGCCAGCAGCCAAACTCCCACCCAGCCAAGCCCCTTGCTCCCTGCCCTTAGCCATACAGGGAACCCACAGTTATTATCATGGGCCTGGCAGACTCATCTTGTGGAAATTCCCAATTGAATGTCAATTGTTAGATAAAATAATGACTCATTCTGGTAGTGGGGAATAAAGACTCATTTATACACCTGGGGGAAAGGCCTTTCCTTCCTCCCCTGGGGCACCTCTCCTGGTCTGGGTTACACTCAGTCCCTGTTCAGGCAGGAGATGCAGACATGCTGTGGCTGCTCCTCCTCCTGCTCCTTTCTCCTCACTCAGTGCCTGCAGCACCTTCTCCCCTCCTCCTCCTCTCCCCTTGGTGCTCACAGGGATCTTTCACACACTTTTCCCCTCACCTCTCATGGCTGGGCAGCGTTTACCCCTTCCTCTCCCCAGGTTTTCCCCCAGGCACTGCAGGAATCAGTGGGCCCCTGTGGGGTGTTGGTTGGACCTGGCTGGAACTGGCTGTGTACAGCACAGGGCAGCCCTGAGGGGACACCTGCACACCATGTACACAGCAAAAATAAATCTGAAGGAACTCACTTCTTCAGTTATTAGTTAGTCCGCAGTGGGAACAGAATCAACAGGCAAGAGCTGACAGAGAGCAGCTCCTAAAGCAGAGAACCCTTGGCTTCCAACCATGATACCCACCTGAAAGGTGGATGACTGGGACCTCTGGTGGGCAACACCAACACACATGTGCTTTGACATTAAGGTACCCTTGATATTCCAGCTAAGGTGATGTTATTAAGTAAAATTTTAAGGAAAAATCACGTTTGGGGGAAATCACATAAAAGAGAAGAAAAGAGATGTAGACTAAAAATAGGGCTCACATAAGAGTGAAACACGAAAAATTAGGCAAGTCCAGATTCCAATTAGAGAAAAACATATCCCAAGTAGTCAACAGCCCGGACTTGAGACAGGCCTGCAAGACATCTGCAAGACAGAGGAAAGGGATGGGAAGGAGCACTCCCCACAACTTATCTTGGTTACATCCTTGAGCACTGTGTAGATAATCACTGAGTAATTGAATTTGCTGTATTAACATACCATTAATATATTAATGAGCTATGAGCATACTAAAATACCCATGCTAGAGGGACCCCTACGAATAAAGAGAGTTACTCTCCGAGTATGCATAGTGAAAATTTTAAGCACTGCCTCTTTAAATGGAAGCAAGGAATTGGTTTAACCAATCATGGGTTCAAATGATAGGATAATGTTAGAGATGAAGTTCTTTCTCATGATTTTGGATATAAAAGTAGCACTTGCAATTCAGGAAATTGAGCTTGCTTTGTGGAATGCCACTCTGCTCCCTTTTCAGCACAGAAATGGATATTACAGCAAATATCTCCATTCTATGGGTGGAATGACTTATTACACACTACGTAATAGACCCTGCTTTTGGGACAACAAGGAGGTCAGAGATCTCCTATTTTCTGTGGTGAGAAAGGAGAAGCCAAGCCAAGTAGGCTAACATTCCCCAAAACTGATGCTCAGGATCCCATAATCAGGCTCAGGGTGCAGACAGTCACCACAGACACCTGGAGGCAACAGCTACCTGGCACCAAAGAGAAGGGAAGAAGACCCAGTGGCATGAGGTACATAGCAGTATTTTGCTGCCTTTTCTCTACAGCTGCCTTCAGATAGTTACCTGGATTTTAGGATTAATTTTCACAAAAAAAATTCCCAGATTTAAAGAAGGGAAGAGCAGGTTAAAGAATATTTTTGTTAGCTAAACATACTCAAGTTAGGAGACACGGATGAAATTTACTCAAGTACTTTGGAAACTAGCCAAAATAACTTCTAAATCACCTTTAAAGATTTCCTAAAGGACTGGGGAAGTATAACCCTGGCATATGAATTGAAACATGGGAAACAAGGGACCTGGGTAATTACTGAGCATGCATCCTTGTTAGGATGGTTGGGAAAAAAAATGTGGTTAGCTCTCAAACTGAGAGGATCTGTCTGAAGATGGTTTCTGTTCAATCTTGTCTCAAGTCTTGGATGACAAAAGGGAAAGAATACATAAAATCAGCAGGGGAGGAACTGCAATTTTAGAGAAAGTGATGAGAATCCAAAGTTACCTTAAAGCATGATGAAATTCACTCGGACTGGGATGGAAACACCATATATATACATACATACAAGTAGAAAATAATCATACAGAAGAACAGCACAAAGATCTTGAGATCATAGCTTCAGTGTGAACTGGTCATGGGATTAATTCCAAAAACACCTCATCCAAAGATGAGGTCTGCAGGACCTATGCAGGAACTATGTCAAGTAAGAAGGTGGTGATGATCAGCATCTGTTTGTCAAAACTGGGTGTGAAGCACTGTTCTCAGCATGGCACATTAGATCCGGTGAGGGCACACTAGAGAAGGTAGCACAGCAAGAATGATCATTTAGATTGGTAAAGATCTGCAAGACTGGCAAGGCCAGCTATAAACCTAGCATTGCCAACTTTACCACTAAACTGTGTTCCCAAACATCACATCTACATCTCTTTCAAATACCTGCAGAGATACTGACTCGACCACTCCCCTGGGTAGCCTGTTCCAGTGCCTGACAGCCTTTTCAGTGAAGCAATTGAATTGCTTCATCATCACAGTCCATAGAGAAGGGGTAGAAAATTGCACAGTGTATTCCTAGAATAAGAACACAGACAGAGGCTGTGCAAGTAACAGTGTGTGAGTGTAGGACACAGGTGCCAAGGTGCCAGCAATCCACCAATTGCCAGGCAATGAGCACGAGCTTGTGCTCAGCCCACCTGTGCCCAGTCAGGGCTGGCCCCAGCTGCAAATGAGCAGCATTAGGGGGCCAATAAAAGGTGGGGCCTAAGGCACATGCTCAGCTCATTCCTGAGCTAGGAGCAGAAGAGGCTGGTCTGGTTCAGAACACCAGTACTGACCAAGATCAACCACTGCTGTACACCTACTTATCTCAGAGCTCTGCGCTCTTCAAGAAGTTCGTCCAGCTACATGTGAGTGTAACCATAGTGTGTGACCATAGTTCTCCATTACAAAATGAAACAAAAAACAAACCAAAACAAAAAATTGGTGGAAACAATATTTCTTTCCTCTGGGGAAAAAACTGTAATCTTGTTTCCAATTATCAATACTTTGTCTAAACAGAATGAAGAAAATCCAAAGTATCAAAACAGTTACAGAGATGGAAGCTCTAGAAAATTCCTTGTTATGAATTTTGGTGTTGTGTCTTTTTTTAAAACCATATTCTAAGAGATGCTCCACAGCATTACAGTGGTAACTCAAGGGGGGAGAGTGACTCAGCTGGCCATACTGAAGAAAATCCTGGTAAACTGTATGACACTACAGAGGATTAGGAGAGCCCAGACCAAGGGCTCTCATTCATTCCATCTAGTGAAGGAAGTCTGGAGTAGCTGCATGTGCATCAGATGAGATGCAGGACTCCTACCATCTCAGTTTGCAAATACTGTGCCCAGAGGTTTTTGTACTTTAGTTTCCAGAATTGCACAACCTAGAACTGAGATCACAGCTCCAGAAGTAGTCGTTCACAGCTTCTCTTTCAACTGGTTTATTAAACTGCATGTATTTAAAAGGTTTCTGATCAGATAGTTCAATAACATGTAAGAGTAATTCGAGAGAGCAAAAATGTTGCTCTTGTCTTCCTGGACATTTATTTTATTTTATTTTATTTGTAATAATATTTTATTTTATTTGTAATAACATTGTTTGCATTGTCATTTTATTTGGATAAATTATCAGATTATTCTATTCAAATCACTAAGTATTGTTGTACTCCAGAATCAAGATCTGACCCACAGCCAGCCAGAGCCTCACTCCCTAGCCAGGCCAAATAGACCATTTTCCCTACACAGACAGCCAGAGCAGCTCACCCTGATCAGACAGCCACAGCCTGTTTCTCCAGACAGTCAGAGATTCACAGCCCACAGCCAGTCAAGCCAAGGACTCTCAAGCTCAGCCAGCCAGCCAGCACCCTTGGCTGGCCAGTGCTCTTTTCCGTAGCCAGACAGACAGAGCATCTTTCCCTAACCAGCCAACCAGATAATCTTATTTGCTCAGCCAGCCAGAGCCTGTTTATCCAGCCAGCCAGCCAGCCAGCCACAGACTCTCAACCTTGTCTGGACAGAAAAAGCATCTTTCTCTGTCCAGAGGGAAAGGCTAGCCAGCCTGCTAGATCATCACTCCCCAGCCATCCAGAGCATGTTTCTCTGCTCAGCTAGCCAGGGCAGCTCCCACCCTCACCAAGTCAGTCAGAGACTGGACAGACAGATTGCCCAGATTGAACAGCCAGGGTCTCTTTCCCCAGCTAGCCAAACAGAGTAGCTCAACCCCAGTTGCCAATCAGAGCATCTCACTCCAGTGGGCCAGCCAGCTCACCCTACCCACCCAGCCAACTGGAGCCGCTCAGCCACATCCGACCAGCCAGGGCACCTGCCTCAGATGACTAGCCAAAGCATCTCACACCAGCCTGCCATCCACAGACTCAGCTCCAGCCAGCCAGAGCATCTACCCTGTCCAGCCAGTCAGTCTTGCTTCAGCTGATTAGTCAGATTATCTTGCCTGGCCACTCAGCTAGAGCAACAGCTACCCTGTCCAGCCAGCCAGAGCTTCTTTCTCCAGTCAGCCAACCAGAGCAGCTCTCACCCATCCAGAGCCTCTTTCTCCAGCCAGCGATCCAGACCAGTGCTTTGCATATCACAGAATTACTGTAGGAAACCATGTCACAAGCCCTACTACAGTCTTATGTAGACAACATTATTTGCTCTTACCTTCTTCAACGATTCATCTTATTTAGCACTGAAGCCAATTAGATTGGTCAAGCATCATTTAACCTTAATGAATTCATATTGACTGTTCTTGCTTACCTTGTTCTCACTCATTTGCCCAGAAATGGCTTCCAAGGAGATTTGTTTTATCAGTTTCTCAGCAACTGAAATGAGGCTGACATGTCTGTAAATTCTCAAATTTACCATTCTCCTGGAATGGATCTCTGGTAAGAACTGGCTTTCCTGAGCCCTAGGGTCTGTTCTCCACTGTTGCCTTCCCCATGCTCCTCAGCATCTTGAGCTCCCACTCAAGACTCCCATGGTCTATATTGTCATGGTTTCCATTAAGATCTCTGGTCACTTCTGTGAGAAACTTTATCACCCCATATCACTCCATCACAAGCCTCTAGTACTTGTGTTGCATTTGTTTGGGCACCTTAGAGCTGCAAATAACAAGGACTTAGTATTACTATGACCCTTCTCTGAAGCTGCTGAGGCAGTATTTCCCAACACCTCTGCAATATTTCGCTTTCAGTTTTCTCAGGCCATTATTTCTGCTGTTCTCAAGGCCTTGCACATGTAAGCTACAACAGTGCTGTTATGGGAAGCAGCTACCATTGGGAGCATGGGGAAAAGAGACACAACAGTGTGGTCAAAATCTCCCCTTCATTACCTTGTTTTGTGTGTTTCAGTTTATTTGGGAAAAAAAAAAAAAAAAAAAAAAAAAAATGAGCAGGTAAGTCAGTTATTATTTAGTCATTATTTAATTTTCATTATTTATCACTATTTAATTCCTTGTTTATAAATACTCAATTCCTTCTTTACTTCGTTATAAACCATTATGTGAATTATAATTTTTCATTATCAATCATTACTTTTGAATTTAATTTTATTATTTTAATTATTATTATTCAATTATTTGTATCCGATATTGAGTACCATTGGAGCTCAACAACCAGTGTACAGTATTTGCACCTGATCACCATATTGCTCTCATAAACAACCAAAAGGGAGATTACATGGGTCCTTTTTAAAACAAAAGGATCCAGTGAGTGAAGGACACAGTACAGTTGCATTTGTCCCTCCAGAAATCCTTTGGAAGGGGTTTTCAGCTCCCTGAAATCCCTACAGGAGGTCCCCATGGCATCATGCAGTCTTAGGAGTCCTACACAGATGGAGACAGAGCTCTGAGGTTGCTTCGCATCCCCTCCTCCCCCAGCAGCCATGGCTCCCCACCCCAGCCCACTGACCCTGAGCAGCCAAAGCAGACCCTTAAATAAAAATGTGGACAGCCACATTTTGTGGACACCCACGTTCCAGAACCCGCTCTGACAGCCACCAGCCAGCCAGTTCAGAGGCAGCTGACAGAGGCCTCAGAAGCTTCTGGAACCTGCTGTGCAGAGCCATGGTTAAGTGGGAGTCAACAGCTGAATAAGCACTGCCAGAACAGACTGAGAGAGCAAGGGGTGAAATAAAAATAAAACACCCAGAGAGAAGCTCCTGCCCAGAGGAACAAAGTGGCCCCAGCAGGCGGCTGCTGGAGTGTGCCAGGTCCGTGGTGGCTCCCACATTTTCCAGTGCTGGTTTCCGTGTTTTCCATGGTTTCCATGGTTTCCAGTGCTGGGACAGAGACCCATGGAGCTGCTTCATCCCAGCCAGCAGCACAGTGCCAGGCTGCAGCCGGCAGCTCTGGCTGAGCTCAGGAGTATCCTCCTCCTCCCGAACCAGACGTGGCTCTGCCGTCCCTCGCTGTGCAGCCTTGGGTGCAGCTCCCATCACGGGTCTGCTGTTTGGGTGAGAGAAGAAGGACAGAGTGGCAGCTATTTTTCTGCTGCCGAGTCTTCGTGCTCTTTATTTTCCATCATGAGGAAAATAATTGCTGGTAAATAAAAATTGCGTGCCGGATGTTTCTCCCCAGAAAACAAAGAGTCTATTAAATCCCTAGTTAATGAACAATGCTGTACCTGCTGAAGATATTTCTGTTTTAAAAAAGATCAAGCTTGTCTGACAGAAGAACAGCCATGGCTGCGTGGTGCTTCTAAAGGGGCTGATGTCCACCTCCCAGCAGTGCTAGCTAGCAATGGTGTCAGCACCACATACACAGCTGCATCCATTCTGGAGCCGATTTGACTTGGTGCTAGCTGAGGGCTCTCAACTTCTGCTGTGAAGTATGGCTGTGCCATTGTTTTCCTCTGTCCAACAATCCCTTCTGAAAAATGCACCCACTTCCAAAAAAATCCACCTCATGGGCTTCGCTTGTGTTACACCTGAGGGGATCTTCCCCTGCTCCCTGATCAGTTCCTCCCGTGCCTGCTGACCAAAAACTTTACTGTCTTACAAAATGGAGACTTGCTTGAAACACATACATGTGGTCTTCTTTATTTCTGCTAATGTCACATGGTATTTTATGTTCTTTTATGTTACTGGTGAGGGATAAGACTCTTAGATAGTATAAACTGGTGCCACTCAAAAGAAATAACTCAAGTGGTGACAGTTTACACCAACTGGAGTTCCAAATCAGTTTTCAAACTGCTGTTCAGTAACTAGACCCTGCAATTGCAATTGCAATTGCCTATAATCCTTTGTTCACTCATAAAGTCACTCTTTGATCTTCTGTATTTCACACCTCTTGGACAATCACTTCCTCAGTTTATTTGCTCAATTTTAATTCCAACGCAGATGAAACTAGTAGTCTATCATCTCCCTCACTACTATATCACTCCTCTGCTCTTAGAACTACTGTGTCATACACACATTACAGTATAGCTTGGTAAACAAGATCCTTGTTGCCAAATAGAGATAAATCATTACAGTAACTAACACCTTGGTTTTTTTCAAGATGATTAACTACTTGGGATATCTCAGTTTTCCATTCCCCTAGCTCCTTCAGGCATTCCTATTTGTAACCTCTCCATGGCAAATCAGGCTGCTTCGTTTTTCTTTAACTGTCCACAAGAAATGGAAGTGCTGTTTTTGCAGCATCCTCACTGTACAATAAGTAGCTTGCAGCTCACCAGTTGATGACCACCAGAACTTGAAATATGCAACCAGAAAAAGTATATTCTTGAACTTTTGATTTGCTTCTCAGCTGGCTGAAGCAGCCCAGTGAGCTGCTTTGCCCTGCTTAGCGTGGTCTTTTCTGGTTTACAGATCAGTGCTTCTCAGCTACCAGACTCCAATCTCCATCCTTAGTGCTAATTCTGCCTCCTCCTTCTTGTTCACCCTCAGCCAACCATTTCTCACTCTAGTTATGGTGCTAGCCCCAGGCTCTTCATCCCTAGCTCCTTCCTCCTGCAGTCCCAGACACAGATTCTGTTCCCAGCCAGGCAGCCTCAGAGGGATATAAGTAGAGAATTTCCCCCCAGTTGTCCAGTTTCTTCAGAATTCTTTTGTCCCAGACCTTTGGCTCTGTACAACTGGCTTTCTCTGACATGTGGCCTCAGCTCACCTTCCTCTCAGCATCTGACTCCTCCCTCCCCAGGCAGTTCTAGCTGTTGAACTCAGCAGTGTGTGTGTCTCTAGCCACAAGCCACTTTGCAAGAGTGGCCCCAAATCCCTTTTAAACTTTAAGCATCAAAGTAGTAGCTCTTCCTGGTTTTAGCTTTGTGATAGAAAGAAGTGCTTCTATATCACAGCAGAAGTGTCAAAGCGGTGCCTAAATAGATTATTTATAATTGCTTACTAATTCACAGATGTCATTGTTTTTTCAAACCTAGGAATGACCTAACTTTCAAAGGCAAGCTCTGGTATGTTGAGCTATTATATTTTTCTGAATCAATTTATTGAATTTTTTTAATAGAGGGTTGTGGCAAGATCAAACAGGAAAGCAACACAACCTTTCCATTTAGGATATTGCTACACAAGCTTAAAAGACGAGACATATATATCTCATTATCCAAGAATTTTCCCTCTTTGTCCTTCTTCTAAGTAATGCTCCTTCTTTCACAAAGAATATTTGAGCTGCTTAATACCTTTGTACCTAGAGAGGCAAAATTGCAAGACCTCAACAAGAGATAAGATGTCATATCTAACCAGGAGAAAGCAACCTAGAGTGTAGTCTGAAAGTAGGAGACCACTGTAATTTGCTGAATGTATTTATGTATCTGACAACTACTGAAGATGCCCTTGAAAATGGCAAAAAATCACTGGTGAATTCCAGCCTATATGAATCACTAGTATGGGTGCCTCATCTTGCCCTCTGTGCTGCTAAGAACTTTGTCATCTCTCTAAAATCTCATCTGCCACAGATATTTTATTTTATATAGTTGTTATAAGGCCTTTTGTGTACCATTACACAAACATACACACAGACATACATTCAGGTGGCCCAGATGAGGCCATGAGGTGAATGAAGCATCTACAAATCTACATGGCTACATCTTAACCCCATTCCTCAAATTATATGCTTCTGTCCTTTTCTCTTTATCAGATGACAGAGTGGAGCTGCAGCTTCTACAGGACATGCCACAACTGTTAAGGTATATTAGCAAAGATGTGGCCACAGCACATTGCCTCAGCCATGGAGAAAAATACACAGTCTCTAGCTATGACATTCTGTCACAGCTTTTCTCTGGCTTTGGGACTCACAGAGCAGGGTGTAAGAGGAAGAACTTCCTGGTCTGCTGGAAACATGCCATTTGTTCTGTACTCAACAATGCTAAATTGTATTGTCTTGTTGCAGGGAGAGCAGGAAGGGAAAAAAATAGAGATGTGATATCCCTGGAAACTTTGTAAATCTGGGATTGGGATTTATTTTCATGTGGAATGTAAGGGAGGCAACGTCGTGAGCCTTCTTAGGCTTGTTTCACATAGAGAAATGTCCATGTCCTCCAAGGGAGCAATCCAATGGGAAACAATGTATTTCTAGCGTCTTTCAGGCACCCAGCAGCAAACCTCTGTTGTCCCACCTTGAAACCGCTATTAAGTTTTAATGTGTGTGGTAAAAAGCTGCTTTGTGATTGCTTCAGGGGCCACTGACTTGATTTTTCAGCGCATGCTTTCCTCTGTACAAGATGGATGCAAATCTGGGAGAGAGAAAATTGAATGGCTATTTAAGTACGCTTACATGTCCTGTGCCTGAGAGTGGTTTAAGTGTGGAGAGCAAGTGTCAGTGAACAAAGTCTTGTCCTCATGCAGCCCACTCAGCACTCCTAAAGAGCCTCAGTAATCCAGCCATCATGAAGACAGAATGAATTGTGGATAGAAGAAAAATACAGTAGACAAGGGTGTGGCAGAACTCAGAGTAATTGGTGGTTGAAGGAAAACTGTTACCAGTCACAGGGAGAAATCTTATTTGATCAGTGCTACTGTCTTGGAGGGAGATCTGTGATAAAAGAATCAGAAGCATAGCTAGGAAAAATATGACTGGTTTCCTCCTGTTTCTGATAAGCACTGCCTGTTCTGGTTTTTGTATCAATATCACACCTGGTGAACTGAAGGGTCATAAATTACTTCATGTACCTTGTTCCAGCATTGAAATATATCCGCCTTCAAAACACTTTGTTCGGGCTTCAGAATTCAACCAGGCAAAACATTTGGAGGTACATCCTAAAATGCAGAACACAGATTAGAGATAGTTTGTTCAAAGACAGATGGAAGTAATTCCTGAAAAAAAATGACAGAGTTCAGGAAGTGTTCAGTTTGAAGACTGTAGTTGCTCTGAAAAAGCAGAGAGCATACTGGATTAGACAGCAATAAAATGATTATTCTTTGACATTCTTTTAGTAGACAGAAGGTGGCAATTTCTTAGATATTTTTTGTGTTAGTTTGCTGAGATTTTCCAAAGGCTTTTTTGATATGCTTTTGGTAAAATTTGCACTTAAGAACATAAGGAGTTACCATATTGGATCATATTTGTGATCCATCTGGTCTGGTAGCCTGTCTACAATAGTAACTAGTACCAGACATGTCAGAAGAAGGTGCAAAAACCACAGTTAACAGAGGTCATTTCATGTCTTGCCTAATAGTCAGGGCACAGTAAATGATTTTTAGACCTTCACATACTTTGTCTGCATTAACTGTTATAACTCTGGATGTCTTTATTATCAGTGCAAACAGTCAGTCCTTTCACGTACTGCTAAATCCTTGGCCAGAAAGGCTTACAGAATTGGTCTGTTTCACAGCCCAGCAATACTGGGGAAAAAAAAATTGTTTCTTAACTTTATATTTTTGGCCTTCAATATTCATTAATATCCTTATATCATCCAATGACTTACTTCACCATTTAATGTCTTAAAAGACAGGGAGTCTTCATCTTTTTTTTCTAGCCCAGGCATTGCTTCACGTTCACTTTTCACACATAGCCCCTTTTTACCTTTCTAGAGCAGAAAAGCCCAGTACTTTAGTCCTTTATGTAGCTTTTGGTTTCAGACTTTTCTCTGTCTCTTATAATCAACATTCTTCTTTGAATTTACTCTAGCAGAATGCAGCAGGGGGTCTGCTTGACACAAAAGGCAGCATGAGGAAAAGACAAGAGCAGAGGAGTAACCTGAAAGTATGAGGCTTTGGGTTCCAGAAAGAGGCTGAGGAAAAGGAACAGGACATGAGCTCAACTCTGTGCTATAGAAAGTGGAAGAAAGAAGCCATAGGTGACCTGTAGACCAGTCCAAGAGAGGTTACACAGGGCATCCTAACAGCTATTACCTTGTCATCTGTCCTGGCTGAGCTCCCAACCCAAATGATTTCAAGAATGAAGAACTCTTCCAGCAGTACTTGACCAACAACTAAAAGGAAAATATTAATATCATCCCAATGACAGGAGAGCCCCAAAATCAAGAGCCTCTATTTGAGGCTGTTCAGAATAAGCAAGCTCTGAATCTTAGTCTTATTCGCTGAAGTTCTTTGTTTCTTGAACTACTTTCTGATCAGAAGGGATTAATTTTTGGATTCAGAACTCTTCAATAAATCCCATCACTGGCAAAAAAACATATCTCCAGATTTTACCAGCTTCATTGTGTTTCTGCCAGCTGACACAAATCTTCCAAGAATCACTTCCAAGCTGCTGTCATTACCACCACTCAGCGCAGTAATTTTACATAATGTCAGAGGGCTGTGCACAAAAGAGGTGCTAGTGTGAAATCTGTCCTGAAGGTTATTTTGCATCTCTTTCTCTATTTCTTCTTAAACTGGAGAACAGAGACTAAATTTTTAAAGAAAGACTCAATGTTTCCGTATGGGACTAATTTTCTTTTTGGTGCAGAGATGTGGGAGATATTTGCCACTTTTGTTTTCATAGTTTTCACAAGTGCAACCAAAGAACTGTGGTAACATCAACTGAGCAAATCAATTACAAAGCCCAGAAGAGAAAGAATTCCATCTTTATTTGTATTTACTTGTTCATGAGTTTAAAAAAAAAACAAAAACACAAGTAAATATTCACTCAGAGGAAGGACTGGGTAAAGAATACTGGAAAGCAGGAAGACTGAGGAGAATTACCTGTTGAATCCCATTTTTTGGCAATACAGTTCTAAATTGTCATTATTTTTAATTGTTGGTTTTAATGTATGCTAGCTGGTTCTGGTGCAACATCAGGAAAAATACAGAAGATCTGCTTCATTAGTGCATATTAACGGTACAAATTATATGTCTATATCCAGGTTTTAAGGTTTTAGGATTAAACTGTGTTTAAAAATCCAGCTTAAATGTATCTTAGTTGTTGGGAGGTAATTGAGATGTAGAGTTTAGCAGGACCCAGGAAAGTTATTAACACAGATACAGACAAAATCCATCCCAAGGTCTTATAGTATAGCTATAGTTAGTTTTAAATGGTGTCAAACATAAGGACATCAACACTTTCTGAAAAAGACACATTTGCTTCTGAAACAAAATTAAAATTTATATTAAAATTTAGTTTGCTTTTATTCTGTTATAAATAAAGTTTAAGTTTACTAACACTGAAATCCTTCTCTCCATTTATTCCTTACTTTCCTTCTACCTACTTCTATGCTATAAGTTTAGATGCAAGTTGAAATATTTTTAAATGCAATAAATACTATGTTTAAGTTGATCATTTACGGATATAAAATTACAAATGCAGCTCAGGGGTTTATTGTTTTAGTATCTCCTAAGACTTGTTTTCCGATTGCTTACCAATTGGTCTACTCAGTGATCTTCAATTGAGCTAGCAATTTAATGTAAAACTTCTTAAAACAAAAGTGTAGAGAAACAACACTGAAATAATGTAAAATGTAATGAGCTGGAGGACTATAACCAGTACTAGTTTTCTGTTTCTGCAGGTATGAGAAAGAAAGAAAAGAAGAGTGGGACCTTGTGTGCATGTGTGTGTGACAATGTGGATGCACACACACAATACATATTTACATGTGACATAGGAGACTTAATTTGAGAAGTCATCTGCAGGACTGCAAAGACACATTAGGAAATATCAGAATCAAAGCTACTACTGTAACCTAATTTGGTACTTCAATATTGGAAACCTGCATGATACTAATTTATGCAGCCCCTGCTGAGTTTTTTTGCTTGTTTGAATACTTGGTTTGGTTCAGTTCACAGACTACCTGGGACTGGCCAAATTCACTGCTATTTGAGATTTTGTTTCTTGATAAGTATAGGACGTAAGATGTTCCTTACAAACTCTTTTCAAACTCTCTCCTAAAACACAAAGAAATGTTACTTTATGCCTGTTTGTTTGTTTTTCTGACACACTAGTCCTTCCTCCTGTTAGTGTTCACAGTCATTTTGAATCTATTTTTACAATAGGTCTCTGAGCTGACAGGCAGAGGAGGCTTATGTCCATTTTGCAGGTGGTGAACTGACTTGCTGAGAGCTGAAAGTTTCCACCAGTTTTGGATGCCCCTAAGACTGATGGAGTTCAGCTTTCGTTGACTTTATTTGTACCGTACATGCTCATTGTCTCTGCATGCTGGATTCTAAGGTGTTAAAAAGACAGACAATAAAGAGGAAGCACACAGATAGTGAGAAAAAGTGGAAAATACTAGCCAAAAATTAATTTTCTTATTTAAAACAGTTTTGTGCCCTCACTCTGTAGTTCCTCAGATGAAAGTATTCCCACTGAAATGCCTGGGAACAAAGTCATGGATGTGCTCAACAATTTGAATAACCCGAAGACTTTCCTGCCCCCACAGTAACAGACATTCATTAATATCAGCATTCGTGACAAGCTGCTGCAGTCAGGGGATGTTGCTGCAACGTCAGGGATTTTGGTAGGTGGAAGGTACTGAATACAAAAGGTTAATTTTACTAATTAGTAGATGATAGATTAGGACTGTGAATAGATGCCGAGAACATCAATATGAGCACTGGAGAATGTCCCCAGGGCCATTTAATCTAATTCAGAAATCAGCCTAATAGCTGAAGTAAAGGAAAACCTGGCACCAAAATGAAGCAAAAGTCAATGAAGTAGAGACAGTGGAGCTAAGGTCTAATGGGTTGTTTTGGTCCAGATATTTAGAGTGATTGAACCATAAACAGCAACAGATAATGGACTAGGGGATTTTAAAATATTAAACCAAAACATACCACAGGACAAATCTATGAAGAAATGCCACTAGACTTTGATGAAAAGCTCTTGCATAATTAGGTTAGGTGGCATGTTGTACAGATTGTCTCTGTAGCACCATCCTGTCTGCCTTCAATCTGTGTTTTGCTCTATACTGACAGAGTCTAGTTGGATTTTGTTTCCATCAATCCAGCTGGTATTGTGCCTTAATTCTGGCTCTCCTGTCATTGATCTTATTGCCTTTGCATCACACGGAACATCTTTTTTCAGGTTGAAGCCAAATGGCATAATAGGGAGTGTTCCATTGCAGGGACTGGTAGAACCTTACATTTGTCACTGCAGAAAAAGGATAAAGAACAGCTTCAACTGAGGTATTAATTGGAGGCTGGGGAGTGGCTCTACTTAAATTAGTTAATATTAATTTAAATATGTTAAAATGCCAATTCAGAAAGTTTGTTGGAAAGAGAAGGCAATTAAACAGTTTATTTTATCAAATTATTTAAGTGATTTTTTGTAAATTGCATTTTTGTTCAGGAAAATGTTACTTTGCTGTCTACTTTAATAACTTAATATTTTTCCATATTGACTATTTCTATAGGTTCCAGATGTAAGGCCATGATTTTTAATAAGATTTTTTTCTATCCTCTTATACTTCTAGTTTAACAACCTTTCTTTCCTCTTGTTAATTTTTCTCTTTTTGCATTGCCTCCTTGTTTTCTTTTGGACACAGAAATTATTTTGTGTTCTTTAAACATGCTGGATTAGAATTCACTCCCATAGAAACTAATGACAAACATCTCTGTCATTGATAAGGGCAATGTGTGAGCTGTGGAAAAAGGCACCACCAGCAACAACTGAAAAAGAAAAAAAATGTCTAAAGAAATGGTCTATAATTATCTGAACTTTGAACTAAAAAAAGTTTTGCACGTGTTTGTAATGTTTTGTCTATCTGACAGTCAGTAATTTCTTATCTTTCCATACCTTCCATTATTCCTACCCTCCTCTGCCCCACAATGAATCTGTCTGGATCAAAGATGTTTTATCAAACCTATGATTATGGAACTGTGTGTATGTTCCGACACTGATAAAATTTAATGACCAGTAATGAACTTCTGTATTGCCATTTTCAACCAAAGATTGAGTTTACCAGAGCAGCATTAAAAATTCTTCACAACTTGATGACCTTTAAGGACCCTTCCAACCCAAACCGTTTTATGATTCAGTTTCTGGAGGGCTGTGCTACTTACTGGCTATTTTTCTGCCAAACAGCCAAAATCACATGAAAGTCACTATATGATGGGCTTTTACTCCAAAAAGCCTAATAGCATCTGTTCTGCTAGATACCAGAGCAGTCCTGCCTTAAGTAAGCAGAGAGCTGTGGAGAACTCAGAGCGCTGGAGCAACTCTCCCAAAAATGACACTAGGCTGCCCATGTTTACAGAAAGGCCTGACTCTTAACTTAGTTATGTAAAGCTGGCATTTATCAGTAGATTCTTTGTTCTCATGTTAGTCAGCTATAAATAAAGAAATATTCCTTAAAACACAAGTATAATTTCTTGTGTATTTTGTCTATATTGGATCTGCAGCAAGCTAATGAATGGTGATGAGGAGATGCGTTATCACTCCTACTGCCCATCTTCTGACCCTGCTGGACCCAAAATGTCTCACCACACCTCCCGGCATCCCCCTGCACACTTTTCATGAAGCAACATGGAGCTTTCTGGGAGGTGCAACAAACACCAAGTGACAACAGGAGCCTGAAGGGGCTAACAGCCCTTACCACCTACTCCACATCAGAACCTTCCCTGGCACCCCAGAGCAGATCCCACCTGCATACTGCCTTTGTGTCTTAATCCTCACAGCTGGGGAGGTATCTGCCTGCATGCTGCAGTTGTTCAGTTTTCTAACAGCCAGTAAGTGCTGTAATAACACAAAACCACAGAATTGTCAGGGTTAGAAAGGAGCTCTGGGATCACTGAATTCAACCATACACACACACAAAAAAACACCTAAAAAACCACCCTAAACACAAACACCACACACACTCCACTAATAACACCCACAAAAACAAAAAGACAAACAAAGAAACAAACAACACCCCTAGAATCTCAGCCACTAGAGCATGTGCTGAAATGCCACAGCTACACATTTCTTAAGTACCTCCAGGGCTGGTGACTCAACCACCTCCCTGGGCAAGCTGTTCCAGTGCCTTTCAGTAAAGGAATTCTTGCTAATCTAATTTAAACCTCCCCTGCCTCATCTTCAGTCCTTTCCTCCGGCCCTGTCATTATTCACTCAGAAGAGGCCAACACTCACCTCCCCACAACCTCCTTTCAGGTAGGCGTAGAGGGCAGTGAGGTCTCCCCTCAGCCTCCTCTTTTCCAAACTAAACATTCCCAATTCCCTCAGCCACTCCTCACATGACTTGTTCTCTAGGCCCCTCACCAGCTTGGTAGCTCTCCTCCGGACACCTTCCAGCACCTCAGTGTCCTTCTTCTAGTGACAGACCCAGAACTGAACACATTATTCAAGGTGCAGCCTCACCAGTGCCAAGGACAGAGGCACCATCACTTCCCTTCTCCTGCTGGCCACACTATTCCTGATACAAGCCAGGATGCTGTTGGCCTTCTTGGCCACCTGGGCACACTGCTGGCTCATGTCAAGCAGGATGTCCACCAGCACCTCCAGGGCCTCTTCTGCTGGGCAGCTTTCCAGCCACTCATCCCCACTCCTGTAGTGTTGCCAGGGGTTGCTGTGACCAAAACGCAGGACCCAGCACATGGCCTTGTAGGAAACAGGTGCCAGCAATCCACCAATTGCCAGGCAGTGAGCACGAGCTTGTGCTCAGCCCACCTGTGCCCAGTCAGGGCTGGCCCCAGCTGCAAGTAAGCAGCATTAGGGGGCCAATAAAAGGTGAAGCTTAAGGCACAGAGCAGTGGTAGAGACTCGGACTGTGAATCAGAAGGCTGTGGGTTCGAATCCCCTCAGAGCACTACCGAAAAAAGGTGGGAGCTCGGATCAGCCTCTAGTCAGAAGGTGAGCTCTTGGTGCAGTGGTAGAGACTGACTACGGATCAGAAGGCTGCGGGTTCGAATCCCCTCAGAGCACCACCATAAACTGAAAAGGTGGGAGCTCAGATCAGCCTCTAGACCAGTCAAGAGCTCACCCTGAGCATGTGCCTCAAGCTTCACCTTTTATTGGCCCCCTAATGCTGCTTACTTGCAGCTGGGGCCAGCCCTGACTGGGCACAGGTGGGCTGAGCACAAGCTCGTGCTTACTGCCTGGCAATTGGTGGATTGCTGGCACCTGTTTCCTACATATATATATATGAGATCAGTCTTTATTTTAAAATATTTAGGTTGGTCTCTCACTACGTGTCAGTAATGTTCCTTTGTTATTTTCTGAAGAAGAAGGCCAAAGAGGAATTGCAAATTTCTTTTATATACTTATAAAAAAAATATGTTTGTTTTTTTTGTCTCCAAAGACAAAATGAAGACTTCTTTGGTTTGAGTCCCTTTGGTAATTTTTTCTTTAAATGTTCCTTAACAATTAATNAGGTGCATTTTTTTGTGTAGTAGCTCAGTCTTGTTTCTCCAATCTGCTGGGATGGAGAGGTCACAGTGCAATATAAAAGAAAGCTGAGTAATTGAGATGGTTTTCAATGTTTTTACATTTTACTAAAAAGTCTAATGTTTATTTAATACCCTCTAAATGCTCAGGAGAATGCAACTTTGTTTAAAATTTCAGAACCTACTAAAGGCTTCACACAACTGACGGTCCCTTGAAGGGGGGGTTTCTCATAGCACTGCTGAGAGTCATTGAAGTGATCATGGAGGAGAAACAAACTAATTTCTGCTAATTTCTGCTAAAATTAAGTCAATGCTCAGGTTACCTGTGTGGTCAAGGAAGAGAGGAGTGATGTCAGTGTGAAAGTGATGATATCTGCAGATGGGAAATGTTAGGATGTGTCCTTGCTATGAAAAAGTAAGTCCTAGAATAATGCCCAGTTAGGGCTTTGGTTGCCAAACTGTAGGTGTTTGGGAGGTAAAACCCCTGGTTAATGTTGCATAGCTGTAGAGGAGAAATTATGTTCTTGAGAAAGAAGTCAGTTCTTAATCCCAGTGATGTATGGCTACCAAAGGCCCCTGACTGTAATTTTAATCTGAGCACTCAAATAAGGGGTTATGCAAGAGATTTGTGGTAGATGCTGTGTAGCAGCAAAGGGTTATATTTGACTTGTATAAAACAAGCCCTGTGAAAAGCTGATGCTGGTGGGAAGCGACTGACTTCAGCTGTGTGTGGTTGTGAGCGTGGCCCTCTTGGTAGTGCAGTGGTAGAGACTCTGACTACGGATCAGAAGGCTGTGGGTTCAAATCCCCTCAGAGCACCACCATAAACTGAAAAGGTGGGAGCTCGGGTCAGCCTCTAGACCAGTCAAGAGCTCACCCTGAGCATGTGCCTTAAGCTTCACCTTTTATTGGCCCCCTAATGCTGCTTACTTGCAGCTGGGGCCAGCCCTGACTGGGCACAGGTGGGCTGAGCACAAGCTCGTGCTCACTGCCTGGCAATTGGTGGATTGCTGGCACCTGTTTCCTACATGGCCTTATTGACCCTCACACAAATGGCCTTGGCCCATCAGTCCAGCCTGTCCAGATCGCCCTGCAGAGCCTTCCTAGCCTCAAGCAGATCAACCCTCCCACCCAATTTGGTGTTGTCTGAAAACTTACTGAGAGTGCACTCAATCCCCTGTACAAGATCATTGATAGAGATATTAAACAAGACTGGCCCCAAAATTGAGCCCTGAGGGACACCAGTGGTGACCAGTGGCCAGCTGGATTTGACCCCATTAATCACAACTCTCTGGGCATGGCCATCCAGCCAGTTTTTTTGCCCAGTGAAGAGAACACTTGTCCATGCCATGATTCACCAGCCTTTCCAGGAGAATGCTGGGGGAGATGGTGTCAAAGCCTTTACCAAAGCCCAGGCACACAGCAGCCAGAGCCTTCCCCTCATCCAGAAGGTGGGTCACCTGGTCACAGACAGAGATCAGGTTGGTTAAACAAGACCTCCCTTTCATACATCCATTCTGCCTGGCCCTCATCCCTTGGCTGCCCTGTCCTTGTCATGAGACCTCACTCAGGATGATCCTCTCCATGATCTTTCCTGGTACCAAGGTCAGGCTGATGGGCCTGTAGTTCCCCAGATCCTCCTTCTGGCTCTTTTTATAGATGGGTGCCACATTGGCCACCCTCCAGTCATCCAGGACCTCTCCTGTTGACCAGGATTGTTGATAAATAATGGAGAGAGGCTTAGAGAGCTCCCCTGACAGCTCTGTCAGTGCTCTTGGGTGAGCCCCATCCAGCCCATAGACTTACACATGTTTAGGTGCAGAAGCAGATCATTAACTGCTTCCTCCTGGATTATGAGGGGTTCTTCTTCTCTCCATCTTTGTCTTCCAGCTCAGGAGGCTGAACACCCTGGGCGTAGCTGGTCTGACTATAAAAGATGGAAGCAAAGAAGGCATTAAGTATCTCAGCCTTTCCCTCATCCTTGGTTACAATGTTCCCCCCTGCATCCCATAAGGGATGGAGGTTCTCCCAGGCTCTCTTTTTATTGTTGATGTATTTACAAAAACTTATTTTCTTGGCCCATATGTCAGTAGCCAAGTTGAATCATAGAATCATGGAAAGTTAGGGGTTGGAAGGGACCTCGAAAGATCATCTAGTCCAACCCCACTGCCAGAGCAGGGTCACCTACAGCAGGTCACACAGGAACATGTCCAGGTGGGCAGAGGGAGGAGAGGGCCCTGAGGCGCCTGTTCTCTCCTTGCGCTCTTGCTGGGATTTTTTTTTGCCACTAAAGGAAGGGTTCCTAGGTACGATCCCCCACCGGAGCCCTTAGTGGCTTCTCTGAAATGAGCACCTGCCCACAGGTCTGGTTCAGCTCTTCCCAGAGAGACACACACCAGCCCAGCCTGTTGCTGCAGATCCTGGCTCTGAGACTGTAACTGCGCTGTCTGTGAGAGGGAGCTTGTTGCCTGCCTACCTTGGGAACAGCAGCGACCTTGGACAGGTTCTCAGACTTCCTATCTCCATAAAGCTGCCTCAGTTTAACCTAAAAATAACTCTAACTTCAGTGGATGATTTCAGCTTGGGATCTGGAGTGATCAGACTACATTGTTGAGACAGAGAAGTGAAAACTCCTCATGTAGGCACAGTCACAAAAAGTTATGTGTATGGAATTGACCTTAATAATCACAAATGCTTTATGATATGCTTTTGGTATAACTGTACCCTTACAGCCTTTGGCTTGCTTATCCAGGCAAATTACTGTTAAGTGATATTCCTATAAGTGTGCTTATGTGTGTGTAAACATCTGTCTTTTCTACCCACTAATTCTGACCACCTAAGAGGTTAAGGATACCAAAGTTATTGATTTTAGGCGTATTTTGTGGAGACAGGTAGTCTAATATCTAAGGAGGCTGTACTAGTCTCCAGCTCAGGAAAAGCCTGCAGCTACAATGTCTACTACTCTCATTCAGCAAAAACCTACACTTTGCAGCACTATCATGGCTTGACTTCATGAACAAAGGTTTCAGAAGGGCTCTCCCCATGCTGATGGCTGATGAGGCCAATGCAGGACAGGCAGTGGGGCTGCAAAAGGCAGAGCAGAAAGTCTCCTGTGAGGGGACAGCCAAGGCACGGCTCTTTCTGCACTGTCTTTTCTCCTCCAGACTGATTCTACTGTGTTCCCAAAGGAGGGAGTATCACGGCCTCCATACTGGTGACCCCAGCCTGTTCAAGGACAGGAACATTGGTCACACAGTCAGTCCCATGGATGTTTAGGATTGTAGGGAGCAATATAAGAAGTAGCAGATGGTGGCAGCAGATGACCCATGATTCAGACCCATATAAAAGAGTAGACAGTACCAGTGGCTCTGCAGACACTCATCTTTGTACTTTTCTTCAGGTGTTTATTGCTCCAGACTCTTTTATGAAGTCTTCTGAATGCACTGTATGCCTTTGTTAATCTCTCTCTTTGTCAGTCTTAGCATCTGAGGAAATAATGCAACCCAGAGAGCTGAACTGCTGGACTGTCTTAAGCTCTGATTTGCTTATGGTGATGTGGGGATGATGGAAGTGTTCCTGTGTTGCAGGCTGGTAGAGAACTTCTGTCTTCTTCAAGTTGACTTCCAGCTCAAAAAGATCTGCAGCCTCTGCAAAGCCTTGATGTGGGTCTTCAGTCACCTCAGGTTGAATAGGCTCCCATCAGTACCATATCAGATGTAAATGCCATTTTCTTCACTGAGGTCTGCCCTGGCCCTTTGGAGCATCGTGCTGAAGAAGATTGTGAATGGAGTGGGGGTGAGATCGCAACCTTGTTTCACACCATTGATTATTGGGAAGGATTCAGAGAGTGCATTGCCATATCTGACTTGGCCCTGCTGATCCTCATGTAGCAGGATGATCATTTTGAGGAACTTGGGGGGACATCCCCATCGTTCCGAGATTTGCACAGGTCCTTTCTACTCACAGTGTCAAAAGCTTTAGTGAGGTCAATGAATGTCACATAAAAACCTAATCTATATAAAACCAGACATATAAAAATTGGTCCTTCTTCTCTCATAAATATTATTTGTTTGTATTTTCTACTTTGCATCTCTGAGTGAACTTGAAGACTTAAGAGCAGAAGAATCTTGTCAGAAGCAAGATCATAGCATCTTTTCTGGTTACCTCCATATCAGGAGCCAGTAGCTGACTCTAGACACAACCTGGACTTAGCAAGGCAGGAAAGACATTAATGAAAAAAACAAAGGAGAAAATAAACAATAGGAAAGTAGCTCATAACTTGACAACTGTCAATGGCTGCTACATCTGAGCTGTGTAAAGTGAAAGAGCTCAGAGTACTGGTCATTGGAAAAGGCTGAGGCTCCCCTCATGTAGGTGGATAATAGATTAAAAATACTTATTTCTCTCTATGTCTGTAAAGCAAATCTAGATTAGCTCTGATTATATGTTTCTGTGTGTAGGCATTGTGCTCAGTTGCAGCAGTCTCTTCTGTCCTAAGTGACAACACCTTGAAAAACTTTAAAAAATTAAAGATTAAAGAAATCAAAGATTAAATAAATTAAAAATTAACGAATTTAAGATTAGGATTAAAGAAAACTAGATGCAAATAATATATTAAAATATGTTACAAATAGAAGCTCTCAAAACATCAAATTGTTTTTCATGACTTTAAGCATGACTAAAAGCAAGATTGTACAAGCAGCCAGGCACAAGGATACTTTCTTTCAAGCTTTCTTAACTGACTTGACATTTCTTCTTCAAACAAAACCTCAAGGCCAGATTTAAGTGAAAGTCAGCAACACTTATTCCACTATACCCTCTGAAAATTCAGTCCCCAGGCAATGTGGATTCTAGACCTTTCCAGAGAGAGGTATTAGCTCTGCTCTGCTGCAAGGCAGAGGGAAGATCCCCTTCTCCAGGTTGCAAGGAGAAGGCCAGATCCCATTCTCCAGGTCAGGGGATGTTCTGTCCTCTGTGGATTCACTCTGTGCTTTAAAGGACATGGCAAGTTCTCTGAAGTGCTTTGGGCATTGTGGGTTGATGCCTAGTAGACTAATTCTTTGTGACTTTCTGTTATTATGATTTTCACTCCGTGATTAGTTGGGCTTGCAAGGTATAACCTCCCATGAGCCTTGTAATTTTAGGACTTTGCTTTTTAGGACTTTACTAGAATATCATACCTAGAGAGAAGCTGCTGCCAGCAGCAATGACAGCCACTGAGCCTACCTAGTATTAGCTTTGATTTGCTGCTGCTTTTATCACTACTGTCTGCTGCTGCAGAATGGTTTTCAGTCAGATTTCATACAGAGACAGCGCTTGTGCATCCACACTGTCATTACCACCTCTTTAAACCTTTTAAGTTGGAACACAGAAATGTCACAAGTAGAGCTGCTTCTAGAAAACACCTGGATCCCACAGGATTCTTGAGAACTGCTGAGCAGATAGTGCTTTATTGCTTAGTGAAGATCAGCTGTTCTCTTTCTTGTACACCTGTCAGACAGTTGACTGAGTGCTGTGCCTAGTACATATGCCACTATATATGTATCTTGCACATCCATCATATAAAACATTGGAATAGGAATATTACAAGAGAGTTACAGAACACTCAAGAACTAAGATGAGCAGAGCACGAGAGTTTAGGCAACACAGGGAGGAGCTAAGTGTCTCAGCTGACATAGGAAAGCCTAGGACAAAATGGAGTACAGAGATGGTTTGGGGAAGAAAAGAGAACCTTGGAATCTTGTAGCTTTGGCTGCATGGGACAAGAGAAGGAAACAAGGATGTCACCATTGATGATATGATAAACACAGGACAAAAAAATGGAAGAGGGCAGGCTTTGTTCCGGTGTCTAGTGTAGATTCCCCATGACTCAGTATCATCATTATGAATACTCAGGAGTTAAATGATAAAGCACCGGAGAACAGACTGTTACCTCATGTAAAGAAAATCAGTAGAGCACTTCACAGGTGAGTGGGAGTGTCCTTGGACACTAGGCATAGGCAGTGCTCACTTCTGTAAATGAAGACTTAAGAGATACTTGGATATGAGCTTTGTGCAAATGCTCTACTCCACTCTTGATGTTAGTTTTACTTAGCCTGTGAGCTTTACTGTGACAGTCACTGCATAAAGAATTACTGTTCTGCTTGAGGAATTCTGGAGTGTAAGGGCAGAGTATGAGTACTGGTGCCCTACAGAGACCTTCTGGCAGGAGCTCTTTTTTTGGCTTCCACCTCATGAGGTGGCTCAGTGCTTGTGTGCACTGGCCACTAAACACAAGTATAATGTGCCTTTGAAATGGAGCACAGGAGAATGTGGCTCCTTACAAAGACTTCTAAGGAAGCACCTCTTATCTGTTTTTTTTCAAATGCTGGAGCATAAATACCAGAACGATATCTGATGGAGAGACGGAGCTAACTAGTCCATATTTCTTCTGAGAGCTGGAGTAATAAAGTGACATGACACCTCCCTGTGTAGCCTGTAAGAGATTAAACTGGAGGTCTCTGACACACTGTCATATTCGACTGAGTGTATTTGTTCTAATATATATGCAGGAATTGTCCTTTAGCATAATACATAGTACAGCAGAACAACCACTGTCTCTTACATAAGGAATTATGTGTAAACAGACTTTTAATTGACATGCACTGATACAACCATGATACACTATGTGTATGGTTTTTGGTCACAGCAAGCTCAAGATCTTAGAGCAGCAGAGGCAAAGAGACCTGGGTTTGGGTGCTCCTCCCAGGAGAGAGGAGATGATGTGAGGGTGGCAGAGATAGATGCTCCAGTGCTGTGGTTCCTGTTGCTGATGGAGAGAGGAGAGATGCAAGGGATGGTGACTGCTGCTGCAGAGAAGGCCCTTTACCCCTGCTTCCATCACATGCCCCTTTCTTCCCCTGCAGTGGCAAGAGCCAACCAGGCTTAAATAATGTAGCCATTACTCCATTCTTTATGCACTACGGCCATCTACCTGTACCTTAGCAGCTCTCCACTTCTGCCAAGAACCAGCTGTTTGTCATAGATTTTAAAATGATGGGGTTTTAAGATTTATTTAGCAAGGTTTCTGGTTTTAAGGAAGATTACAGAGAAAGAGAAGAAAAGCTATGAGAAAGGAGGTAAAATCAGCAAGAGACACAGCCTGTTATATAATTTAATATATATACCTGAATATTATAATATAATACCTGAATCTCTGTTCAGCCTCAGCTGTTTAGCCTGCACCATGTAGACTTTTTCCACTGATTTAGCTGTTCCTCTGCTCCTGGGGGAGGGGAGGGTTTAGTAAGACCATAGGGTTCAGAATGTGCTTTGCACTCCTATAGCCATGGCACAGCAGGATCAGGTATGGACAAATCCAGGAATGTGCTAAAACACTGTGGTTGTGCTTCTTCCTTTAACACTCTCTGAAATATGTGGATGTTGCAGGTTTTATTCTCACTTTATTAGCCCCAGAAATGGCTTTCATTTTTGTCTAGCTATTCCCTTACATGAAATGGAAATGCAAAATAAAACTTTTAGTGGCAAGAGAAGCAGATCCCAAACCGTACCCGACAGCAGTTCTCAGGCCCAGGTCAGTGCAGCAAGTCAGTACCTATCCCCACTGTACCTTTCAAGCAGTATTGCTTGGCTTCTTCTGTTGATAATGTGCCAGTAACTCCCACAATAGTTCATGAGTTAATATGTGAGTACTAGAGGAGTAAATCAACACCTGAGGGCATACCATTTCATACTAGTGGCGGTCTTGTCAGAGGCTGCTCCTTCTAGGTGTCTATGATGTAATCAGTAGTAGCAATAGCAGCATGAGTGCCTACTATTACTTTTTTGCCCATCATGAACACTGATGCTGATAAAGAGGTACATGAGCAAGGCTGTAGGGAAGGGAGGACTTAAATTTGCAGTGTTTTTAATATGTTTATAAAGTTCTCTGAAATCCTCTGAGGTAAAGCATTACACTCACCAACCTGCATCACTATAGTGCAGAAAGTTGTATTTCTTACATTTTTCTGCCTAATGAATAAAACATGGGATGCAGCCGTGTTTTTTTACTATTAATATCATGACTAAAGGCAAAGAAGTTTTAGACACAGGGTTTGTAATAGTTTCTGAGCGATGTTGTTTGGTACCGTGACAAACCTGGGACCTGCTGAGGACATGGCAAAGGTACTGCTTGGGCTCCCACCAGGATCTCCTAGGATTTCAAATCAGACTCTGGGAGACAATTTAGGATCTATTGAAATGGTGGATGTATGGAAATCTAGCTTGCAATTGGGAAAGCCACCAGCGGAGGTCAGTGTCTCACAGAGACAGACTCTCCCGCCGCAAACCCGGCGCCTGCTGGGGGCATCGGCAGCTCTGATTGAAATGGGGGCGTGCGGCTCCCTTCTAAATGTGTTTCTCCACATTTAATTGCACACCCGAGTGTCCTAAGGAGCTGTGCTACCACAAAGGCTTCTCCTGGCAGAGGTTCTGCCTCGTTTTACAACATGGTGTTTTCTCCCGTCTCTGTTTCCCAGTGTGAAGGATGCCTGAAACAAATGAAGAGGGATTCTGTATCACCTGAGTGTGATTCTGTATCACACTGCATCAGGCTGAAGTGGAGGCTGGGTGGGCTGCCTTCTAGTGTTCACAGTTTTAAAAGTATTTAGACCATCTATGTCCTACACAAATTAGTGGGAATTCATCATCTCTCTGGGAATTAGTGGGAATTCATCATTACATGCAGCCAAGGTGTGTATTTCCAAACTTATTTATAAAAGTTTCCTTTACCATAGTGTACACTAAGAAAAAAACCACAATCTTCCTTTGTATCCTTGTGACGTACATACATATAGACCCCAAAGGAGACAGACTGGGAAGTAACAAAATCTGTGCCTTTTTCTTCTATAAAGGATGCTCGCTTTTTAATTTTCTTTGGTGACCTCTTGAGCAGGCTTAAATGATGGGAAAGCTGTAGAGCACAGACCCAGCTTATGCAACTGAAATGACATCCAGTACATCTGCAGCATAGGAGGACTGGGGTCGTGGCTGCTCATTTTCTGACCACTTTTCTTGCCCTGTTCTGTAGAGAAGTTGGTGAGGCCCAGATTAGGTAGAATAAACCTTCTTATCAATATGCTTTAAAATCTTGGCTATCACAGACACAAGATCCTTGCACTGCTGTAATGAAAAGTCTCTTGCCACTCTCCTTCTCTATTCCTGAAATTGCCTAAGGATCAGAAATAAGGCAGCTCTCTCTAGGTGGCCAAGATGTGATGTGTCCTTTCCATTACAGATTCTTACAGTAGTAATACGAGATTTCTAGAGTGTTCTCCGTGCCCAGTTCACAGCCAGGGGACCATTAACAGTGGAGAAAAAACACATCAGTGTTGGGGGAAAAAAAAGTGAGACTAAGTGGTTAGTTGAAACTTAACAGACAAACTGACATTCATCTCAACACAAGTGCAGTAAGCTGCCATTCGCAGGGATGAAAAACAGATTTGGAGGACGCTAGGTGGGAATGAGAGCATGACTCTCTTTCACTGAAGGAAAAAATCCAGTTATCTCTCACTCCCCTGAAACTGGTGATATGAGAATTCCTTCGTCCCTCCCTTTCTAATCAAAAGAATGTTTAATAAGTAATGGTTGTGTTAATGGGATTAATTGTCCTGGCCTTCTTTCAGAGTGCTGTGAATGCTATCACTGCAAAGTCATAGATAGGAAGTAGCTAGTCCTCTTTTTTTTTTTTTTTTTTTAAATTAGGAAAAAAATTATGGCTGTTCACTTAGTATCATGCCAGGCAAAAGGACAAACTGACAGGAAGGTTTCTGATTTGTGGCTTTTGATTAGAGGTTACTAAGCAACACTAGCCTGATCTGAGCCCTACATTCCTCCTTAGCAATGTCTGTTAATACTCACATCAAAACTGGGCTTATGTATACATTTAGATGACATCAAAGGAATGCATGGGTGCAAAGAAAATTTTGCTTTGGTTTCCTAACTTACAAAACTTTAAACAATTACATTGCCCATATTTTGTTTATGCTTATATATGTGGCCTCGGATCACATGTAAAGGAACAAGAAGATGCTCAAAAAAGGTAGGAAGTTCTGAGATTTTCAGGGAGAGGTTAACCCAAATACAGTCTTAATTGAGCACTTGTTTGGTCAGTGCAGCTATCACCCTGCCCAATATTGGCATGCATTTTATTTCTGATTCAGAGAAGCAACAACTTCATGTCTCTCCATTTGTTGTTCTTCATTACTTGTTTCCTCCCATGCCATGCCCCACAGACTCTGCCCTTCTGTGACAGATGCCAGTCTCCCCTCTTTGTTCTTCAGATTTATCTGTATGAGTGCTTGGGCTTCCCAGTGAGAGGGCCTCCTAGGACACGTCCTCATACAAATAGTAATGCAGGCATTACTGAGGTGAATTGAAATAAAGTGAGTCTCACTGAAATAAAGTGAGACTTACTTACATATACTCCCTAAACACTTTTTTTCACAAGCAGTAGCCCCTGTCACTAGAATGATACTGCTCTCAGCCACAGCTGTTAACCTGCCATGGGGTCTAGGCAAAAAAACTTAATAAGCATCAAAAGATACCTCTCTAGGATTTGGAAGAGCACAAAAGAGCTCCAGTGCAGACAGTCTTCTAGAGTCGCTCAGGAGGAAACAGTTTCCCACAGTTCATTGGGATCACAGGGTAATTCATGTTAATGGAGTGAAAGAGCCATGGGATATATCCCCAGAAATCCCAGCAAGTGCTGACACAGTAACTCCTGTAGCACCTTCTGGAGTGGCTGCCCTCTCCAATTACCTAAATTAACTCAGCCAAGACTGCTCTCATAGAGAAAATCCTCCCTGACCTGATTTGTAAGGCTATTTAAATCACACCTTAAGACCCACCTTTGCTAATATACCTCAATAAAATGGATTGCTGGGACTAGAAAAAGAAGGTATACTTTACCTGTTTATGATACCTTACAAACATTGATGTGTTCATCATGACAGAAGTAGCTGGTTGTGGCTTCTCTTTCATGTGCCAAGTGTGGGCTGTTAGGGACTTACTTAAAATACTTTCAACTCAGAAACATTTATAGCCACTTTATAAAATTCTGTTGCCATCAGTATAACAGCCTTTTGCAATTTAACAAAGAGAAAGCCCATAGGCTAGAAAAGTGCCCCGTCACTGCTAATAAACTTGGATTAAATGCATACAATTTAATTAACTCAATTTCATAAGGTTCCATTCTGGTTTTGCTTCTACAGCTTGCGTGCCAGAGAAACACACTGGCAGTCTCCCAAATAATAAATGAATACAGAATATTCCAAGGTTGGGCTCATGCCACCACCAAAGTAGGAAGAGCCAAACCTGCAATAGAAATGTCTGGAAACTGCTGGAGGAGAAAAGCAGTGCCAAGGAAAAACCATTTAAACTCCCAGGCTCACAGGTCCCATTGCAGAGTAGCCCAGCTCTGTGGGTCAGGAGGTGGGAGAAAGGAAGATAGTATTCAGCTGACTGGGAGAAGAAATAGCAGGACTGTGCAACAAATGTGTTTCCTTTTTACATGGAAAATGAGTTTCCTTTTCCTCTAATACTGTTCTCAGAAAAACCGTATTAGTCCGTATCTTTTTCTCAATTTATTTGTAAATCAACCTGAAGTATATATCCAACACAGAAAAACAGGTAGTAGAAAAATGGGAGCTTGGATAACTTATGTTTGGTAAAGTCAGAAACAACCAAAACCAAGAATCTAGGGGACAGTTGTAAAAAATCTTAACTGAAGTTACTGTGACTGCTTCTAACCATAAAAGCATTCTATAATTAAATGTACTAAATAGATACTGCATACATATACCATAACTAGGAAGATTACTCTATTGTAATTGTATGGACAGACTTAAATTTTTGCATTTTTCTAGCCCAAAGAAAGTATCAGCTTCATACCCCCATTCCGTGATGTCAGCTGAGTAGCTCCAGTCTCATAGCATGAGACTAACTAAATGCAAAGTACTGCCTTGTGTTAAAAGCTATGCCAAATCGTATCACCTCAGATTTATCACGGACTAAAAGCATTCATGTGGACTGTTATCATGGCTCACTTGGTCCACAGTAACTTGTTAAACCATGATAATTCAGTTATGAATTTCCTCTTAATGGGAAATGTTTCAGGGTACTGTTATAACAGTGCTGTAGCCGTGGAGATGACACAAGACCTAACAAATAGCACCTTCATCTAGACTAGGCCTGCAAGCCTACATTAAACAGTGAGTACTAAATAGCAGACAGATAAATGGGGACTCTAAAGAGAATCAGTACTGATTAGGATACTACTGATGATCAGCCTGGAATGAATGCATCAGTGTTCCTTGATGACAATGTGAATCTCCCATTTTTATCCAGAGAAAGATGATTTTTCGTTGAGGAAAGTGCCCTCACTTGGGATGTACTTCAGCACATACTGTGACTTCACTAAAAGCACTAGGATTCAAGTATGAGCTTAAAACAAAACATATGCCTGCATGTTTTCCTGAACTGGGACATGGATTTAGAGACTGACAACTAACTGTGCAGGTTAACTTCTTTTGAAAGCTATTAAGGTAGTGTTAAAGAAGATAATAAAATTCAAACCTCAACAATTGAGCAAGTGTTTGCGTCATCACGTTTCAAGCTGGAAGTGATAGCACAAAGATCTATTCAATGACAATTAAATTATAGGAATTAATCCCAAGGTATTTTTTAAAGTGATGGTACAGTTTGTTTACTGTTTGTGGTGTTTGTTGTACTTTGGCAGAACTGGCTAAGGCTGATAAGCTGTTTAATTTTGGATTGGAGGAGCTGATGGAAATGGAGATCTGCCAGCACCCAGAGAAGCTTACTTTCCCTACTGAACCTCACACTTAAAATATCCTGACTACTCTTGTCTGTGTATGGAAATAGACATGGGGAATGCATCATCATCTCTAAGAGTCTGCTTATGCTTTTTGATAGAGCTACAACATACTAGGATGTGTTCACATGTAGGGTGAGCACTTATAGTCAATTACACTCAATTTATTAGATGAAGTATACAGAGGAATGGGATAATAACATAGTCATATGGCAGTGGAGTTTCACCATCTGTTATCTGCCTTTAGCAATGGACCAGTTCTCACTGTGGACAACAAAAAGGAGTAGTGAAAAAACAAATAGGACATATGCTTTCAGTTTCCCAGCTGGGAATTTAATTCAGAATTCTTGTTCCATTTTGTAAGAAAACTGAGTTATTTTCCAATATTTTACAGCTGAAAAGATTTGCTAGCGGGGTCTTATTAATTGCATTTAATAATCTTCTGTGAGGAACCTGCTCACAATGTGCCAAAAGCTTTTCAGCCAACAATTGAAGGGTATGGATCCTGATAATGCAATTGACAGCAGCGGAACTGAGTGGAGTTCATTTTGCTTTGCCACTATTCATGGTTAAACGCTGAGATTTTTATTTTATTAAAAAAATATATTTGTGCATAAATACTAGATCCCTGAAGCAGCTGAGGAGAAGATAAGTGGCTTAAGACTCTCATGCAGATGAAGTTAGGCATCTAAATCCAAAATTGGGGTACTTCACCCCTGTATGCAGAAATCTCATTCCACTATTGGATGACTGGGGAGAGTGTTGCCACCCTGGGTTAAGTGGGGTTCCTCAGGAATGGAAATGCTACTTCTCTTCAACCACAGCTCCTCAAAAAGGGTACAAGTTATCCTGATGTCAAACCCACCACAAAGCCTCATCTGCTTTCAGGAGCCAGAGGAGAAAGATCTCCCTGTACTTCCCCAGTGACCATCTGCCATTATGCTTTACTTCCACATTATGCAACCAGTACCCTAGGACTTTCCACAGATTTTAATAAGAGCAACAACTTTCTTGCTAAACTTGTTTTGCACTTCTTTAAGACAAATCTTAGCCTGAGGGTTATCAACTCTTTTTGATATGGCTTCTCTTTTACTGAAGTGCTGCAAAGGATCCAGAGCCACGTAAAGAGAAGGGGAAGGGAAAGGACCACTCTGGGGTAGCTCCTAGGGTGTACTTCTGGAAGGCTGGAGGCAGGCTGAAATCTGTCATTATCAACAATGGGACCAAAACCTGTGATGCTTTCTCCTTAACCCTGCTTGCTGAGTGCCAAGCTGAAAATTTGCACCCCTGTGTCCTCAATGCCTCCTCCTCCTCCTGCCTGGAGACACAGGCTGGACAGCAGGGAGGGCTGACTCAGCAGCAGTCAGAGCCAAACACTCTGGAGGGTGCAGCTGGGAATCCACTTACAGAAAGGAAGGTACATAGACCATCAACACCATGGACTGTGTCTTCTGTAAATTGCTTTCCAAGAGAAAAAGAGGAAGTTATGTGTCCTTAATGAACAGCTGCAATAAGGAAAGCTGTTTTCATTTCTTCATTAATCATATGTGTGTGTAAACATGTTGAAAACATAAATTATTTTGGTGGGGGTTTGGGGTTTTGGGTTTTTTGGTTGGTTGGTTGGTTTGATTTTCGGTTGTTTTTTAACTGTGTAAATGAAATTTGTTTTCTCAAATCTCAGGCCTTTCTGCCTCTTTGTTGCTAGCATCAAAGTTGTATTTATCTACAGAAACAGAGTAGTTTGGTGACAGCTTGTGAAACCTGTGAAATAGCAAAACAAATACAGCATTGGTGGTGTGCTAGCTAATGTTGCATCTGCTTTGGGACACTGACTTCCTAAGGTCAGTTGATATCCCGTATTCCTGCCGGAATAGAGTGGGGAGGTTTTTGCAGAACAGACCTTCACATTTCATCAGCAAACAAATGAGTTTCTTGAAATTTTATGACACTAATTTTGTATGGCGACTGCACTTTGCCATCTCATTTTCTACTGTCATTATTCTAGAAACATATAAACTAGATTCTAAAATTCAATCTACCTACTGATTTGTTTTCCAGTTCCTGTTTCCTATCTCCATTACAAACTGCACAAACTCTAAAACTTAATATTAACACCTGAAGTGACACCAACTTTATCCTTTAAAACTCTATTTTTGTAATAATGAAAAATAAACACTATTTTAATCAACAGAAGAGATGGATTCATTCAGAAAAAAAGGATTTGAGTTCAAGTATTTTATAAGTGTATTTGATAAACTGAATTATACTACAAGATTTTGCATTTCCTGTGCTTTTGTCTTGATAATGTCAAGTCCAATCTGTAAGCAAAGATAAATTATTTCCTCCAAAGTAATCACAAGAGAATGATATGCCTAGTAATACAACCACCTGCAAGTATGTGTGCAAAAGTTGAAAAATTATAGTGTTTTATATGCATTTGTACTTTTTTTCTTCTTTTTTGTGGTTTTGATCAATTTATTGTAGTGTCATTTAAGAATGAAGATTTGTTTGCTGTTATATCAATGCCATGGAAAGTTCTCAAATTGCCAAAACCATAATTCCCTCCATTTGGCATCACCAGTGTGAACACTGTAACAGTTTGGTGGATTTGGTATCTTTTTACCATAAAAGGGGACCTAGGTTCATGGACTTACTGACAGAACTTTCCCATTCTTGGCTTTTTTTTCTTCAGAAACAAGCCTTTGTGATCATATTTCAAATTTGTCTTCCCTGTTACTCAGCAGCTTAGGCCATGCTGGCCAGTTTAATTTCACAGGTACATGCAGAGGTCTCAAAAATCATTCATGTGCTTCAAGTGTCTTTACAACATATAGAGACTCCAGTTATTACCTTCTGAAGCTGCTGTTGAAGCTCATACCTTGCAATACACTTGAATTTATGTGGGAAAGCTGAAAGGAAGTGGAGAGATAAAGAGCAGGAACCTCCGGCCTTAGGAAAAGCACCAAAGTTGGTCATACATATGACAAATACGTAGTTAATCAAGTTTGCCTGGTCCTGTTGCATATTGAGTGTCCTATAGGTGCCTGCTGCTCCTTTTATTTCTAGTAGCACTGTCTAGAAACCAGTGCCTACCAAACAGGATTAAATACTGGACTACCTGGTCTGCCTCTGTTTGGCTGCTGTTTTGGCGGCTGTCGCCAGGGATCATCACATTTCTAGGACCTAACTCAGCTATGGCACTTCCTTTCTATGTGATTCTCCAAGTGACACTTTGATCTTGCACAAAGCTAAGCAGAAAAAATATTTACTAGTGGATGTAGTGTAAATTCATTGGAGTAACCTAGCTGATAATAGCTGGAGTTTGTGTCCTTGAACTTGCTCTCATTGCGGACTCAGATCAACAGAAGCTACTGCATGAGTTTATAGGCTATTTAATCAATATTCTGCTGGAGGGAAATCTTCCACATCATTTATAAATAATGGTGAGAGATGTGCTCTCAGCAGCAGTGGTGTACATGCAAAGTGCCTCCATCGACTTCTGCAGTGTTACGCATTTTGCTGCATGATTAATTTAACTCGCTTCCCCTCATGAACTGCCCATGCTGAGAATTACTGCATAAACCAGTGACTTAGCTGTTGCAAAGGGGTGCCAGCCACAATCAGCCCTTCTAAAGAATCAATGGACTAAAACAGATCTAAACGTTAATTGGGAAACAAACGATGAAAATCAGAAGGACATGGATACTAATGCCAGACTGCTTCTGAACCACAGGCATCCATAGCAGACTGTCTAGGAATGTATGCTCTCTGCTAAAACACTGTTTATTTGCACCCCAGGTGTTTCACAATACATCAGGTTTCAGATCCATCACAGGTCGCCTTCCCTATGGCTTTGTAGCTTGGTGTTCAGCACTGAAAATGTCAAGCCCTGTACTCCACACACATCTAAATTCCTGATCCTGAACTTTATTATTACAGCAAATTATGGCCTAGAGCTGAACTCTCCTGAAAAGTCATTGTGGAGCTGATGCAAGAAATGAAACCTGTCAAAAGCATGGGTGTGAACACATACACTGCTATATTATTTTGGAAGTCAACAAAATGAGGATGTATGGGTGAACATTCATTACTCAGATGCTATGGTGAATGGAGTAAAAGTATATTTTAATAGATGAATGATGGAGGTATTTAGCTGAAAGTTTTAAAAGAAGTTAAGTCTCATGGGGCAGTTTTCCCAAGCAGGAGGTTTTTCTGGTTGTGTCCATTTTTTTTTCCCCCAGTACCATCAGCTACTGTCCAGATTTGCTAATCTCTTGATACCCAACCACTGCTAGAATTACTGAATTGTTTTGTCTAATAAAGATTTCTTATTAATTGGAAACTGATTGACAAAACTGTTTAAAAAATGTTAGGAGTTCCAGCAAATTGTCTTATAAAATCTTTTTGTGTTGATGACTATATTGAATAAACAAAACTAAAAGTTGTCCACTTGAAGTGCTACTGTCAACTCAGAGAGATGCATTCTCCTTGGCACCCGAAGTTCAGTTGTAAGTTATTCCCACTTTTCTGACATGATGCAGAGGCTACACTGGGCATGTCTAAATGGCAGTCAGTAAGTTCATACATTTTCCTAATAGAGGCTAAACTGTCAGCCTTCTGGAGAGTGGGAATTATCCAGATACTGGAGCTCCTATACGTGAGCTTTTGAACCAAGATTATTTTAATTGGTGTGTATCCAACCAGTCTTTTCAGTAATCTCTGCCCGAACACTAACACTCATTACTTCATAGCAAGTCCTTTTGTAACTGGAGATATTTGGACAGAATAGAGAGCAAGGTTCCGTGTTGGTCTAGTGACCAAATAAACCACAACAAATGATGAGCTGTGAAACACCACCAGCAGCAATCTCTCCTCAGGCTTTTTCTTCCAACATTAAAAGATTCTTTTGCAGCATGAAGAAAACAAGCCTGAGAGATGAGGAGTCAGTCACCTCATCACCTAGTCCCTTTGTAGTGCTGCTTCAACATGTAGAACCTGTAGGCTGCAAGGTCTCCAAGTGTTAAACAGGTCTGCAGGTCGGCTCTAGAAGAATCCAAAGACTGCTTTGCCTAGGCAATGACTGGAGGCTTCAGGAGTTTCCAGCTGCAGAAGGAGGTGCCAACCTCCAGAATCTCTACGTGCAAAACGTGTCTGGGGCCAGCCCAGGTGCCCATGGGTCAGAGACCTCATGCCACGAGGCCAGGCAGTGTAGGCAATTGCAAAGAGCCTCCATAAAAACCAGCATTCAATGGGATCTGTAGCCCAGAGAAGTTAAATGCAGGAGTCCAGAGGAGCAGCCAGCCCTAACTCTTGCATGCAGAATTGACAGAGAGCAGGTGGGCAATGCCCCTTCTCATGCTGCAACTTCTTACCTGTGTTCCTGCTGTACTTTTCCAGACCCTATGCCTTAAACAGGCACCGTGCTTGCCTCCCACCAGTGTCTGGGCATAATGGTTTCTTCTCCTCTCAACATTTTTTTCTCACTCTTACCCACAAGGTGTTAGATGCCACATTTGCCTCTAATCTGAAGACTGGTTCTCCAGTATTTACAAATTTACCTCACAAAGAAATTAAATATTCCTTGCTTAATAAAACATATTTATGCAGAACTACTTGATCACTCAAGAACACTCTTAATAGTCAACACTAAGGATGTTGTGAAGGTTCACCTTCCTCTTGATAATCTTTATGTTTTCTCATCTCTTCATTGCAATTAGTCTCTTGGGCTGGCAGGGCTAGCACCTGTAGCTCACAACTTCACTTGGCTGGTTCCTCTATGGCACTGACTCACAAAGGTTGTCTGGGAAAGTCTGTAAACATGAGAAATCGCCATTAGAAGTACGGCTCAAGGAAGTTCTTGCTGGGTTAGGATGAATAACAAAGGACATAGATGTATATTTAGAAAGCAAATGTGTACGTATGATGAGTTACATACATTTCACAAGCAGCAGAACTGAGAAGTTCGTGCAAGAACCAGTTCTCATAAGACTCCACCCAGACAAAGACAGCAAATAAGCAGCAACATATGATGAAACAGTTAAATGAAATCAAGGCATACACACCCAGCCCAGGTTACTTTCAGCATTTATATTGTAATATGTAACCTAAATTTTTAAATGAGTTTTTAGGACTGTGAAATTTATAACTAGCAAACTAGAGTTTTTTGGGGATTTTTGTTTTGTTTTGTTTGTTTGTGTTAGACAGGAGTATTTCCAATGCAGCAGTTTACTAGACCATAGGAGACACAGGTCCATTTATGCAATATATTTAATCTTTCCAGAGAAACATCCCATACAGTAGGAATTAAATGGAAACTTACTAGGTTTTTTTTAATTCCTTACAGCACCTCCTCCTCTGCCTCTTTCCTTTTTTATTTTCTTCCTATACGTTTTGCTTGCCAATCAATCTCTCCTTCTCCACATTCTGCTTCTTTTCTGCTCTTTCCTTCTGACATTCTGGGTAATACCCGTAAAAAGAAAGGGAAGGGGAACGTGGGGGATGTGAATGAGGGGCAAAAGGAACAAATTAACCAAACCCTATCACTGTTCCTGTTATCTGGTGCTAATGATGCTGTAAAGAGCAAATGCCTCGAGTTCCTGTTATTGCAAACAGCCCTGCCGCTGCCAGACAGCTGCTTGGAAGAGGCTGATAGGAGCAGCCTCTCTTCTGCTGCTTATTATAGCAGAACCTGCAAGAAAGGGCACCTGAGTGGTAAAGCCAATACAGCTGCTACCAATGGCAGCCGGGGGGCCAAAAATGTGGAGGCAAACTTTGAGAGGCAGCCTGCAAATACGGTTATCATGGTTAATACATGGTAAATAATGCATGGCAGGTACTCACATGTTTCCCTTGACAGCAGACGCAGGCTCCGTTTGTTAACCCTCAAGTCACACAGCTGACCTCCTTTCTCCGAAGTATCCCAAAGAAACAGACAGCTGGAAAATTAGGTGCTGGGTTGCTACTACTGCCATTACCTTGGTCCGTTTCACTGTGACACGTGTTGGGCCAGATCCTCAATAATTTTTTTAACCTATTATCTTTAATTTTAGTCTGTGTAGATTTAGAACAAGCACAGAGAGCAGAGACTAGCATTTTCTTTGAAATAAACTAGTTCGTTAATTAATTGCTGAGGCACGAATATCATTGTATTCCCCGATGGGAAATGAAAATTCCCAGAAAGCCTCATATCTCATTATCAGGCAACGAGTAGCATTGTTATTCTATGGATTGCATCTTTTCAATGGCTGAATTGCCAGCCTGAGGCTGTGTCTGGGTGTGCTGGGGCAGGGAGGGAGCGAGGGGGATAGGATTTGCCTGAACTGCTTTGGTTTCAGGCTGTGCCATTTGTTTTCCTAGAAGATGATGGCGTTTTGGCAGGCTGTTGAAGTTTTTTTGTCTGGTCAGCTTTATCTCTGGCTCTAGAGGCCCGTGTTGAGAGCTCAGCTCTCAGCGAGCTGGTTTTGTTTATGTGCAAACAAAAGTCTGAGGAAAATCTGAGAAACTGCTTAGTAACTTCACATGGTCAACATGCTCTTCCACTGGTACCTCGTGAATGTTTTATTTTCACTCTGTTCTTTTTCTCCAACGAGCTGTTAGTTATTAGCCTCTTTTCGGTCTATTGTTTTTATTGTTGTGAGGTTTGTTATGGTTTTGTTGTTTTATTTTGTTTGGTGTTTTTTTTTTCCGAGGGGGAAGCTGGTCGGTTTGTGGGTTGTTGGTTTTTTTTTGTTGTTGTTGGGGGTTTTTTTGTTTGGTTGGTTTTGAGGGGGTTTTTTTTGTGTGTGTGGGTTTTTTTTTGTTTGTTTGTTCCTGACCCGTGCACAATGAAATGTGCCTCAGAGTTCATTTTGCTAATCATCCCCCCTTTGACCAAAAAGTACTTTACAGAGGCTACATCCAGCTTGGTGGTATCAGATTTCAGTGTGAAAGTGCTACATTCCTGACTGCCCTGCATTCTCTTTGTCTTTGATTTGGCCCAGTGAAATAAATGGAATACTTAGAAAGACTAATCCCATTCAGAAAAAGAGAAACAAAAAGGAAAAAAAAAAAAAATCCACTAATTTTGTCCCATGCTCAATTCCACTTTTCCATGCATTGTATTAATTTTCATCCTTCTTATTGTCTGCTCTACTCTTCTCTTCTCTTCTCTTCTCTTCTCTTCTCTTCTCTTCTCTTCTCTTCTCTTCTTTCTCTTTCTCTTTCTCTTTCTCTTTCTCTTTCTCTTTCTCTTTCTCTTTCTCTTTTTCTTTTTCTTTTTCTTTTTCTTTTTCTTTTTTTCCCTGCCTTAACTTTAGGTTTGATTGTAGTTCTTGACTTTTGGTTTCAAAAAGTCAAGAGAGAGCACTTCTCTAGAAATCTTAAACTCACAAAAACTTTTTTATTATTATTATTATTTTAAAAAGATACAGCTCTAACTTTCACCTTTCCCTTCTTGCTGCAGTTCATGACAGAACTAGCTCGTGCTGGCAATTAAGTAATTTCAGAAACTTAAAAGCACTCCAGATTTTTCGATATAGTTATTTATTTTATTTTCTTTTACAGTGTATAGCTAAGGCCTGCATTTTTGCATGTATCTTTTATTTTAAATATTCCTTTTTCCCTGCCTTTGGTCTTTTCTGGAAGGCAATTTCTGAATGTAGGCATTTGAGGAGGTGGAGGAAGAGCATTTGCATCTCTGTAGCTTTTTATGTGGATGCAGTTACAAAACAGTAAAAGTACAAAGTGGGTACAACCATAAAATGACAAAAACTTGAGTAACTCTTAGAAGTAAACAGGCTTTAATATTTGCTATGAAGTCCTAACATATACTGGAATATCTGAATGGCCTGTTTTATAGAGAGTTTATTCCTGATGTAAGGAAACAGGCATACTTAAAAAAAAATCCTTTTTGCCCATGTTAATGATGACAGTGACAATAAAAAATAATTAGAGCATCCCTTTGTTTTGAAAGTTACATTTACAAACTAAGTAGCACCACAGTTTGATTCATACATCAGAGAATAGCTTTGTTTTATTTTGTGTGCAATGGAATATTTGTGTGAGCTGTTTGTTTCCCTGGGAGGATGGGCTTCTTATACATTTTTAAAGGCTATATATATATATTTTATTATTATCTTTTTAAACAGTATCTTTTCTGCTTTTTCTGTGAAAAGCAGCTCTTCAAGTGAATTATTCTTACTATTACAATATTTAAAAAAAAAAAAAAAGTTTTGCATTTCTAAGCATCCCTCCTGGTCTTTCAAGACTGAAGCTGGCATCTGTGTTGGCTTGAATTTAAATGGTCCCTCCAGGCTCTTTAACTGAAAGAGTTATTTTATTCATTTGGTTGTTTCTTATTTCTTCCCTTAGGGTAACTACAAATCTAGCTCTTTTATTTGTTTATTTGCCTGACTTTGTTATAAGACTACGTCTTTACCAGCCCTTATGAATTTATCAGTGCTTGAAATGCACTTAAATTGTTGAAGTTGATCCAGTTTGCCTTTACCACCCTATTTTACCTGCAGCACTTTTTGCTATGATTGTTCCCCATGTATCCCTCATAATGAGCTCTCTGAACGTAGAAATGTACCCAGCTAGCTGAGCAGAGGATGTAGGGAAGTGTCAAATATTATTTGTCTAGCTTTATTTGCTCCTATTAATACATCCCTCATTTGTATTGCCTGCGGTCAATATTTTCAAATATAGGAGATGGTAACTGTGTGTCTTACCTTTGCATCTATTAAAAAAATGTCACTGACACTTTCTTTAATGGGGACATGTCAGTCTTGCAGGCTGCGTGTCCTCCTCTCCTATTTCTACTTTATCCCATGCTCAGGCCAGTTTATTCTTCAGCTGTGACCAAGGATTTGCTATGTACCCCATCCCTAAGAAGCTCTTCATCCATCTGCCCCCTTTCCTTCTTGCTCTTTACATCTCTTCAGGATCCTGCAGCTCACTGTCCCTGCAGTGGTGCGGAGGCAAATTTTTGAGGGGCTGCTTTGTAACACAATTGCCTGGAAAGACATGAGCTAAAGGATGATGGAGATTTGTTGCAGGGTAAGACCTGAGGGGCCAGGTGTGTTTGTTCAGCATTACTGAAGTGCACCTTCACCTGTCAAGTGCCAAGAGCCTCACCTCCCGAGAGTGAGGTCTGTCCGTTCCAAAATATCTTCCTGAAGTGTACATGAGAACAGGTGGGATTAACACTTATGGGGAAAACTAGGAACCCCAGGATGAGCTTTTGCTCTGAGTCAGCAGAATCCATCAGCCTCTCCTCTCCCAAGGTGGTGCTTGGCTGGTGGCACTGCTGCTGTGCTGGCAGATCTTTCCATTCCAGGGAGTTTCGCAGGGTCATGTGTGCCTCCATGGCGTTTAAAACAAGTGTCAAAACCTCCTAATCTCTGTTTCCAACCTGATCGGCCCCTAATGTTTTTAACATGGCTGCGTCCTGCTCAGCTTTAAGATACTTCATCATTTCATAATAATTAAAAAATATAACTAATATAAGAGAGAAGTGGAAACAAAAATCAGCATCTGGCTCAGCCTTCTTTGGCAAGAAGGAAAAGCATTTGAGGGAGTTTATTTGGTTAGGGATTTTTGTGAATATATATCTCCTCTGTGGAACTGAAGAAAGAAAGAACTGAAAAGAATGAGGTTTATATTTGTGCCAACATGGGGAGGTTTAAGTATTTCTGGTGAAATGAGTCTTGGGCTAGATCCTCAGAAAAATCTTTCTCTTACATAAAGGTAACAGTTGTCCCTGTGCCAGTAACAGATCATTGCCAGTGGCCTGAAGGTCCTGAAGGTTCTTGAGAATAACTGCTGTGTGCTGGGAAATAGGGAAATACACAGATATCATAATACTCATAACAAGCCTCCCAATTCACATTTGTCTGTGAGCCAGGAGAGAGTAGAACATGGCAGGGACAAAGATACCTGAATACTAATTTGGTGAGGATAAGATTGTGTGGTCTTCACTTTAGATGCATGAAGCCAAATGTAAGCTCATCAAAACACCAAGATTGTTTTGACTATATGAAAAGATAATATCCACTTATAGAATGATGAGATTTATTGTCTGTCTACAAATAGTGGCAAATTGTATCTGTATTACAAGTAATTGTGCAACTTCATGGGAAGCTTTTCTTGAATTCCAAAGTGTTTGCTTCTTACATTATAGGAAGGTCATGTAGATAAGCTGCTGCCATCACTTTTCTCCCAGTTCAGCAGATACAATCTTGTTTTCTAAATTCTAGTATGAGCACGTTTCTTCCAGACTCATCACTTTGACCATACAACCTCTGCTGGTGTGTCTCTGCACGATTTTCTTCTTTCCACCATGCTATAAATACCACTTGATTTCGTCCTGTGCTGGCCAAGATCTACTCTTATCTGTATTTTCTTATATCCTTTCAGTCTGTTCATCTTTGTGGCCTCTGCTATGTCAGAGAACATCATATATTATTGACCATTACAATTCCTGTTTTCTCTTTTGATCCTCAGTGTCATCAAGGCTCCCCTCCCAAACCATCCAAAAAAGCGCCACTAAATTAATTTATTCCACATCCTTGCTTAAAGCCTCCCTCAGGAAACATGAATAGTTTGCTAGTAAGCAGGCAATTAGGTGCTGTTGCTTATATCATAATCACCTCCTTCTGTCCATTTCATACTTTCCTTAGAGGTACTTAGTATTTTCCCTGACTAGATGTCTTTTAACTTTTTGCATACATTGACTAAATTACTTAGTTATACCTTGGGTTGTTTTTGGCTGGTTGTTTTTTGTTTTGTTTTTTTACCTAAGCGGTCAGTTTGTAGGGAGAAATGTACTCTCCATAGTTCTGTTCAAGACTAAAAATACTTGGATTTAGTTCTTATTTGTCTGCCACACATAAAACTACAGAGCTTCAGGCCAGCTAAAGCAAATGATAAACAGTTGCTTAAAAAAAAAAAAAAAAGATAGTTTATGAGCACAGTTTAAGCGCAATACTTTAAGAGCGTCCTACCTCACTCCCTCTGCTAAGATACTACCCCCAACCCTCCAGCCACCTAAATTTATGTAAGGCAAAAACTTCAGGAAAAAAACCAGGGTAGTTCTCCTTCCTCCCCTTTTTCTGGTCACTGCAGTTCATCCTGAAGCTGCTGAACTGAAAGCTCTTTGATTTGGTGAATTTCCAACCAGTAAAATGAAGTAACTGAGGTGTGGATACATCTGGTATTTTGCTGCTTCTCCTATAGGAATAGTAATCTCTGATGGGGGGTGTGAGGGGGCGTGGGGAGAAGAATCTGGAATAGTACCATCTTAAATGACTGCAAAAAAATAAGCTTGGCAGCTACATCTATAAGAGCCTGAAAGTCAATAATGTTTGACCTGGTATCAGGTTATAATGCCATATCAATTACCATTCAAGGAATATTACTTTGTGGTAAAATTAAAGTGCCTTATCTTCACTGAGAAAGTATCTTGAAATAGCCCGTTCATTATGACAGTTTAATTGTGCACCTTTAGGAGCATTAAAAACAAACCAGCTTCAGACAAGGGTACACACAGTCCTTAGGCATAGATCAGTATTTAGTTATGCATACTTAGTGAAACAGTCATAATTAATGACTGGAGACTATAGGCATTGCTGTAGCATAAACAGACAATAGGATACATAATTTTAACAGTCTTTTAAGAGGAGATTTAGCTAAACTGACAACCACATCAGCTGATGTAATAATCCCATCCCTGTTTGCAAAAAATTATCCTGTGATCATGCCATGAACACATATGTTGATGACAGAACCACAGAATAATTTCGTTTGGAAAAGACCCTTAAGATCATCGAGTCCAACCATTAATCTAACATTGCCAAGCCCACCACTACATCTTGTCCCTAATCACCGCATCTACAAATCTTTTAAAAACCTCCCAGGCTGGTGACTCCACCACTGCCCTGGGCAGCCTGTTCCAGTGCCTGAAAACCCTTTGGGTGAAAAAAATTTTCCTAATATCCAATATAAACCTCACCTGTCACAACTTGAGACCGTTTCCTCTTGTTCTATTGTTGGTTACTTGGGAGACTGACACCCAGAACCTCCTTTCAGGTGGCTGTAGAGAGCAGTAACATCACAGTCATGGTATGGATGGTGGGTGCAGGGGGGGAAGCCCTGACCTCTCTGAGCTCGACAGGAGCGGGACCCTTCGTACCAGGGTGCCAGGATTTCTCTTTGCAGCCTGTACTGCAGGTGAAGCATCGATAGCTTTCAGCGATACGGGCTGTCTCAAGGTTTCACAAGACAGCTGACCTGATCTTCAAGTTTACTTCCTGCCGCTGAAAGAGGAAGGCTCGACCCTCGTCTGTCCTGGGCTGATGCATCTTTCCTTCCTCTTAAATTGTGGGATTTGACTGAACCCATCTGCCCAGCGGCTGCCCCGGCAGAGCAGGGAGAGCACGGGGGCGGGGGGAGGGAAGGGAAGGGAAAGGAAAGGGCAGGACTGTGGCTTTTGAAGTCGCTGCAGACCCAGCACCAGCCTTTGCCTCTCGGTACTGTAAACAGATCTCTGAACTTTCGGCGTGAGGTCATAAAATGCATTAACTTGTCCTAGGAAACCGACGTAGCACCTATAACATTCCTTGCACTTCAGCATTTCCTGCATGAAGGGGTAGGACAAAGTGTTTTGCCCAGAGCAAGTTATTGATTTTAGTTTTTCGTACTGTCCCTTTCAGGCAAGCAAATATTTAATTATACAATTATTCAGATGAAACAACGTGAACAAACAGATGAAGCAAATTGCCCAGCGATTTCAACAAGCAGCAAAACTAACTCTGGGTATCTTGCATCCCCACTCTCCCCTCCATGTCATGAACTCCTGAATACATTTTGCCCCTCCTCCTGGATCGTTTCACTAATTAATGAAAGATTAAAACATAATTCAGGATGACATCCACCACTGAAATCTGCCTTAACAAGAAACAATAAGCTGAAACCACGGAGGAACAGGAAAAATGCCCTCACAAAAAAACGAATTACAGAATTTGAAATGCAATTTCATCTCTTTGTAGAGGACTGCTTGCCAGTGTTCCCAAACATACACAACACTGCAATAAGCACCACTTGAAATAAGCAGTGGCATTATTATAACTTGCCATTAGGTTAGCAGGATTAGGCTTCCAGTTATGGGCTACTTCTACTGGGCAAATACTGGAAGGTCATTTAAAACAGGTTTCACTGTAAATAGTTACACAAGACAGGACAAAGGTTGTTATCAGTAAAAATGTTAACTCCTTACTCTGTCAGCATTTTTTCCTGAGCTAATGCAATTAAAAAGCACTACTGAAACCAACCCAACCTGTTTATACAGTAGAAAGGAAAATTACATAACCCTACCTAAAACAAAAACAAAACAACAAAAAAAACCCCAACAAAGACCAAAACAAACCACAATCATAAAAAAAGAAAAACAAACTAAAGTTTTTACAGATTTTATGGCAGTATGATATTGAATGCATCCATGTCTACTTGGAACACAAACTGTAACACTTCCTTACGACAGGACACTGCTTAAATTCACTGATCAGGGGGAAAAAAATCTCCCCGAAGACACCTGCACCTCTGAGGGGGCCTTCTTCAGGTCAGTGAAAAATGTCCATTGCTATCTCAAGCAGCCACGTCATAAACTTCCTTCCAGAAATGGGTAAAGTTCTGCATTGAAAGCTGTTAAGACCTTTATTTTTGACTCCATGGGGGAAGGCTCCTCCACAGCTTCCAGAGTCAGTAATAAAAAAGTCGCTTTCATGGGCCAAAGGCCCTGCTGTACCCAGAGGGTGTGGCTATGATATGAGGGAAGCAGTGAAGGGTGGTTCATGTCACACTTGCCAATGTATCAGTCAGCTGGACCGACTCTAAGGGTATGCAATCAGTAGGGTAAGGTAAGGGAAATGAGGCATAAAGGATGGCATAAATGAGACGTAAAGGATGTGGAAGAAACACCGACTGACAGCATGACAATTTTACTCACTGTTTGCTATTTAGGCAGTCAAATCCATTCCTCTGGTTGTGCAGAACCCCTTGATACACAACACAATTTAGAGCAGGGACATCTATAAGGGACTCACAACAGCTATTTCAGCATTCTCAAGCTTCTAGGCACTGCAAGACAGATTTTCAGGATTTTAGGTTTTCTCGTAGTTAAAGCTGTCCTGTATGCAAGTCCACCTGAGAAAAAGTGGAACTTAAGGAAAGGAACTTGTGAAGCAAAATTGAGGATTAATCAGAAGCAGGAGTCTAGGGGAAATGATGAGGATGAGGAGGAGGCATCCACCTCAGAAAGCACAAGGAAACTCTATTTGGCAGGAGTTTGATCAAACAAAAACTTATGAGTAAATCCTTTCCCTCCACACCTCCAAATACTAAGGTTGCATTAAAAAAAAAAAACACAAACCCAAAAACCTTATTGAAAAAACCAAAAAGAGTATTTTTGTGTCCATCAGTGATTTCTGCAGCTCTTCTTCCCAGTCAAGCAGATGCAAACAGGAGTTTGGATATTTGTTAATTTTGATGGAAATCCAAGTTTTCATGGCAGCGGGAGCTGATGCCTTAAAAGGAAAGACTGAGTAGCATGAGGCTTCAAACAAATTTGAGAAAATTGTCATTCTTCAATGATACCATGTCTGGCAACAGTCAATATTAGATGGAGGTACCATCAAAGTCTTTATAACTGCAGGTCCCAACACACAGACTCTCAGTGTTACTTAACTATTCTGATGGAAACAACAGCAGTCAACACTGACATACCTGTGAAGACCCTGGCTTTGAGAACAGTTGCAGTTGCCCTGAAACACCTGAACTCCTGTGACAAGCAGCTTTTACAGCCCTGAGCTAACCAACCAGGCTTCCCTGGGGAAGGGGAATATCAGACACCTGTGCAAGAAATATTTCAGGAAGCCGGCAGCTGAGCACAGAGTATCTCACATGGGTAAAGAGTGAAAGGTGAAATGTGGGACAATGAGTAAAGAGTGTGGCATCTAAAGCAACTGACTTTGTATAAACACACCTAATGGACCTGAAATAGCACCTACCTACTTACCTACTTGATCTTGAGATCTTCAGGTATGAGCTCCTCCCTTACTCAGCATCAAAGATTGGGTTGCAAACACCAGATGAAACACTGTTTTTCCATCCTGTACTAACACTCTTTATCTCTGATTTTTACCCTGTTGTTTTAGACCTTCAGACACGTGAGCTGGCAGGCCACAGATGTCAGGAGTGATCAGGGCATGCCTGTGGGATCTGGTCTCATTGGCAGAATAGGCAAATGAATGTTAGATGAAATGGGTGTCACAGGCAGTTGTCTCCTGTCTTAAAGCACCAGCTTGCTTCTTACATTGGCTAATGGCTGTATCACAAGGCTGTTGTTAAGGCAGTCACTCCAGATATGCATAGCAGGCTTGTGCAGTCCAGGTTGCAGGCAGTCCCTCCTGCCACTTCACACATAGGCTTCAAGCTTGGTATAAAAGAGTAGCTTCCCCTGAATATGGAGAATCTTCCCTCAGGAGTTCTGGGATTTCATCTCAGGAAAGGGCTTTGAGCATCTTGCTAGTGACTGGGCAACATGACAGCAGGGATAACCAGGAGAAACTGGGCTACCTAGTATGACAGTGACAGCTGAGTAGCAGTTCAGAAAATATCACTGGTGTCTCAAGTGGTATACACAGACACCAAAGAAGCTGGAGTGCTTAAGTGCCATTTATAAATGACTTGCACAAACAAAGTAATCTGAAAATTCATGACACAATCCAAGCAGCCATCAGCTGCTAGCTCTTCACTACCAAAACTGACCGGAGTTGATTTGAGGATTAGGTATGAAATGCCATTGCCTCTGCCTTATCTGTGATTATTGTCCTACTCAGCTGTATCCACTGAACGGCTGGAGAAACCCCTTCCTGCTACTCTTAGCTCACAACTGCCCTTGGTTTTCAGGTATAGTCTCTCCTTTCTCTCCTTTGGAAGTGTGGATCCTTTTGCTAGCCTTGCCTGTTTGATTCTCAGCAGACAATCCTTTTATTCTAGGCACTAGAAAAACGTACTGCAAACACCCTCTCTCTTTCCACAGATGCCAGCTTCTGCAGTGCACCTGTCAGCCTTATTCATGGATGGTTTCTGTAATTCCCTTGCCCTTTTAGCTCTGTAATGATCACTTCCAGCCCAGCCATGCAAGAATCTCCTCAGTACTGTGCAGTATTCTCCAGTTGGAGAATACAACCCAGATTCATGCTAACATTGCAAGGATGCACGTAACTGCTTTCTTTTTCTGGCTGTAATTTTAAAGATCCATGTTAAGGGTATAGCCCCTGGATGGATCCTGGGTGTCGATGAGGAGTTCCTTTCACAAGGAGCCAATTGTAGGAGTGAGAATGCAGCACTTCTTCATAGGGCAATGGAACTGCCCTATGATACAGCTAATTTCACTCTAGGGGCCAAATTTAATGAGACAGCTGAGAAAATCTAGTTACTGCTACAACCAACAAGCAAGGGCCTGTTCTTCCAGTCCTTTCTCACAGCTTCGCCTCCTCCTCCTTGCTTGTGTTGTTTTTGTGGCACCAGCAATGGTCAGTAATCTAACCTGCAGGAAAACCAAGCTGATAAAAAAGTGGAGAAGAGTAATTATTTGCTCATCTGGTGAGCTCAATTAGCTCACTAAGTTGTCAGATGACTATCAAAGCTGGCACAAGGGAATGTCTGGTGACTGCAGAGATGAAAGAGAGGAAAGGGGAATTGAGATTGTTCTTTCTGTGAAATGCTGTTGCTGGCTCATACAGACATCAGCAAATACAATAGCTGAAATTCAGTGCAAAGAGAGAGACAGAAAAGGGAGAGAGGAATGTGAATGTCACCTCTTTTGGAGATGATCAGCTGCTAAAAAGAAGCACTTCCTCATCATTTCAGGAAATCACATCTAGTTTTCCTCTTAAAGGAAGTTTACTTCAATCAACACATAACTGGGATGAGTATTAGCTCAGAAAAATATTTTGCTACAGGACAGATCTGTATTGTCAATGGTGTTAATGTTCCAGCCAACAAACATTGTTCTTTTACTGCCATTTGCATGTACAATCAAAGTTTGAATACATAAATACCTCCAATATATAACTAATCAGAAATGTATAGCACAAATACTTTTGTAAAAATCAATCACACCATGCAGTCCTTTTCTGGACTTTAAACAAATCAAATCTATCTTGTATTACAGAGATTTTGCTTCCCTTCTACAGCATAAATATGTAGCCTTAAGTTTGGATCAACTGTCACTGCCATCAGTAGGGAAATAGTGCTTTTTTCTTCTTTCTGCTTTTTTTTTTTTTTTGTGTGTCTACATGATGTAAACATTCAAGTAACCTCTTAAAGAAAACTATTTGAGGTAAATTGTATTTCTAAGCTTGAGTATCACAGGAACACAAAGATGTGAATTGCTGCCCTCTTAAAACATCTTTGCTAAAAATTGTCTCTCCAAAAGAGGAGCCCAGGAAGGTGTGAAATTTACCATGATAGCAACTGTCATTTGATTCAAGTGCTAAATGTGAAAGCTGTTAAATTTTAACACTGAACAAGACAGTCTGTGAAAATCATTAACCTGAATTAAGGATAATAAACCCAAGCTATTGTTAGCTATTTTTCCCTTTATTCCTTCTTCTTTTCCTCAGTAATGGCTTGCATTCAGTTATCATTATTAAAAGGTAGCAAGAGCATGAAAGCTTAATTGGAACTAGCCCAAGGTTGGAGGCAAAAAGGAGAAGGCAAAACCCAATCACTCCATGCATGCAGATGGGTGGCTCCTCTGAGGCATCACTGAGGTACTCTCCCTGTGGATGCTGAGGTGAGGAAGGGGGTGGTAGCACCTTGCTGGACCTGTCTCAGCTAAGAAGCTGCACACCTTGGCCTCCAGAAGGTGACACTCTGCCAAGCTCTGCCAGCTGGGGCATAACAAGAGAGCCTGGACTCAAATCTTTATTACTAAATACTTCATGAGCTGAAACTTTGCCTTGTAAAAAATCACTGCTGGAATTTCCCCTTGTTGATGAGACCTTAATGACAACTCTCTCTTGACTCTGGCAGCTATTTTCAGCGTATCAGTCCGATTAGCCTTAGGCTGGTTTAACTAATGCTGATAAGGACAGCTAGCACCAGAAAGCTGAGCAGCACACAAGTGCCTGTTCCTCACACTGGGGAATGGACACCACTATAAGCAAAGAAGAAAATTATTTTGGAAAAAAATGATTGCACAAGCTAGACCTTCCCCTTCTTGCAGCTCTGGCTGTGGTGCCAGGGCAGCTTAAACTGATCCCAGATGATTCATGGTACTACCCTTTCCCTGCCTGCCACCCAGCCCTCCTATTTTTTATGCCAGCTGGCACACAGGCAAATAAGAAGGAAAACAGTTCAGGGAGCTCAGCTGGCTGAAAATAAAAGGTACTCCTCTTGGGCTAGCCTGCCTTCCCAAATTAACTTAATCAGCTAGTGGCATGAGCTCCAGTGCCAGCACAAGTACACAAGTGGGGTTGGGGGATGAGCAGCAATTTTAACTATCTACCTATCTAACTCATTTTATTCTTAAACTTTAACTATCTACCTCCAGGTGGATTCTCACCTGACAACAGCAGCCTGCAACTGCTGAGCAGAAATGGTTGTTCTGTCCTCCTACCCCATTGCCCCTCTCCTGGCCAAATATCCATGCATCCTCCCTCGTACTGGCTCTGGCTTGAATTACAGAGTAAACTGATGGGAATCTGCTGATCCAGAAGAAAAAGTGTCCCAGAAAAAAACGCAACAGCTCTCTCCTACAAGTAGAAATCCAGACCCAAAGTCCCAAGGAGAGTATTTGCTCCTTCTCTTTTATCTTTCTTTCCCATTTCTTTCTCTTGCACTTCTTAAGACATGTTACCCATGTTAGGAAATGTACAGCCCTATGGGGAATTTTCCCTCAAGAACTGGAAACTGAAACAGAAAATAACCCTTATTATAACTTAATTACATTAATTTATAACATTACCCTTGCATGGCACAGTGTGATTTGTGTGACACAAGAACAGATTATTTCCATTTCATTGCTTCTGTAGGACAAGCCGATGGGTAACTTCAGGTGATACTTTTCTACCTTCCCCTTGGAAAACTAAACCAATTCCACTTCATGGAAGGCCAGGCAGATAAGGAAGCATTTCCAAAGCAAAGAACACTAATTATTCACAACCTTCAGTCAAAATTGGTGGATAATTTCCCTTGAAAAAGTATAGGGAGGTTGCAGGAATACACAAACTGTTTCATTCAAGTTGTGAAAAGTTTAGTTTTGGATGTATTGAACAGCTCCACCACACCATTTTGTAAACTTAATTTAAAATTACTTCTGAATTCGTGCTTTTTGTGTAAACCCTTCCTTTTAAAAAAAAAAAAACAACAAACCTAAAATTGTATTGATATTGTTTCATTAAAAAAACCCAATACATTTAGGGTAACATTAATGGGGGGGTTCTCATACCTAAGTTTTTCTTAAACATATGAAATTATATTTTTTATATTTTACATAAATCTTTAGATCTCTGAGTATGAAACAGAGTTTGCCAAACAAAGGAATGCCAAACAATTATAAGTTTGCAAAATGTGGGTCTGGATTGCAAGGCTCTAGGCCAGTGGGTATCTCCTCTGTGCCAACTGGATTATGCCTTCATCCTGCATTCTTTTTTGGGCTTGATCCAGAATTAAGGCATTATCAGAAATCCGTTCAAAAAGTTTTCAACCTGACCTTTTCCTTTGTGAGTAAAATAGCTTTGGTCATTTTCAGAGTTACATTTTTCCCTTGTTGTGTTTAGTGTTCCAGGAAGTACAGGCCACTCAAAAGCTACAGACTGCCACATCCTCTAATAAATCTGGTAGCTTTATGCCTTATTAACCTGACCAGCGTTTGCAATGGGGAAGCTGGGATTTTTTGCTTTAAAAAAATAATTATTAATTAAACATTGTATTCTGGTGTGCTCTTAATTTGCAAGAGTGTGAACAATTTTCAGGAGCGTGAACATGACTGCACACGTGTTCCTTTTGATTTAAATGAGACCAGGAACAGGTCTGTCTAGGCTAGTCAAAGTGCAGACCTCATGTTTCCTAAATGCAGTACAGTATTTATTTTAATTACCAGCTAGGATTTATTTCACAGAAGGGTGAGCATCTCTATTCTAATGACGAATCATTTTCTCTTTCTGCAATGACTGTGATTGCCTCATTATACTTTCCATGGTATGTAATTTCTGTGTTGACACAAGTGGATGTACAGCAAAAAGCCTTGCTCATCCAGTCAGCCTGGGATCCTCAAGGCAAATCGCCCTTTAAAGCCTAAGTCTGCAGCATATATTAAGTAACAGAAAAAAAAGAAATACTTTAATACCCCACTTTGAGGTTCTGGTTCTTTTAGGTTAATAATACATTAATTATATTTTCTTTCTTTCATAGAAGGAAAAGACAATTCTGTTCTCTAATTAAATCAAATCCTTGAAATCTCCCAATTTGTGTGCTTTATGTATAGTATCCAGCGTCTTATAGGGTTGAGTTGTTTTTAAAAGGAAATCTAACAGACACTGTGAAGCATCATGTCCTTAGAAGATGGAAGCGGTACTTATCTGCACTTTCATGGAAAATGATGATGCATTTACTCTGTTTATCAAAAATTCAGACCTGGCAGGTAAATGCTGCTGCTTTACTATGAGAATCCAGTGATTTTGAAAGGCATTTGTGCACATTCATATATTCATTATTCCAGCAGAAACAGAGACACTGCCAATTTAATCGCTAGGAATTCTTTATTGCACAACAGGCCTATAACCTCCTTTGCAGCAAATTATTTGGGAAAATACCCTTTGAGCAGTTATCCATTCAATCTCATTTCCAACAAGGGCTTTTAAACTCTCGTCTCACACATACAGAACATAATCATATAAAAATATGTATTTATAGATCATATAAAATATGTATTTGAACTTTACTTAGCATGGACATCAGAGAAAAACAACACACATAAGATTCCCGTGAAAATCTGTTTGGATGGCAAACCCCAGACTACATGGCTTCTGATTTGTGTAAATATTTGGTTATAGGGATGCTTTCTTAATATAGATAGGGCTGTGGACATGACATGGGAAATGGTACCAGTCCAGCTTAACCCTTTATGAGAATACACCATAGGGACACAAACAGAATCTCAGAATAATACAATTTTCAGGGTTGGAAGGGACATTTTAAGATCATCCAGTTCCAACCCCCTTACTGTGGTGGGCAGGGACACCTCCCACTAGATCAGGTTGCTCATAGCCCCGTCCAACCTGGCCTTAAAAACTCACAGGGATGGGGCTTCCACCACCTCTCTGGGCAACCTGTGCCAGTGCCTCACCGCCCTCACGGTGAAGAATTTCTTCCTTACGTGTGTCAGTTAACATTTTTGCTGCTGCAGTACATAGTAATGTATGCACAGCATTAAGTTCACACAACGCACGCAGTTACGGGGAATAAACCTCACCAGGTCTTGCTTTATCTTCTGATAAATGCCACGGAGAGTTTTGCTGCCCGTGGAGCGCAGACCACGCTTTTCTCGGATGAGGTGGGGCTGCCATTTTGGGTATGGTGCAGCTGCGTCACGCCAGAGGAGAAACTCCGCTTGTGCCCTTTCACTAAGGCTCTTATCTGCCTTTTGTCTGGGTTGCGAGTTCTCCTCGGTTCCAGATCTTTCAGTCGAAGGCCGTATGCGCGCTGCAAGGGAAGCACAAGACACTCCAAAGGGGTTGCTATGGGGACTGATGAAGACACCGCATTTCTGGCGCAGCGGGTGGCAGCCAGGAGCCAGGTGCTGCCGCGGGGCGCGGCGCTTCCCACCTCCCCCCAGCAGCCCGTCCGCCCACCCCGCGTTCTCGGCGCCCCGGGCGTCTCCCCTCAGCTACCACGGAGCCCCCTCCACCCCNGCGCCCACTGCGGGCGGAGGGCTCGGGGGAAGCGCCGCTTCTGGAAAGCGGAGTGAAAAGAGAAAAGCGAAATAAATAATTAAAAAGATCGTCCACCAAAGTGCATGATGCAGCCTTGTTATCTGGGTCTGATTTCCAAGGCTGGTCCTGGTTGAGAAGGGGGGGGAAGGGTCCAGGTAGGTTCCAGGGAGCCCCTGCAATTGGATTATCCTGAGCTCTGTGGCGGTGATGGAGCTCCATGGACAAAATGTGAGAGAATTAGAGGCTGCAGGGAATGAAGATGTATTAGGTGGATCTGAACTCGTTTGTATTTCTTGCTGACAGAAAACAAAGGAGTTGATATTCTCAACACACACACACACACAAAAAAAAAAGGCAAAAACCCCCAAACCAATAAACCCCAAACCAAACCACCAAAATGAAGAACAAACCAAACAAAAAACAAAGCAAATGTGCCAGATCTACTAAAAAGGAGGTGAATGTTTTTCATCTTAAACAAGGTATGTTACTACGTTTCTGTAAAATCTCAGTTAAAATGTCATGTTCATGTTTCCTAAAAATATCTTTAAAAAAAAATTAATTCCTGACTCGTGAAACTACAAATGATGACAAAACACCTGTGGAGGGTCAGGTTCACAGCAAAATGTGTATCAGCGGTGTCAAGAGGACAGTTTTTGTTTCCTGTTGATATGTTAATGCTTCTGTTGATGTCACTGCTGGTTTGGGAAATTACTCATGGCATCAAAATTCTGTGTCTGTAATGGAATGATGAACTCTGATCTCCTGCATGAAAGGGTAGCAGTAGTTCTCCATTAACTGTTTTTTAAGTGTAGTTAGAAACAAGATAGATGCTGTGTAAGAATTATATATTACTAGTATTTAGTGGCTAGTGATTAAGATTTATGTTGAAACTCTTTGTGTAACTAAAGCTGTGAAAAAAGTTTGTGAGCAGAATAAATACACATGAGCTGGATCAATGCTAGGTTATGAAAAAATAAAGCTGGGAATAATTACTATATGAGGAAATGAAAGATCAGAACAAAATTTACACTTTAGTGATACTGGAGTATATAGATGTCTTCAGACTTTGCTGTGAAATTTGGTGATTTTGTGAAGTAAGTAATATGTTTGTGCTTTGATAAGAAGTATCATTTGCATGGTTATTTGGGTGGCTGTACTGTGAAAGACACAAACATTTCACAGTCCTTTGAAGGAAGTAATTTAATAACCTACATTTCCTAGGAGTTGATGCATCATCTGAGCTTGCTTGTGTTTTTTTTCCTCCATCAGATCGAGTTAGTAGTATTTCTACATCTGTGTTCCAGGTAGATGTGACTTCCTTCACTGAGGTAATGGATGTCAGTAAGTTGCTGTTCTCTGCATGGACCAAACTTAGAGGAAGGAAGCTAATTTGTGTCCAGCTGAATGAAAGCTATTGGCAATTGAGGATTGTGTAGGTGCTAAAGTCTATACTAGAGTTTGTTGTACTGGAGTAATTTGTCATTATAATTTAGAGCTTGAGCTATGTGCTATTTTCACTGCTTTTTTTTTTTTTTTTTTTCCTGTGAGCCTCACTTTCCTTGTTTCACTATAGCTGAGAGTAGAGGATTCAAGATGACTGATACTGTATAAATAAAGAAGTTTATCTTAACTGTACAAAAGACACCTTCAGTAGGTGATAGGGCTACACCAGTATGTGTTGAAATAGGAACGTGTTTGGATTTTAGATGTCCCTGAACCCTGCTCCAGGGTTTAATCTCTCTGTTAAGGTCAATTTCACAGTCATAAATAACTGAATTGGAAACTTCCTTTCACTTGCAGGAAGGAAGAAGTTAATCTTTGAGCATTTCAGGGTACTAGGGGAGAACAGTTCTGCTCTATCTCTGTAGTTAGTAATTCACTCTCATGACTGCCTTGGTATTACATGGCTGTGCAATTGATAAATAACTTGTGGCAGTTTCTCCTTGCATTTGGTGCTTCTGGAAGATGACCAGAAAACAGGCTGGTGTAGTAAAATTGTCTTCTGCTGTATTGCAGACTGCTGGGAGGAATTTACTTTTGGATGGCTATCCCTGCACTTCTTGCAGCTTTTTCTAGTTACTCTAATTCTTTTCTTATCTAAAAATGCAATCCAAGTATGTGGTCACTGAGAACTTGCTCATTTGGTGTGTATTGTAGTTAAGTAGGATCAGTCATTTCAAGGAGTTGGGGATTCCCAAAATGTGCAAATTCTCTTTCACTTAAATGAACACAGTATTGCTGTCATCAACAAATCCTGGAACGGGGCAGTAGAAATCATTTGCCTCTTCAGATTTTGGAATATTTTATTGAGATAATTGATACTAAACTGTTTGCTGAAGGACAATAGAGAAGAATTCTGGTTTGAAGAGGAAAGCTCAGCCATGATGTTAAGTGCTGCCAAATCATTTTGCTAGGTCTTATGGATATATAACCTGATGTATGTTTAGGGTTTGATTAATTCTAAGCTTTCTGGAATGCGTGGTCATCTAAAGAACGAAGCTAATATAAAAAATGTTTGTTTTTTCTCAGTGCCAGTGGCACTGAGCATGTGTTTGCCTAGGCTGTGACTTTATGAAGGCTGTGTACATACTGGTTACCTTTTCCTGGCTATACAGTGTTGGGGAAATAGTTTCACTACATTCAGAGAAAATTCAAGTTTGTGTAGGGTTTTAGAAGGCTGAGAATAAATGCAGGTGCCTAACTTGACCCTGATCTAACAAATTAGATAGTGACCTATGGCTGTTAAATTCTTGAAAATGTGTAGTTGCAGAAGGCAAATTCTCAGTAACTATTGAAACTATTAACATGTCTCTATTAGTATGTATCTTTATATAGGTATAAAATAAGTGTTTGTGTCTGTGGTGATCATTTAGCCTTCAGAAACTAGGTTATACAAAATAGTAGTGCTGTGCAGATAAATGCTCAAATTGAGGGTAAGAGTTTGAGGAGACTTTTAAGGTAAATAACTAGGCAAGAACTAGTCTCTAGTGGTATCTCTTATTTCTGGTTTTGTAGTGGTGGATTTCTTATCGTTGGGTATTTTTTTTTTTTCACAGTAATAAGTTGAGGTAATTTTTACTTTATTGAAATTTTGCAATGTGTGATGCTTTATTAATATAATATTAAGATTTTGAATGAAAAACAAAGTTCAGGTAAGCTTTGAGAAAACTCTGTGGTTATTGCCCTATCATTAAGTGCTATTAATAAAACTTGCGAAGTATTTTTAATAAGATGCATGTAGGAGCAAAGCCTAATGCAGACAAGGTAAATCAGCATTTGACAAAGTACACTAAAGTCAAATATGTATAATAAGGAACTTGATCCTGTTCATGTTTTTATACATGCAACTGGATCTTACAGAAACTTAAATTAGGAGAAATTTGACTACCACAGGAGTTAAATGGTCATTCCTATCCTAGTTTCTTAGTTGCTATACCTGGCATGCTTCATCTCTTGTGAAGCAGTTGTAACAATTTGATGGATTCAAATTCTTCTTAAGTGTCTGTTGACACAAAAAGTTATCTGAGGTTTAAGACTCTTTTCCTCAGTTTCCTGGATCTTAGTGTTTCAGGCAGTATGAAAAACTTAAACCAGAGATGACTTAATCAACTGTTCACTGCTGTGACATCAACTGGGAGATTTGAATTAAGTCATTTTGCCTTAACTAATCTTGTGTTTATCAGAAGGTATTTCATGCATTCAGAATGCTGCTGCTGGGGGGATTATTATAGCTCATCACTTTGGTCTCCTCTGACTGTCCCCTGGTGCTGGCTTCCTCTGTGTTGCATCAAACTTCAGCTGTTTGTCTGTCTTCACTTCCAGCGCTTGTCACAGCCTTTTCCAAAGCCGAGTCCTCTTAATGTGGAGATGAAACTACCACCCCTAAATGTTTGGTTTAGCTTCCGTTGCTGCTTTACAAAAAATAAAATTTTGTATGAGTATTTGTGTGTTTTGCTACTTGATTCCTTTGCTGCTTGATTCTGTTCATGCTTCAGGAAATGCCTTGTAAACAACTTCAAATTTGCCTTGCTACTGGAGTGTTTTAAAACTCATTTGCCACAGTGATGATGGAGATTTGTATGGACTAGGGACCTTGGTTTTGAGGCCAGAATTACTTCATCATTCTTTCTAACTAAATTAATCATTTGTTTTTTGTTGCATGCATTGTATGTTTCTAATGGCAAGGATTCCCATTTTGCTACTGTTGCAACATCTGATTCATTTTATGGAGCTTTTAGATGCTTGTGATACATCACAAATAAGAAATTTGAATAATTGTGCAGCTCACCAGCTTGTAAGATGCACCCCATTAACTCAGGTTATTTGCTCTTCCTCTTTTTTTTTTTTTTTTTCCCCCCCCCCCCAGGGAATTCCTCTTTTTACTTCCTCTTTACTTCAGCCTGTTGCCATGGGAATCAGTGGCAGTGAAGCTGTAGTTCTGTGGAAACCTGTTTCAGTAGCAGGTTGAATGTATGAAGCCCCAGCATCCTTGCTGGTTGTTTCATTTACTTCACAACTCTGCCTTAACTCTGTGTGTGTGTGTGTGTGTGTGTGTTGAATGGGTCTGAGCTGAGGCTGCTTAAAACACAGAATCACTGAATTTCATTATTTCATAATTTTTTAAAAACTGGTTAAATTAGATAATTTAAACAAGAAAGAGTCAATAACTTGTCCTGGTAGAAGCCAGGGATAAATGACAGGAAGGATGGCAGAACAGCATTAGGAGGAAAACCCATCCTGCATGATCAGTGTTCTCCCATGGGAGAGGAAGGTCTGTATAACCTTTGCCTGGGGGGGACCTTATCTGGGACTACATTGCTAAATCAGCTGATCAGCTCAATGACTAGATGTTACCTCAAAGATGATTGGTTTTGCATCCCATTTAATGTTGTGCCTGGTAGTCATTTAGCTACATGATAACCCAAGACAGGAAAATACCGAGTTCTTATAAGGTCAGTTTTCTACCTATTCCTGATCCAGCTCAGTGAGATTGTGTCTGAGTTGTAGCAGAAGAGAGTCAACTGGAACCTCAGATTCGTGTGGGTGGAGTATATTGCTGTTGATATTTTTTTAATCACCTACTTACTGCATCATATATTCAAAATTTAGGATAGATGAAGAAGCAAGATCTGGCTGTAGGCTAGAGCCATTCACCATTGCTGTTGATGTACTTTAGCTGAGGTACTTGATGGTCACAAGTTTTACATTCCACTTGCTGCTACGTTTTGTAAAAAGGTATATTTTTCATGCCCTATAGCTAAAACCTGCACTTAGTATGTCAAAAGATTATTAATCAAGAAGAAATACTTGGTGTCCATAGAAGGTAGGGTGAAAATTTCATAAATTTGCAACTGTTTTAACTTGTGCAGAGTAAGAGTGGATCAGGAATTGAAATTTTATTCTTATTCACTGATTCTGCATTTTCAGTTCTTCCATTTAGATGTGTTAACAGCATAAGCTACAGGGAATGCCTAATATCGGTTACTTCAAGGGATGTAAAAATAATGTGTGTCTGTTTATATTTTAAAGTCTTCCTGGATGTTTAAATGACAACTTTGTGGCTTTTTAGGGTGGATATTCTGATTGTTTGAGCTTACTCCTTTCTAGCAGTTTCTTACATAGGGGGTTGGGGTAAACAGGAAGGGAAGACAAGCAGGCAGATAGCAGCTTCTTTCTGTCATTGTGATGCTTCACCTTTTTATATGAAAAAAAAAACAACCCAACAGCAACAACAAAAACAAGCCAAACCAAAAAAACTTCAACCCTGTACTACTGACTGAAATATTCAGTCAGACAATTTTCAGTCTTCTTGCAGAATTTCCACGAGCTAGGAAAAAGCATTGCATGTTCAGTAGCTCGGAAGAGCCAAAAGCCCTTTACTCAAGTGAAAATAATATGGCTGCTCAGTTAAGTGTTTGATTGCACTTAACTCCCTGATGCATTGACTGACAGATGTGCCTGACGTGTTCACACTGCTAAAAAGCTGCTTTATTCAGTTTCCTTTTAAATGCCATCAAATTGGCAGGAAAAAAAAAAATCAGCTCATGTGACTTGATTGCTTAGTGACTGTATAAGCCTTCAATATCAGATTGTAATGGGAGGGTAGGTGACTTGTGGGGATGAAAGTAAAACAACCCATGCAGTTGGTGTAGAGAGGCAGGCTTTGGGGTGAATAAACTGCATCAAGATTTGGGTTGTGATTTTTTTTATTTTTTATTTTGACGGGGGAAAAAAAAATAATCTGTGTAATGGTGGGCTCTCATTACATTTTACACTTCTTGGTTACTGTTTCTAGATGGTTTCTTAATGGATCTGAAGTGTAGTCTGAAGGCACAGCTTCACATTTACAGCTATCCGCATTACAGGTGTGATGTGGTTACATCCTGAGTTAACTTCGTGTGTCTGTCGAGCTTGTTGCAACTTCGAGTCTTGGTGCTGCACTGCCGCTGCCCGAGTCCCTTCCAGCGGCACAAAAAAAGCTTTCTTTTGGGGTATTTTGTTTTCCTGCTGGATGAGTTTCCCGTTTGGAAGCAAGAAGCCGGCACCACTGGCTGCAGCCAGGCTGGTGTGAGTGTCCGCTGGAATTGCCCTCTGTGTCGGGGGGGTTCCCCCCGAGTGCCACCAGGTTCTTACCAGGGCTCACAGCTCTTCTGTCTCTGGCTTTGTGCTCCTCCCACTTACCTTGTGCTTGCAGGGGGAGGAACTCTTCTTCGGAGATCCCTGCCTGGAGGGAAAAAGCAAAACTTCCCAGGCGAGGTGAGGTTTTAGTGCAGCATCCTTTTGTTCCGTGTTTGCTGCCTTTTTGTGTAAAATGTTTTACTGGCCGTAAGGGAGGTGACAGGATCAAACCCGAGGGGCAGCACCTCATCAAATGCATCATTCTGGTTGTCATTCCCTTAATGCTGGAGGCTGAATTAGGTCATGCTGGATCATTTAAATGTGACCAAGAATTAAAACTTGCAGTGATATTCTGTAGGTGTTGGGCTAAACACGGCTCCTGTGGTTAAAATTTTTCAACCAAACCAAATTTTTGTTACAAATCCCCTCCCCCTTTACGTTGCCCCAAAGCGGATCCTTTCCTTCAGTAATGAGGTAACAAATGCTCCCCCTCTCAACTTGATAAGCACGTCTCTGAGTAAGGTCATCAACTGCTCCAGTTGCTAGGATACTCGGCTGGTGACTTAGGGTTTAGCAACAAAAAAGCTTCAAGAATGTGCTGAACAAGTGAGTACAAGGACGGTTGTAAAAGGAAAAGGATGTTGGATGGAATCTGAAGGCAAGCGGGATGTCAAGAAAGAAGTGAAAGTTAAAGGGGGGAAAAAAAAAGTAAAATACCAGTAAAGCTGTAGCCTGTGATTTTTAGGTTTTTTTAGTTGCATAATTTTTCCAGCTTAACTCAGTGAATTGCAGTTGGGAATGAAAGTAAGCTCATGCTATATATTTGCACAGTTGGTGTTATTTTTAGTTCAGTTTATATGAATCTTAAAGTTGAAATTTTTTTAATGGGATTGAGAGGATTAGTAACTTCTGGATTAATTGTGCAGTATGTTTTGAACTGATCTGTGGATTTGCAACACTGTGAATTAGAGCTATTTACTTATTTAATGCTGTCTGAGGGCATCCAGCCTTTAGGAGCATTTTTTTCCTGTCTTTGAAGAAGTATGCTTGGCCTGTTACCTATTCGTTTAGGGTTTGGTTTTTTTTTTTCTTCTTCCATGCGTGATTTGATAGGGGATTTGTGGAATCTGGTGAACTTTGGTAAACACTTAGTAACTTAACTGGTATTGTTGAATTAATGTATTTTTGTCAGATTTTTCAGGCTAGACCAATGCAGGAATGCTTCAGCTCTGGCTTATGTTCAAAGCAGATAACCCTAAGGTGATGTTTGTGGTATTCCAAAGAGGAATTGGTCTTTTTGAGTTGTTCTACAGCAATTGTAAGCTTAGAGTGACAAAACTCCAATTTTTGGAACTGGTTGTATTTCAGTGGTTGCTGAAAACCATGTTTCTTCTGTGAGTCTGGGGATCAGACAGAAGAAATGAATAGAAAACTTAGTTGAAGTCCTCTTTAACAGTGGAAGCATATGAAAAAAGTCAGAAATAGGCAGGAAGAGAAAGTAAATCCATGCTTTGAAGAAGTAATGTCACACTGGTTCCTTTAAGGATAAATACTGCTGGGAGGCTGTGCCCCGTAAATGCTCCTCAGAAGTGTTTCCCACCACCACCACCTGCTCAGAAGAAATGAAGTTTGGAAAGGCAAACCCACTGTTTGGAGACCCAGAAGCAGCAGAGTTGACAACCCAGGTGCTAGAACTTCACCAGGCTTATTTTGAGTTGCAGGTTTTTCCAAAATAACTTAGAAATTTACAATTAAGGGATTATTTTGTGCAAGATGTACTCTGTATAAATACAAGTTAAAATTGTAGTCAGAGAGGCACACAATTTGTACCACAGCTAGCACTGAGCAAGGACATCTTGGAATAACTAGGCCTTGAAGAAAGCAAGTAATCAAGATGTTTGAGGCTGTTTCATATAAATCATCAATTTGGCAAAGAAGACTCAAGGTTTATATGGATAATCAGACCTAGGGAATGCAGGAGGTGATAAAGGAGAAATCAAGATTGACTGCTGAACCAGTCTCGGACAGCTGGAGTTAGAGAACTTGTAATATTGTGTCCTTTAGGTGAACTTAAGCTCATTACCATGTTATAATGATAAAAATCCTAGCCCCAGGTCAAAAAGACCACTGTCCAGAAGAAGATACTTCCCCTGAATATAAGTGATAGTAGAAATAGTAATGTAGCTGTATTGTAATTATATATAAATTGCTACACAGTCATTGAAACAGGGTGGATTTGAAAGCTTATTAGTTTTACACTTTTATATACAGATGTCATGGGAAATCTAGTTTGGTGTGCTGGATTTGTGGGAAGCCACTGAGTTCCCAGTTTTGCACAAACATGAAAGAAGTAAGTGTGTCTCTGCCTTAAATGTTGTCTTCTTGTCTGTGTTTTTGAGTTAAAATGGTATTACTCCCGTTACATCATCCTTCGCTTTGTAGCATGTGGCAGAACCTTCTGTGCACATAAAAGTATTTTAGCTGCACCACCTGTGTGAAAAGTGTCCTGGAAACAATCAGATCAGAGCTCTAGACGTTTGGTCACTCAGCTTCATTCTGCTACTGGTGAGGCAGCCGAGATGAAATGTGAAAGAGAGGGATTTAAAATCTTGCCTCAAATACTAAGACTAAGGGTCCATATCAATTCAAGCTCTTTTCTCCAGAAACTGCTTCATGAATCTGTTTTCCTGAACTATGGACTAGAGAAGATGTTTTTTTGAGCAAGGGCTGGGAGCCAGATCTCTTCTAGGAGAGTGCTTTTATTCCGTGGTTATCCTGACTTCTTCTGGCTCTATAAACTATCTTTGATAGATAGTAGAACCACTTCACTCAGAGAGCACTATCCTGGGAATATGAAATGAAGGTGTGAATGTCTTGTCTGAATGTTAAATCTGTCTGGACATTGATCAGTGTTCTGCCTACTGGACTATAGAGAGGCCAAGTGTTTACCTTCTCTCTGACCTTTCTGGATTGGGCCTTTTTGAAGTTTAAGTAGAGGGCTATGTAGTATGTTAATGTCAACAGTTTTGAAAATTACAGATTTAGAATTGCTTAATGCTTTTGCTAAGATGGTATGGGTGTTGGTTTCCTTACCTTTTGTGGACTGTGCTTCTTAGCATCGTATAATAACCACAGTTAGTGTCAAGCATGGGAAAAATGTGGTCTGTGGGGCATACTAAACAGTAACTGGTTAACAGTTGATACTAGCAGGACAGTACTTTCCTTGTTAAAAAAAGCTTTGTCATCAGCAGTGGATTAGTCTAAAAATCTGAATTTTCTGCAGAGTTCTACAATTACTACATACTAAGACCAAACCTACTCTTTGAATGCATATCCACTATCGGTGCAGTAATGATGTTCCATTTTTTTCTTCTGTTGTTTTATTCACTGCTGTGTGATTATCTAGCTTTTGGTAGTTCATAGTCTGTTGCTAGCTCATTCCTTTTCCTCATCTTTTGCTTATTCTTACCTCAGGTGAGTTTACTGTGAAAGTTCAGGTTCTTCAGGACCCAGATGCCTGACTAAATTTACAGGACATGTATTGAGCTAAAACATATTTCGTATTCTGTCCTGAAGCACTTGATGATAATATCTGTGTACTTTGACTGTAAAAGAGAATTTTAGAGTTTCATTTTCACATTAGAAGTCTCAAAATCTGTTGAATTTGCATTCTAAAGAAGAAAAGATAACTAATTTTTAAAAATCTTTCTATTAAGCTTCTAGGTTTCTTTATTACCATTGTTCCATTACTGTTTACCAAGTTAAAGAATAGTCATTTCTTTTTGTTGTTCCATGTCATGTGCCCTGTGGAAAAAAAAATGAACTTGAGAAAATAAGTATGACTAGAGCTGGCTAAAATACTATAGTTGTGTCTTTTCCCTTCGCTCTCTCTCCCCCGAGCTGCTCAGCCTGAATTTCTGAAGCCTGATAAAACTTCTACAGAAACTGAACTGGGGTTAACATTAATCTGTGTTAAACTGTGTCTGGCTTGTTGGGGACCAGAAACTCACTGTTTCCAGAATGTTTTGCAGTATGTTGATGTTTGCCAGAAGTTGTAGGGTTTATGCCAGTGCTAAGTTAGATACACCAAAGCTTCATAGTGTTTTGGGCCCAAGTTAATGAAAGCTGTAATGGTAATGGGGTCTTGCTGTTGGAGGACAGATGCTGGGTGGGAACTGTGATAACTCAAATTAGCAGCTAGGCTTTGTTTGCCTTTTTTTTGGGGGGGCGGTGGTGGAGGGGAGTAAGGAGGTAGGGGTCTCACTGGTAAAGGTAAGATTCACTTTGTGATGCAGTCAGTTATGATAAACTGGCAAAACAGGATAAGGAATCTCTGCAGCTTGTGGTTATCTTGGCTGTGCTGATTTGACTTGGCTTTTGGATGCTGTAAATATCACTGAAATGAGTAATGTCAAATACTATGTTCCCTTTATTTTTTTAAAGGCAGCTCTTAATCCACTTAGTTCATTAGCAGTACCCTGCCTTGCACAGGCTTGTTTTGGCATCACTTTATGGTCCTGAAGTTTTGTGTGATAAGGAAGCAGGAGAGGATTGCGAGATGGTGGCTTCTTGTGGGGATTTCAGGCTGTGAAGGACACTTGGGTTTGTTATAGATTGTGACAGTAAACACTAGGACCTCTCCCTCAGCTAGGCTCTCCTCAGCATGTACCTGCCTCAGTGTGTACTGCCTATTTGTCAAGGGTGTAAATCTGACTCCCTCACTTCTCCAGAGCCTTATTTCAAAAATGTGGTTTTGAGATAAGACACTATAACTTCTGTTTGAGTGGAGGTGGTAAGGAGGAGAGTTTGAGTGCTTTTCTTTATAATTACATCAGAGCTACTGAAAAAAGTTGGAGATTACCTGCGTGAGGCATATTCAGAAGTAAAATGATGATGGTGGGGAGGTGGTTCTCAAGTCTGTCAAGGGAAAAGATTTGATCACAGCTACATCTCTAACCTGTATTTGAAAGAGACATCTCTTCTGTGAATTTTATAACTTGTCTCTCTCAATGCATAACATGCATTTCTGGTTGTCATTGTTATTTACTACATAAAGCCTCATTCTGTGATGGAAGACATTTTTATATTTGCAACCATTCCTTGTTTACAAGCAAACAAGATGGGTTTTAGAGAGCCTGCTAGTAAAATTGAAGTACTCAGCAAATGCAGATTGTAGATGGATCATGTATGGCTTTTTAAGTAGAGCAGCATCTCTGAATTCAGCTCTTGCTCATGTAGAAGCTGTCTTTGCTTCTTTGCAGTTGTGCTTGTTAGTGATTGCTGTTTCAGACATCAGTTTGAACATGGTGTTAGTCTGACCTTTGTGGTGCATCTTCAGCTGCCATGCCTTCTCCTGTTTGAGATGTGTTCCTCCTCTGTTATTTGTTCAGGGAGGGACTGTGTCTATTGGGATACAGACCACTTCTGTAACATAGTGCTGTCTGATGCCAAGAATATTAATGGCAACTTTATATTTACACTTAAATTTGTGTAAGCCACCAATCAAGAATTTCATTGTATGTTGAATTTTAAGCTTTTTCTTTTAAATAAGAAAGCACAAAATGCATACATAACTAATCTCATAAAAATTTATTATTTATTTATTTGTTGATATGCATCACACTTCTGTCTCCGTACTGGAGGAGAGAAAGCATTGCTCCATTTCAGTTTGCTGTCAGTCTTCTGTGTTGAAGATTCTTTTATACTAGAAAACAGTTTCCATCAAATTGTATCAAGCATCTAATTTCTCCTGGGTTATTTTTAAAAATGTTAATATCACAGTTTGCTAAGCTATGTTCTGCTTGAGTAGTATTTGAAGGTCTATCCAGATATTCTGAAGCAACTACAGTTTCTCTAAAGATGGTATAGTAGTTTGCACTGCTTCAGAAATGATGTGAAAAACTTGTTAAGTCATGCAGATACAGTTTGCAGTGCTCTTTAGGGTCAATTTCCCAGAGAAGGACTACTTAATACCACATTAGGCAGCATAAATACGAACGCTCAGAATCTAGAATATGTACTGATCTCTTACCTTCTAAGTAAACTTTTATAAGAGAGAGAACTTAAACAAGGAATGACACTTGCCTCTTCTCACCCAATCACAAAGGTTCATTCTTCTGTTTGCCTCAGCTTAATGTGATGTGTGTTCTACTTGCAAAATATATGAAGAACAATATACATGCATGTAGACCAATTGTACTTCTATATTGATCATTTTCAGTTGTTATTTAATCACTGGCATGTTTCTGACTTTGCAGTAATTTGTTTCCTGCATTTAGATATTGGATGGTTTAATGCTAAACATACTTGAATAAGCAGGATAGCTGACTTGAGGAACTCCCATCTTTAAGATATGTTAAAACAAGTCTGAAAAAGGTCTGAAATTTTAGCTGTAAGCAAAACAAATACAGATCTTCACTCAGCTTGACAAAATGTCTATGTCACATATAGTCATTTAGATGCCACAATTGATCTGCTCGTGTTTTGAGGAGCAAGCTAGGGGAGTGAAAAGAAATTAAATCTGCCTGATTTGAGTGGAAGCTGAAGAGAGGTGAGGCTTGGGAAAACTTGGAGGAAATTTCATCTTAGCATTATGTGCATCAGCTTTATGTAGATCTTTAATGCATTTACTGAATTGTGTCAGATGTGACCAACTTTCTTCTCCAGAGTAAATGCTGAGTATTTTCATCTTGACTGTGTCACCTTCTAGTAAATCACCTGTTCTGTTTTCTTTTTGAATCTTTACTGCTCGTATACTAGTAGAAGCTTTCCATGTTGCATTTAAGTCCCTTGCTTCTTTCACCTTTTGTTGGGTTTTGACTTCGCTAGCAGAAATGCTGCATGCCTGGGCAATATTTCTGTGTTCCCTCTTGGTAGATTCCTCTCTCTTCCCCTTCCTTAGGCTGAGCTGCTGATTGATCTGCTTATTTTCCCCAAGTGTTGGGATGTACTTTTTGTGTGAATAGAAGCTGTTGTCCTTAAAATACCTGCCAAGTTTCTTGAGCTCTTTTGTTTTTCAGAACTGAGTCCTACAGAATTCTACTTACTGAACAGGTCATCCTGCCCTTCTGAAGTGTATGGTCTGTACTGCATGTACCTTCCTCATTCCTCAGGATTTTGAGCTCTGCTATTTCATGGCTACTACAGTCAAGGCTGTCAGTGATATTATCCCAAGCAAGCTTTTTCTTAGAATTTTAACCAAAAAAATGGTTCAAATGCATTGACACAATTAGCAGGTTTTTTTCCCTTGAAATCTTCCAGAAGCCTCCTGGGTTGTTTGTGTCCTGCTGTGTTGCCCTTCCAGTACATACCAGAGAGGCTAAAGTGTCTTACAGGAACTAGGCTCTGTGATTTTAGAGACTTTCTGGAACTGCTTAAAAATACTTCATCCGCTTCTTACCCTGATCAGGGGGCTTCTAACAAATTTGGACTGTGATGTTTCCCGTATGGATCTCTCTTTTAATCCTGACCCACGAGCTTTCAACTAGAGAGTTGCCTGTCTCATAAAACAGCTTTTTTGTGGTTTAGCTTGCTCCTTCAGGTAGAGGGCAGTTCACCTGATGTTCTTTCCTTTCTGGCTTGCTTTAAAGAGCCTGTATGCATCCATTCCAAAGCTCCAGTCATGACAGTATGGTAGTTAATTTTGATGTCATGGGTCTGTGTAAAGGTAATTGAGATGGTTCCCTTTTCAGCATGTTCTATGCATACCAAGGCTTCCCTTCATCCCACCAACCTGACCTATGTACTTAACATGTCTGAATATTTATTACCTCCTGTAACTGCAAGCTTCTAACACCATTCCCTGATAGACCTCTCATTTAAAGTGCTTGTTGCCAGATTTGCTGAGGATGTTCCTAACCCACTTTGTCAAGTGGATCCCATCTCTAACTTGACAGCCCTCATTTCTCAAGGGTACTTGAAGCCATAAAAATTAAAACACTGCCTGTAATGCCAGTCCTGCAGCAAGTTGCTAACTTGAAGGATGTGTCTCCACAAGCCTTTTCCTCTTCACATGAAAGAGCAAGGAGAACAAATGTCCCCTGGGGTCCCATGTCCTTTTCCTAAGCCCCAGAGTTTTCTAGTCGCTCTAGATTTACTCCAGGTCTCTTTTGTTAGTAGCATGAGTGAGTAGGTAATAGTGACAGTTAAAAAAAAAACATACCACAAACAAACAAGACAGTAATTAAATTAATAATAATAATATTAATATTAATAGCTAATATTCCAAGGGCCAGAGAAGCCTTTGCAGTCTCTCCAACATGCTAAATCTGGCCAAGCCTCCTTCACTTGCATCTCTTATAGCAGATGCATGTGCTTCCTCTGCAAAAGGGTATCTCCAACTAGTATTGTTTGCCAGTCCCTTGTATTACTAATGTCAAACCAAGCTTGCTCAGACACCTATCTTAACTGAGATGCTTGCAGTTTCTGCCTGTCGTTCTAACGGTGACCAAAAAAAAAAAGTGGAAAAGAGCTCCATATGCTTGTGTTATTAGTGTAGGAAGGACAACATGGACTATTAGTATTATAAAAATTAGGTACTGGGAGTTGTGCAGTAAGAAAAGGAATTGAGGTTTCTGAAAAGCCTTCTGAGAGTTAGAAGGCTCAGACCAGTGTTGGGATGTCTTTCCTATCAGCTGATACATGCTGCTAGCTGCATGTGTGGGAATGATTGTTGAGAGCTACCCACTACGTTCATGCACTTCATTTTCCGTTTACATGTTGGATTGGATGATCTTAAGGGTCTTTTCCAACCTCAGTGATTCTATGTTTAAGTGCAATCCACGTGCATTAAAATAATACTTCAAGAGTTTCAGTTTTATAACACTTTTTTTACTGTGGGATAAATGTCCGGCAGGTCACTTTAGGCTGCCGAGTTCTGCTTTTATTTGGCTTGCAGTCATTACGTGGTTTCACATCCTTTGGAGCAGAGCAATGAGTGCTTTAGTAGATGCTCACATGGAACTGTTTGCTCTGTGGGGCTTTTAAAGCACTTTAAGCAAGCTGCCATGTGATAGACATAAATGCTGGAGCCTAATTTCCTAGGAGGGTGTTTGTGAAATGTAGTACTTCCAGCTTTTAACACAATTTTCCTTCCCCATTCCCAGTGCAACTTGTTTCCTTTCTCAGTGTTTTACTGTCAAGTAGAAACAGCTTTTGTAAACAGCCACTTGGAAATTACACTCCTGGAGGTGTCTGGCAGCGAGGAGGAGAGAGATAGCAGAGGGGTCTTCATACCTCTTTGCTACATCAGAAGAAATTAATTAACAGCTGTACTGGACTGTTATCTCTGCTTTTGTATTTGGCTGACATTGTCAAAGAGATGAAAAAGTTGTTGTGGTTTAGGCCCAGCTGGTACCAACCAGGGCTGTGCTCACTCACCCTCACTCCCACTGTGGGACAGGAAGGAGAAAATCCACCCAAAGGACAGGGAGGCTTTCACTCCCTAATTATGGTAACAGGCAAAACTAGAGAGACTCCACTTGGGAAGAAAAAAAGACGGTTTACTTTTGCCAGGAGAAAGAGAAAACATGAGATCTTAGTATCTTCCCTCCACTCCTCCTTTAGTCCTGGACCTGAATTACTTCCCTGCTGCCTCCCCCTCAGGGCACAGGGCAGGGGCAGGTGGGGTTCAGGGTCAGTTCCCCACACGGAGTTTCTGCTGCTCCTTCCTCCTCAGGGGGAGGACTCCTCACGTTCTTTCCCTGCTCCAAGGCGGGGTCCCTCTCCCGGGAGAGTCCTTCAGGAACCCCTGGGACACGAGTCCCTCAGGCACAGACTGCTCCCGCCTGGGCTGCACACAGAGTTGTTATATACACATGACTCTTAACAGAGTTTGTTTCTCAATATATATTAAGGTATATAAGTAAGGCAGCGCACTGGGCAACCGGGGAGTCTCCTGCTCCACCAACGGACCGCGCCGAACTACAGCAAAGCAGGGTTTTTGTACACGCTCAGTTCCAGGTTCTTGCAGTTTTGCTTAACCTACAAAATACACAACAACTTATTTTTAAGAATAAAATGTGCAGAGCAAGACATTCTGATCCTTATCAGTTCAGAGCAACACATCCCGGTCCTTATCAGCTTTCCATGATGTGGTGGTCCGGGATGTGGTGGTCCAGGATGTGTGGTTATTGATTATTCTCTTCCGATCAACAAAACAATAATGTGAAAGATGCCAGTCTGTTTATCACAATTCCCCCCTTTTACTTTTTATTGTTTTGTTGATCAAACCTAATAACCAGTTCCTGTTCCAGTCCACAGCTCTGATCATCAGTTTCTTGTGCTAACAAATAGTCTAAAGCTAAGCGATTCTAATATAAAAAGGTTCTCATTTGTGTATCCTGTTTCTCAATTAGCTCTAAAGCATCCCCTGTTTTATTTACAACAATTTCTACTACAGCTTGTAACAATTAGTGACATTCAAAGATTTAGCAATAGTTTCAGCCAAATTTACAAAAAGGTTCTTAGCAATTGCAGGAATTTCATATTTCACCCCAGTTTCCAATTCATGATAAAATGAGTTAAAAAGCAACCTCTACTATATGGATTCACTCGGCAAATGTTGCATGAATCACAGCTCCTGGATCATAACCAGACCCATACATTTTTATCCAATATAAGTAAGGCATTTCCTTTGGGTCATAACAGACTATCCTGCCATCCTTCTCTTTGCACAGGTGGTATTGTGTCATTTTGTGAGTACACATCCCCACCACTGATCCTTTGCGGTCATACACAGTATGATAGATCAGAATTTGTGACATTAATCTTCTTCTATGGGTAGTGGTTACACATTGACTGCAATTTGTGGCCAAGGTGGGTGCTAGTATCCCCATCAAAATCAAAAAGGGTCTGGTAGGGATCATATTGCTCAGTGGTTACAGCCCAGAGGGGTTCCAGCCCCTTTTCCTATGATGGGCCAAATTAAGGAGCGTTCCCAACTCCACCTGATGGCATTTGTCACCTGTGTCTCCACTCCCTTTTTCCCTTCCTCTGTTCCTTTAAAATATTAATTACTTCCTTTATAAAATTTTAATAGGTACCCAAATTTCTGGAGTTGCTATATGAAATTCCCCAATTACTTATCCACTTATGTTCTTTCAGTGTGATTTTCAGTTCCCCAGCCTAGGAGGTAATCTTCCACTCCTTTACTGGTCCTTTAACCCTGGAGGTGTGCATCCACCCTTTCATGACAATGCAGACAGCAGTATCTGTAGTTAGTGAGACAAGAAAAGGTCCTCTCCAGAGAAACTTAAGGTTTTTTTTTTAAAAAAAAAAAAGAAAAAAGAGCAAAAAATACTGATTCGAGAGACATATTTCGTATTTTCAGTGTGTTTATATCACCAGATAACAGAGAAAGGTTGCCAAAAGCATATGCCCAGTGGATACTAGAGAGATTACACTTCCAAAACACATTGGGGAACTAAGGTACTGAGTGATCAATTTCTTAAGCAACATGAATGTATTGGAATTTTTGCACAAGTGCCTATGGGTAGAAAAATTGCTTACAGGCATTTTGAGAAAATACAAATTGATTGTACTGAATTTCCTAAAAGTAGGAAGAATCAAATATTTATTGGTAATAGAAGATCATTGAACACACTGGGTAGAAGCTTACCCTGTGATTAGAGCCACGGCACAGATGGTGGCAAAGGTTTTATTAGAACATGTAATTCCTAGGATGTGTGGTCCAGGATGTGTGGTTATTGATTATCCTCCTCCGATCAACAAAAAAATAATGTGAAAGATGCCAGTCTGTTTATCACAGAGTCACGGCTGCTGCGGGAGCAGTCACCTCCCCTGGCACGGGGCCCTTCATGGCTGCAGATCCACATCTGCCCCTCACCATGATCCTGCACAGGCCGCAGCACCATGTCTGCCCCCCTGTGAAACTTCAGGGGCTGCAAATACTCATTTAGCTCACCTTAGTCCTTGAAGGACTGCTCCACTGTACTCCTTCGTGGGCTGCAGGGACACAGCTGCCATCTCACCACGGGCTGTGGGGAAATCTCTGCTCAGGCGCCTTCTCCCCCTCCTTCCTCGCTGACCTTGGTGTTTCTGTTCTGGCAATGCTCTTCCTTCTCCTCTCTGCAGGTCTTTTATTTTGCAGTTTCATTTCCCCTTTTCTGAATATGTTATTCACAGAGGCCCATCCAGCTTCCCATATCTGCTCGGCCTTGGACAGGCGGGGCCAGGAAAGGAACTGACGGAGCTTCCAGCAGTTTCTCACAGGAGCCACCTCTGTGGCCCCCTCCACTTAAACAGTATTAATTGAGATGAGTATCATTTAGGAAATATTATTTCAGCCCAGTAGCAGAGAATTAGTTGCTCAAATATTTTTATGTCAAAAAAAAGAAATGAAGTCCTGTTAGGATTATGTTTGAAAAGATGTACACAGATTGGTAAGAAACACTGCACATAAATTTCTTTTATATATCAAATTAATGTTTCTTGTTTTCTTTTTCTGGAATGAAGGTATTGCCATGCGAATTGATATCATGAGTGGTAGCGAAAGGAAGTGAAATTGCCCTACCTGATTTGTAACTATGTAATTAACAATTGTGAAGGTCTTTTTTTCTTGGAGACTTTTTTGTCTGGAGTATATTTAGTATCTCAGGTGCTTTCTCTTTTTGAATGTTGTTGGTTTTTTGTTTTGTTTTTGTTGTTGTTTTGATTTTGTTTGTTATTTTTTAAATACCTGTTGAACAATCCTTTTCTTTTGGCTTTGGAAGAAAGAATCCACAGACTTGATACAGTGCAAAATTTCAGTAAGGTAGAATGATAACTTAGAGTCTCATCTACTGCAGAAAAGTGCTACACCTCCTCTACTCTATGGAGAAGTACAAATTAGGTTGTAAACTCATTGTTAATAGTAATTTCTAGTTTTATTTAATCTGAGGCTATGATTCTGCAGGTGCACCTGATCTGTCTTCTCACTGGCCACTGTGCTTGTGGCCCTGACTCTGTTGTGGCTGTGGTAAAATCTGTGTGACTGTGTAGCAAAGACACACACAGATGTGTGTGTAGCCCACACATCAGATGGCTGAAATTCTGAGCTTGGTAACCAGCAGCAAAAGTACCCAGCAAGTACAAAAAACCTATCAAGGTACAAAACAGTGAATGTACAAATGCCAAACCTCTTTCCATAACGAGGAAATGGAGCTTTCTACTTCCTGGTTGCGATTGACTTTCCTCTTGATGAGGGAAGCCTATGTTGTAAAAAAGGAAGAATCTCGATTCAGGCTTTTTGAGTAATTTTCTTTGTGTCACTGTACAGCTTCAGGACTGAACTGAGCAAAATTTCTTGCTTGGAAATACTGCTTTGCTTAGAGGGTGTAGATAAGGATTGCACGGCCTGTTTTTTTAGGAGCAAGACAAGAAAAAAAGGGTGAAGAAATGTAAAAAGTCACTGAAATTTTTGGAAAGGATTCACCTGTCCACTTCCTGAAGATAGAACAGCTCTTATACCTCCAGGGAGAGTAACTTCACTTGTTCTAACAGAGGGCTTCACTATAATTCTGTCCGTTCTGGCAGATTTCATTACTGTTTCAGTGTTCTCGTTTTACCAGTCAGGTAGTAGTGTGTAGGGTGCTTTTCTAGTAACTTGAAAAAACTGATGATGAAAATTTTGATTTATCTAGCTTTGTATGGGGCTTGGATTCTACAAAAAATTACATGGCTTGAAAGATCTATGTGTCTATTGGACACGATTCCAAATGAACAGTGTTCATTTGTTGCCTTCACTGATGTGCTGCATAGAATCTCCTCAGTGGTGACAAGTCTAACTAATGACATGATTTCTACACAAAAAAAGTCTATGATGGATTTGAATGCATGCCAACATATAATAGAACACTTACAGTTCAAACTACATGCAAAATGTTTTTAAAACAAAAATATATTTTTATAGGTCTAACAGAAAGCCTAACCATAACTCCAGCTGAGCCATCCATGTTTGAAAAAGCACAAGGAGAGAAAGTTACATTGCCATGTACTTTTGTACTCTCAGAAGAAGATGAAGGCCCACTGGATATTGAGTGGGTGTTGATACCAGCAGATAATCAAAAGAAGGAACAAATAGTAAGTAGAGACGTTTTTATTTATTCAGTTGTTTGAGTAAGTCAACGAAAGAACTTTGTTAGTGACTTTTTAAACTACCACCTTTTTATGCTGGGATGCTTGTGATCCTAAATTATTTTGAAGCACTAGTCATATGACATATAGTGGAGTCTTTGGAATAGCAAATTCAGTCTGAAAAGTGAACAAATATCTCCTTATAAACTTGTTTCTATAGGGGGAACTCTAAAATTAAAAATGCTTCAGTTACAGATAAAAAACCGCTGTGCTTTTGTATCTGCAGAGTTTTCCTGATTTAAAACTAATTTGTAAGAATTTGATTTTAAATATATGAATTATCTTTACTAGTTATTAACTCTTTCCCTTCTTTGAAAACCTTACCAAAAACATGATTCCTTTCGGTAGGGTGTTTTGTCAGAATGAAGATTACAGCAATTTTAGACAGTTTTCCTTCTGCTGGAAGACAATGCTGATATGCTGCTGCTTGGATAGATGTTTGGTCAGAGTGTTCATTAGAGAACTGTGTGTGGTATTTGAAGACTGAGATATTTGGCTGTGTCTTACTGACTTCTGGGATTATTTAAATTGGTACAAATAAACTGTCAAGAATCTGAAGATACCAAATATATCTTTGAATGTTAAAATGTCAACTGGATGTATAAGGTGGTTTTTTTTTTTTTTTGGTTTTTTGTTTTTTAATATAGCTAATTATGTATGCTGTAGACAGGATTTATAATGATTATTATGCTGCTATGACTGGGAGGATGCAGTTTACTAATCCTGATCCCAGATCTGGTGATGGATCGTTGGATATCCTGAATTTAAAGTCAGCAGACACAGGCACTTACCAGTGCAAAGTGAAGAAAGCTCCTGGAGTTCAAAGCCAAAAATTACAGTTGACTGTACATGGTAAGAACATTTTTTCTCAAATTTTCAGTGACATTTTTAATGTGTTTATTATTCTTGTGTTTGATAACTTTTCCTTAGAGATGTTTTCATTTATACCCAATCAATAATGCATCCATTATTGAGTCTTTGCCGGGGGGGGTGTGGATGTCATTCTGTTCTGCAAGATGAAGGGAATAATACTCAGAATAATAAGTATTAAAAAAAAAAATATATGTTTGTCTATGTAGTTCATAGAACATCTTCTGATGCATAGAAATTCTTTGTTGCATAAGCTTTTTCTTCAGTCAAATGAACTGACTTACTAGAACACAACTAGTAAGCATTTTTATTGTGACTATTTTTAATTCTCTAATACTTTGTTTATTAGTAAAGCCTGCAAGAACTAAATGTTCCATTGAAGGACCGCAGGAGATTGGAAAAGATGTTACTTTGAAGTGTGCATCACAAGAAGGATCCCCACTTTTGTCTTATGACTGGAGAAGAGTATCTGGCACACAAGAACTTCCTGATACCTCTGTGCTGAGTACTGTCAAACTTTATTATTTTGAAAACTTAAAATTGCATTCATAATTTTGTCAAGCAGATCAAACCTAATTTTAGTATAGACCAGACAGAATAAGTATAATTTCTGTTCTTCTACTGGATAATGAAACTGACCTTAAAGCAAATAGGTTATTTTTAAAATTTGTTTCTTTGGGTTTGTTACTTTGTTTTAGCTTTTTAATTCCTAGTGGGAAATATTTCAAGATATAAATTGAGATTCTGAGCGTTAAACTGTCGGATAATGCTCATATGTGCATGAGTGTTGTTGAGTTCTCTTGCTTGGTGATGTTGTCTGCTTTTGTGCTCAGATGGGCAGTGAGAAAAAGTCAGAACAGAGTCTAGACTAGTGGTAAGAGCTCCCTTCAGGGAATTTTAGATAAAAAAGGTTAAAATTTATTAGAGGCTGAACTTAAAAAGAGTACAAGTCTTTGAAAGATAAGCTGTCCAGAGTAAAGAAGAAGAGAAGGCTTACACTTTTTTATTTAAAAAAGAATTTTGACTGAAGGATCCCAAATTATTATAGTTGTGGTATTGGATTTTTAGTGTGAGAACTTAATTGTAGAAGGCTAATTTGGCTTTGTCTTTGTGAAAGTTACTCCTGAGTATTTTTTATCTTCTTTGTAGTTACAGAAACCTTAAAGTTTGGTGTGTTTTCCTTGCAGATACAGCAGTTCAAGAATCTGCTTACCAGTAGGCATATTTAAAGTCAAGTTGTTCAGGGCATGCTAGATAAAGTGTTATCATATGTCTAAAAGTTGCCAAAGTGGGTGTGTGGTGGAAGGAGTGTGAGAGCTTCTGTTGTTCTTCCTCACAGGGTCTCCTTCCTCCGTTATGCCTCAAGAAATACAGATGTGGTTTCAGTTTAGTTGATTTATAAAAAACAAAAACTGAATTCTTAGAACTTCTCCAATCTTCTTCAGGCTTTTGTCATCTATTCGAATCTGTGATGTCTTAGAACACAGATCTCTAAAAATGGGCTACGTATAAAGACCCTTGTACTGTTCTGCATTTTGATCTTGCCTTAGTGTTTTGACAGTGCACAGTTGATCACTAATGATATTATCTTTACCACTCAAACTTAATTTTTTATTGTTTTTCCTATTCTTTCTTCACATCTCAAATTTGTGTCAAGATAACAAAATTACTTGACAGTGTTAGTACTAGAAAAGAATGAATGAACAAGTAGGCAAAAATGGTGTATAATTCAATAAAACAGTGTTTGCTTTGGCTTTATGAATATCAGTTTGGGGACACCAAACATGTTATCAATAACCTAAATACTACCTCACTTCTTGTTCAGCAGGAAGAGCTAAGTAAGTATTTGTGTGTGGTTTAGTCTCTTGAAGTTCTGATGTCAAATATGTTGGCAATTAAAGCATGAAAGCCATTTGAAGCTCATGTAGTAGAATCTCACGAAGGTAGCTGTCAATGACTTTGGAAGCCCTGGGGAAACACTCTTTTTGTTTCCATCAATTTATGCCTGCATGAATTTTCACCCTTCTATTGGCAGAGGTAGATTTTATTGGTTACCCATTGGAGTGCAGTGTCTAGGTTAGATCTGCCTCATGTTGAACACGGGTTCTGCAGGCATCTGAGCTGGTTGTCTAAAATCAGGTTAGACAGAGAGAAATGAAGGAGGTACTTCTGGGATGTAGTTAAACATTGTGTATTTTAGAATTTTATGTTAGAATGAGAGAATTTGACACTTTAAATGTCTTTTCCTTTCTGTGGATAAAACTATTGGTCTGTAGGCTTAATACTAAGGTCATTCTGGGGAATAAATGTCTAACAAGGTAAAAAGACTTTTACAAACCATAGCATATCAGAATTATAGACTTTTGATTTCATTTGGATATTGTTAATACGGCATTTTTTGGTTAAGATATCATGTATATGCTGGGTTAATAATTCTGTAGTATTTAATATGGAATTGAACTTTGTAACTTAGTAAGCTTTAACCTTCTTTTGTTTTTTGTAGATAAAAATACAGGGGAACTTCTCTTGAAAAATGCCTCTCAAGACTACTCTGGTACATACAATTGTGTTGCTTCAAACAGAGTTGGCACGGATGAATGTTCTGTTCAGCTGAATGTCACCCCTCGTAAGTGTTTGCTGTGTAATGGTCATGTGATTTTGTGTATTAAAACTGAATAGTCTTGCTTCTATAAGCTCCTAAAAGGTTAAAAAAGCCAACCCTGTTGTGTAATTTGATGGTTGCCACTTCAAGTCTTTACTTGCCACAATGTTGCTTTTCATGCAGAAAGCTGTAACTCAGATTACTGGTTTAAATGCATGTGATTGAAGCATACCAGCTGTGATCCAGTGATACACTCTTAACCTGGATCACGTGGAGACATACTGGTTTTGATGTTGAGAGGAAAGAAGCTGGCCATATAAAGTTGATGCTTAACAAACAGTATTGTTATTTATTTATTTTAGCTGCAAATACAGCTGGTATAATTGCTGGAGCTATTATAGGAACTCTGTTGGGTCTGTCTGTACTGGCTGTTCTTGTCCACTGTTGCTGTAAGAAACACAGAGATAAGAAATACGAGAAAGAAGTACATCATGATATCAGGTAATGACATATCTAATTTCTGAGCAGTATTATTTGAAGATTAACTTGAAATGTGTATTTCTGCAACAGGTGAGACTTGTCTTAATCTCGAAAGTTTAGTAACATCCTAATAGCTTGTCAGAGAACTTTGTTTTGAATGTGGTGTAGGCAGTCATGTCTAATTTCAGTGAAGATTTTAAAAGCAGTGAATGCTTGAATTTTTTTTTAACTTAAAATTATATTTGAGCCTCTCCTGGCTACTGTGTCAGCATAGAGAGAAATAAACTGAAAATCTGGTTCATAAGCTCTCACATAGAAACAGTGATAGTGTTTTGCAACTCTGTTTTTGTTTATTTCAGAGAAGATGTTCCACCTCCAAAAAGTCGCAGTTCAACAGCCCGCAGCTACATAGGCAGCAATCGTTCTTCTCTGGGTTCAATGTCTCCCTCAAATATGGAAGGATACACCAAAACTCCATATAGCCAAGTCCCAAGTGAAGACTTTGAACGTACTCCTGCTCAAAACCCAACCTTTGCACCTTCAAAGGTAGCTGCACCTAATTTAAGTAGAATGGGAGCTGTTCCTGTGATGATTCCAGCACAAAGCAAAGATGGGTCCATAGTATAAAATACTATTAATTTAAATGCTGTTATAAATGTTCATTGTAAGTATTAGAGAAAACTACTGCATTCCATCCCTCATGTAAACAATGGCATGCAATTTTCCTTGAAGAAAATGAACAAGTTAGTTTGAAAAGCCACCAATTCTCATTTTAAATTTTAAACTTACTAGTACATGACAGTTGAACTATTTGCTAAAAGCATTGAAGTTCCTAAATAAATAATCAGACACTGAAGGTATTTGGACCTCTGGTAGGTTGCTGAAGAGACACTGTCAGCTAATGTGCAGTTCTGAATATGTAACAGCAAGACAAGTGAGAAGTAACAAAAGTATTTCACGTGTAGACTATGAAGTTTTTTGGAGTTCCTGAAACTTTATCCTCAATTTTGGTGTAACAGAAATAATTTAATTTGGCCAGTGCCTGTTGAAGTTGTAGGGGGCTGAAATACTGAGGATGACTTAGAATTCTGTTCAAATTCTGAGTCTTTTATGCAGGTCTCTAACCTGGTGATGATTGGAGCACTTCCTGAGCTCCTGTTTCAGAGCCACTAGTTATTTCACTGGTTTGCTTAATTTGATCTATTCTGAATTTAAAATTTCCGTGAGTGGAAATGGACAGGAGACCTTGCAAGGTTTTAGAAACATGAATTTTCTGTAGTAACTTGTTTTAGTCATGTCAGATGACTTAATACTTAGGTTGTGTGATGCAATTGGTCCTATTTCCAGGCTGGCAGGGGCTTTGAGCAACCTGATTTAGTGGGAGGTGTCCCTGCCCATGGCAGGGGGGTTGGAATGAGGTGATCTTTAAGGTCCCTTACAACTCTGAAAATTCTGTAATTCTATCAGGTTGTTGGTAGTGGTATCTGAGCTTTAAAATCAATAGGTGACTGTTACTGTCACAGTTAGAATGAATATGTATATACAAGTTTTAATTAATAGTATCTTGCGTTTTCCAAAGCATGTGTAGATTTTAATTGTTCCTTTTTTCCCAAACTGATTACTGAAAAGCTCCATGGGATTTTGTTGAAAGCTGTTAAGTAACTGGTATTTGATACCTGTCCTCTTGCTCTCAAGTCACTCTGGAAACATCTTTCCCCATTACACATATCAGCAGTAGTTAGCCTTTAATTATGTTGCTAATACTTTTCTGTATGAATTTGCAAGGAGCTGAGAGTTCTCCTATCCTTTTTCAACAGCCCTAAATATTCTTATTGCCAGACATCTAGGATTGTAAGAGCAAGAGTTTCACACACCCAGAATCTGATAGGAAGTAGTTAGCAGAAATATTAATATAAATCTCATGTTTCAAGATTAAACCCCATTCTATTCAGTTTTGCAAACTTAAAGCATTGGAGAAGGAACAGAAGATCCCTAATCTTACTTTCACATACTTAGGGACTTTTGATATCTTCTGATAACTGATCTCATATACCTGTGGAAGCTGGATTTAAAGCTTAACACAGTTTGAATCGTTGTGGCTTTTTTTTTTTTCCTTCCTACTTTCTGGTTTCATTCCTCATCCTGTACTGTGGGCCAGAAGGCAGAGTCCCTTCATTTATTTTTTTTTAGCTATAGATGTTAAACTGCAAGATATTTTGGAAAACTATAAAGGCGTATTAGTGTGTGGCACTGATGTTGATGAAGGAAATTATCTGAATAGCCTGTTGAAAGATGTTAGGATTATTTGTATGTAGCAACAATACGAGAGAAAACATTTCCCCAAACTTCTAGGTTTAGTGTCTGCTTTTTTGTAGCTGCTTATAGATCTGTGATAAATTTTGGCTTACTACTAAATGTTTTTCCTACCTGTAGTTAGGTGCACAATTTTTGACTAGCACTACTAATGTAAGAACATACCCTTCATACTGAATTTAGAAACTTAAATGGCTACTAAGTATTCTAGACTTAGTTTTACACATTTGGGACTTTTTTAGATTGTATACTGATACTGTTAGAGATCAGGTTTTTAATCTTCATGTGTGCCTTTTCAATAAACTTTGCCTGATTGTAACTTCGGTTTTTATGAAATTTCTGGTGCCTAAAATTGCTATTTGAACAGGTGCTTAGATGATGGTACAGTTCTTAAAACATGACACTGTGATCTGTTCTTGATTCTTATGTACTATTTATACCTCTTCCTGCCTATTTTTGGATGTAACTTCAGTGGCTCTCTGTATTGTTCTGTATTTCAAAATGTCAGTTACTCCTTTACTTGCTAGTTATGATCTAAGCATTTATATTCCTGAAAACTATTCAGTTGTTGTACCAATGAGATGGAGGACTGATTTTTACTTGTGTGGTAAATAATAGGTTTAGTTAACTGTGCCAAACACACGCTTATGAAGAACAATAGATGAGGAGACATCTTGCATCCAATTATTGTGATAGAAGAGACTTCCAAGATTTTAATCATACGCTGATTGTTTACCTTGAAACGAAGGCCTTCCTTAATGAAAAGGGTATATAGGTATTATAAATACCATTATAAATACAAGTTGAGTACAAAACTAAACTGAATCACAGACTGAGAGATAGCTATAAATCTAAGCAACCAGGCAACAAACCTATTGAATTTGGTTGTTAGCCATCTGTGTATGTATGTAAGATTAGATGTGAGTTTATATTTTTCTTTTTTTTCCTTTTCTTTTTTTTTTTTTTTTAATTTTTTAAATTGTGTTTTTTTTGTTTGGCCTGAGACCTTGTGCTTTCAGTCAGGTAAGCCCTAGGATACTCAAGAACAGAAACTTATCTCACCAAAGTGCACAGAGCCGAATTTACACATGCTTAATGATCTGTCAGCTTCTACAACATAATAAATGGACAGAACAGAAGGACAGCATGGTGTGCCCTCAGAGCCTAGCTGTTAGGCTTAGCAGCCTTGACAGTGTCTGTCTATTTATGTAATTGCATGAAAAATAAAAGAAATAGAATTTGACATAGTCCTTACCAAAATAAAGTACCTCTGACTTGGGATAAACTTTGCCTCAAGTTGGTAGTGTTATGCTGTTTTGAATGGATACAACACTACTATGAAAGCTGAATACTGCTACTATAAGTTATTTTATTAGTGAATAGATTGTTCACTTACACTGGATTAGGATTCTCAGAACCAGCTACTATAGTTTGGCAATGATTTTAGCTGTAGGAGATGAACTGGTTAAGGGCGTGAGGTGTCCGATCTTAGAGAGAACTCTGATAACAGAATTCTTCTAGTAAGTGATGGCAGCTGATACACCAGTTAGAAGGTGGCATTTTTAATGTCTCATTTTATTAAAAAGAAAAAGAGGGACTTGGGGGGGGGGGTATGTGTGGTACCATTGTGTAAATACTCTAAGTGAACTCAAGAAACCTATAGTTAATGTCATGACTGTAAACTTGACTGTTGAGGACTACTATGTATAGAAGAAAACCCTTAATTTTAGCATGGTGTGAATAAAGTGTTAGACTTGTAATATTGTAGAGGTTATGTAACACTTGTCCATACATTACTATCCTTTTCATAAACTTTCTGAAACGGATACTTAAAGATACTTGTGTGAAACTTCCTTATCTCAAATGAATACTTCTTCCTAAACTGTGTAGTGCACATAAATGCCTTGTTAGAGGGGTAAAACATGACTTTTGAAAGAAATGTACAATGCATACATCTACATCAGCTCTGATAGTTGCATTCATGTTAGATGTATGCTTCCTGCTTAATAGTACAAGTAAGACATAATTGCAAGTTTTTCTGTAATGCTGAATATTGTATAATACTGGTGTTCATGATAAGCTTTTGGTTTTGTTCTTAACAGTGTATATTCTGCATCACTTTAGATCTCTTTTCCAGTCTAACAGCATAATACTATGTGTCACATAAACCTTGTTTTATACACTTAATAGGTGCTTTATGGGACCCTTTGGTTATTGGTCCTCTAGCATTGAGGCACAGTTCAATTGAAATTAGAGCAATAATACTTCCTGGAATCCAAAATGCTATGATGTTACGTTACAATTCTCATGCACAAAGCATGGACTTGAATATTGATACAAATTTCAGTATGAGGTTTTATATTCACACTTTTGGGGAAATGGTATTTTAAAATGCAAGTATTGTGAGTGCATTTGTAAAAACTAAATCAAAAAATTTTAAAATGCTGTAGTTCCATGACAGACTTGTGTACTTTTTGAAATAAAACTGTTGGAGAAAACAGTAGTCTGTCTTTATTTTAAAGCAGCACTTGTGTATGGCTTCAGCTTTCTCTTTATGTAACTGGAAGTGAACTAATAAATAAGGCTGTGTATACCACACTGGCATTAATAATTTCTTTTCTTGTTTTCCCCCCATTAATTTCTAATAGTTAAAGGGAAGTCAAACTTTAGATATTTTGAAACAAACACTTACTTGAGGTTTCAGATTGTAGATACACAAATGTAGTGATCAATTTAAAAAATGTGTTGGAGTGATCTCAAATGTTACTCTGAAACATAAGGCTGGGTAGGACCTTAGAGTCAATTTTATCCCTCTTTATTTTAGGTAGAACTGAAAATTCATGAAACTGATTAATTCTTTTTAAAATTCAAACAAGCAGGTTTACAGCACTCAAAGCTTGTTGATTGAATATTTGATTTATATTGTCATTTAATGTACATCTTTTTAATTCAAATGAATTTGACTAGGAATACTCTTTGCAAACCCACTGATTACTCTCCTTGTAATTGCACTTCGATTAATGCAATTTCTCCAGCATCATCTTGGCCACAAAGTTTTAGGGAACGGTCTGGCATGGGCTCTGTTTGCATTAGTGGCATGTATGATGTTTATATCTTTGGAGGCCTAATTAGCTTACGTTTGTTCTTAATGTATGCATATCTTCATATGTTAATGTGCACCTGTGGTATGCCAGATGTTTCAGTCACTATTTTGTGTGCATCTAAAAAACCTGTTCAGTACATGTGTGCACAAGCATATGAAGTTAAATGTACTGTTGAAAAGAGCTTTAGTGGTTTTTTTTTTCTATTTAAAGTCAAGATTTGTGCTTAACTACAGAAATAAACCTAATGGAAACAAAGGTTCAGATTGTCTCTAGTTGTACAGCTCTAAAAAGCCTTCCTGCACCCTTTTAACATTAATGTCAAGGCCTTATGTCCATTTGTAAGCTGGCAGCTGTGTCACAGGCAGCACAGCCTTAGCTACCCCAGGCCTTTCATCTGGAGATGAGATGATTGTGAATCAGAGAAGCTGGATACCTCCAGCTTGTCTGTGGAAATTCCAAGCAGTTAGCACTTTCCCCAGGCTGTCCTGAAAGAACAGAAGGCACTTGTCTGTCACAGGGTTGTTCTACCAAACCTTTCTGGTCTTTATATATGTATTAGAATGTGCATTGGATAAAGTTTCTTGACATGTCTTCCTTACTGGGTTTTTTTGTGTTTTGTCTTGTGGTTTTTTCTGTTTTTTTCTCTGTGCAACTTTGTGTATTTTGAGCTTATTATTTCAGATGTACTTAGATGGAGAGGGTTGGGTTCTTCCAAGCCCAATGATAGTGCTGCTAGGCAATGAATTGTTAGACTGTTGTATTAAAATAGTTAATGCCAGTCACTTAGCCTTGTTTTCTTGCGTGTAAAATCCATAAAACAAAGGAGCCTGTAAAGAAAATAGCTAATCAAGGAGGGAAAGCAAGAGTAGAGTGAAAGAATCTATGAATGTTGTCTACCTTTCAAAGTCACAGCTTATTCTAAAATTACCTTGCGGGATGATAATGGGTGGTTGCTCACAACATGAAGACTTCCATCTTAATGTTAAAATAATGTCTGCATTTGAGTTACAATGATTGTGTTGCTTTTTGAACATACTTTAGGCTATTTGCAGAATGGTACAGGGTCAGTTATGAGGAGGATAATATGAGCCTTTAATTTTATAAAATAACCAGTCTGGCCGAAAACAAGCACAGAGGATTACATTTTCCCCGCTTCTGACTTCCATACAAAGTCAAATTTCTGAAATTAGATATCTTCTAAAGATCCTTTGATTTTTTCATATCTTTAGAATTCTGTCAATGTTAGTTTCACCCTCGTAAGTTGGAATTTTGATGTCTTCAGCACTCAGCTATTGAGAACTGACCAAGACACGTTGTATTTGCAAGTGCGTGCCGTTTAGTGCCAGCAGCTTCTAGATGAGTCCTCATTTTTAGTGGATCAGCACAGTCATTTAAATTTCTTTTTTTTTCTTTTTTTTTCTTCTTCTTTTTTTTAAAAAAAAGCATTGACCAGCAAAAAGGCAATTCTACCATATTATTCAGGAGACATTAAGAAAGTTACACAACTCACATACAGGAATCTTGTGTGGTGCCAGGGTTGCTGAATGGTGGCATCCAGGGAGGGGAGTAGCTCTATAAAGAAGTTGAGCATGTTGGTTACACAACCTGATTATGTAATGATTTTAAAACATGGCAATATTAGAAGAGACATTAACATCTGCAAGCACATCATTTTACCTTCAGTAATCTATTTTTTCTTCGGGGAAAAACCTCGGGAGACAGTATGTCCGCTGGGAAGCTCAGGAAGCTGTGTGATGCAATGAGAGTTGTCTCACTTCTCAGGGCTGGATGCTGTGGTTCTGTGAGCTGCAGGCAGGCAGGACAAAAGTTGAGTGCTGTACCTGAAGGGCAGTGAGCTCTTTTCCCATAGCCCTTTTCCAAGCTGCAAAATGAGGCAAGGAATACAGCGAGTCTGATCAGTTTGTGGAGAATTGTGTAGCAGGGATCTGTAATTTGGAAACAAACTCACTGTCCAAGTTCTTGAAGCCTTTCCCTACTCTGGTTTCCAGCAGCATTGAGTTTTCAAACAGTTGCAAAACTTTTTTGCATTTATTGTTGCTGGTGAAGCCAGCACGTCTTTGCTTAGATGGCAGGATCTTGTACTCCTCCTGCCATGAAGTCATTTCTGCATGTGATGGTTTTGGTTATATTATCACTAATAATACTGTATAGAGAAACAGTCAGGCACTGTACACTAAAGGTCCCTGAACCCCCCAGAGAGGGCAAATGGTGATTTCATTCCTTCTTGGTGCTCTGGGCACAAACATCTCCAGGGGCTGCAGTGTCCATTCAAGTTAGGCAGCATCTCACTCAGAATGTGGTATTGAGGAATACAAATCAGATGGTAAATAAATAAATCAGATGGCAAAGATCTAGAGAAGTAATTTAGTACCATTAATATAATAGCTTGCAATTATGTCAGTTTTGCAGATTATGTTCTGTGTGAATAGGAAAGAAACTTGAGATAACTGTTTCTTATGACCATTTACTGCTGTACAAGTACTGTACTAAGTAACATCATTTCAAGCTTGTGATTTGGCCTGCTCTGAGATTCGCAAGTGAAACTATTACTCCATGCAGGAATCTGAACTCCTCAGATTATATCACTCGGTGATGTTTTGCTTGTGAAGCAGCAGTCAGAATTAGTCAGATTTGACTGAAGTTAGTGTGCAGCAGAGCATCCCTTCTCAGGGTTTAAGGTGTCTGATTGCATGCATCAGCAACTCACAGATGACTGAAGGGGTGATGTTTCTAAGAAAATATTTGCTGAGTCAGAACACTTGAACTGTGCCTTAACTGTAGGAAATCAAGATAAAATTATTACTTTGTATTTCCTTTTACGAGTAGAATACCTCGTGAAAAATTGATGCTCTTGCACCAGAGATAAAGGCAACTGGTGGCAATACATAAAACTACTGAATTGCTTGTGACTGCTAAAAGAGATGACAGCTCTGGGGCACAGCTGGTGGTTTGTGGAATATGTCAAAAAGCTTATGTTGTGGCTGCTAGCATTGAACTTCTTATCCAGAGAAATAAAATGCCCTTCCCTGTCTCTTCCAATCCTCTAACTGTCAAGACCAGAAACAGTCCATCCAACCTGTAGGAGTTTTAAAATCAAACATAAAGCTTGCAGTTACTTTAAATATTTCTTTCCCTGTTTCTTGTTGGTGCACAAGACAAATTACAATCCTTCAATATACCAACAGGCCACAGCTTCAAATGAACTTGCCCTGGCTTCTTCCTTGTATTCTGTAATTCAATATGCAGTTTCATAAGAATTGCAATGTCTTTCTTTCACTTCAGACTTGAGTTACGGTTTGGGTGACCTTGTTAGGTAACTTGTTTTAATTTACTGACCTTGTATTCCAATACAAAATGGGGAAAACTCACTGTGTTTAAAACACAGAACTTAAAATTTTAAGTCATGATCTTCTATACTATCTCCAGACCGCCTGGAAAAAACATTTTGTGGCTCACTTGGAACAAGATACTATATTTTGTGCTTGGGAATACTGGACGCCCTCTCGTGGCTGACACTTGGGCAGGATACATCTCTTTCTTAGGATAAATGCAACTCTATGGGTCTACCGTGTTTGCAGTGACATACCAAGAAATGTTACACTTTCCAACAGAAAGCAAAATAACCTCCTTAAGGGCTAGAAAGTTATTTCCTTCTTACTTACTCAGTAGAATGATTTAGGTCAGAAAGGGGTTATTATAATCTGCATTAGTTAAGATACTTGTTATTGCTGTATGATAAAAAGCTGTAAACTCTACAAAGTTATTAAAGGAAACGTACAGCTGAGATGAATTCCCTAGACAGTTTTTAACAATTGTGGTGAGTAACATTGTATTTGTATTACCTTTACAGAGTATTATTTACACTATGGCTAGACTAGGTGTACATACTTCTATGCCCCCCTTTTTATTTACCAAAAAGAAAAAAAAAAGTGTAACTTAAGCTTGATTAACTAGTGTGAACAAGAGCTTAGTTATGGAAATGTCTGTTTTCCTCAGGTCAGCTTAAGGTCAACCATTACATTTCTTTATTTGCAGCTCATTCAGGAAAAAAAATTAATCCCGCTGATACATCATAATTGTATCTGCTGGTTCTCTTTTAGGAGACTGAAAGACTGTGAATATTGTGATTCTTGCACAGATAATGTGCAATTCTGATCTTCCTAAACTTGCGTACTTAAAAAGCTCTAGGGTTCTAAATATCAATTAAATGTTTTTAAAATCAAGATTATGTTGCTACTTGAAATATTTTATGTATATTATTTTAAAAATTATATATATGTATTAGTGTGATTTTTTTAACAGTGTGTGAACTGGGTGGGCAGGAAGGAATCTCAGACTAAAATCTTTCATTCCTAGATGAGAGAGCTTGAAGGAATATTAGAGCCTTGATGCTTAGCAGTCCTTTTTGTTGACTGCATTAGCATAATTGCTGTGCCTCTGGTGTTACCTGGGTAAAGTAGGATTTTAATCAAACCTCTGAGTGAGGGATCCAGCTGACAGTGAAAATTAGGTCATTGTATTACACATGTGAGTTTTAGTCTGACAACATCCCATGTCTGTGCCAGCCATACTAACTAGTTAACTTGCTGCTGGCTTTATGGTTTAAACATGGAGGGGAAATTGCTGAACATGCAAGGAAGCTTAGGACATCCTTGATGCTTGGCAGAAACTCACTTACCTTCAGAAACAGTAATAAAATAATCCCAAGGCAAGGGAGTCTGATTAACAGAGAGAACTATTAGGGCTGATGTCCTGGTTCTGTCATGACTTAGCTGTGTGGTTTTGTTTTGTGGTTTGGGGTTGTTTTTTTTTTTTTCTCTTTAACATCATCTCCTTATTCCTCAGCTTCCACAGCTGTTAGAATGGAGATGTTGACTCTAAGGGACTTCTGGAACTATAGTTTTCCATGGCACGGACATATTTTAAAGTTATCATATTAAAGTTAACATATTTTAAAACCTCTTCCATCTTCACCACCTGCCCATCTACTGCTTATTTTAATTCTTTCTTAATCACAGAAATTTTCAAATATATGTATTTAAAGGTAGTTACCTTGATAAGAACACCTAAGGTTGTCTCTGCTGGTTTTTTTTTTTAATTCCTCCCTGACAGTAGTCACTCTTCCAGTGCTTTTCTAGTGCTACCTGGGTGTTTCAAGTTGTCATAAAAATAACAGTAGGGCAAATCTCACTAGGCATTTGAGCATGAAAGCTCACTTTTTGAGCATGAAAGAACCCCCGAAGCCCATTGCCAGTGCAAAGGGAAATACGTTTCTTCTGAAAGCGTTGCCAGAAGTCCCAGCTTGGAAATCTGCTTGGTGTCACCTGGGAAGGAGGCAGCTTCTCTCCTTCCACTCAACAGGATGTGGAAGAGAGGTGTCCCTGATCAGTCAGCTGGGTCTCTGACACTTCCTCTCCACACACTTCTCCTTGCTGCTCAGTTACTGAAGTGCTGGAAAGTATTCTCAGGGTAAGGAAGTTCAGCCTATGGATTTTGCAAATAGAGAATCAAGATGGGTTGAGTATTCTTCTCTTTGTCATTATTGATACAGGAGCTACCTAGCCATGTATACTTACACTGCCAGGCTGAGGTACACAGGAACTCCCTTCTTGTCATTGCATTGGCCCTCTCAGTAACAAATTAATCTTTGTTTTTGGCTGTTTATACATCTTTCTTCTGCCTACAGCTTCTCATATTGGTGGCTGACCTTCCCCTTACTGTTGCTATTTATTTAACCACTGAAGCAGGATGGATTTTTAGACAGTTTTTCCTTTCCCAGAGTGTAGTATGTTGCTCCACTTCTCTGGAGGGTCTTTCCTTTTAGTGGTCTTTTCTATCATAGCTTTTGTTCCTACTCACTTCCACTCAGTCGTGTCTGTTATAGTCACTTCAAACTAAATATACCTTATATATATATATATATATATATATATATTGTATTTTAGAATGGCGCTGTTTTTCCATCTTAAATGTAATAAGGTTACAATTGCAAGTAGCTGGGCTTCTCATTAATTGGTATTTATTCTTGCAAAATTCAAAAGAGTTAAAACATCTCATTTTTAAGGTACTAGTTGTAAACAAACAACAAACGTTTGTTTGTTTGTTTGTTTTTCTCAGTCACAGCTCCATGAATAACCTCTCGTTGTGTGGTAGGTTTCACTTGCCAGGCTGCTTTTTTCCCTTTCCCTTTCCTAGAAATTTATTTAGATGAGAAGGAGAGAGGACTAAAATCAAGACTGAAAGTATCAGGAGAGTGAGGGCAAAGGAAAGCAGATTATGTTTTGTTCCCTTTTGTTTCTCTAGCTCCTTTAAGCATCTAATTTTAAAAACCTTTTCCCCTTCCAAACAACGGAGGGATCAAAAGCTCCCACTCCCTCCCAGCTCATCTCTGTGTGCCATACAGCAGATTTTTTTCTTCATAAGCAGAGTATGGTGCTCATCTCTTGAGTCATTCATGAAAAGGAGAGAGCAGGATGTGTGTGATGGAGAATTATAATTACATGAGCATTTACTGCTTTAGCCCTGGGACTAGCTAGATTTATAAATGTTTTGGCTTGTGAGAGCTCCATTCCTTGGACTTTTCCAATAGAGTGTGGTAGGATGAATTGTGTAGGTAGCAGTTTAATCTTTATTTAGAAGGCATATGTTTACTAATTATTAACTAGTTATCTGTTTTGAGAGCTATTAATACAACAGGGCAGAAATAGGAGTCTTGTGTTAGCTTTGGAGCAAAGATAAGAATGCAGGTAGAAAGGTGATTTCAGTATTCAGTCCTAATTAATATGCCTCTTACAGAGTATCAGTGAAGTTGATCAAATACAATTTCAGGCTGGTACTAGGTTTCTTGTTCCTGTGATACAAGAGCTGAGGATGGAGGTATTTGGTTAGGGTAGAAAATAAGTTCCATGAGGAAAAAATCAAAACACTGCCAAAATCTTCCAAAATGGAGAAACTGTTGGCTAAATGATCCTAAAAACACACTTTTACACAGTTACATTCTTTGACAGACTATTTATATAAACAATAGCCAGAGTGAAGCTGTAAAACAGATTCTACTCCTAGAAAATTTCTTTAAAAAGGAAGAAGACAAATGTGGTGATTTAATGCCCAGCAGGACTTGATGCTGATTTGAGCCACCAAGCAAGGTTTTGTGAAGGTACTCTATTCATTTTTGCTGTCACGTGCAACTGGAAGTTTTTCTTTGATGTGTAATTCTAATTGCAATATGATGTTTGCTGGGAAGAAAGTGAGATGTTACAGAGGTAGTCTGAGTCAGTTTTTTTTTTAATTACTGGTTTTAAAGAGAAACTATGGTGGAGTTGAGGCATATTTTAATATTCTGTGAGTGTGAATATTGACTGGTGTAGTAATACAAAAGCTTTTAATAAGCTGAAATGGAGTAAGAAAATTAGATACTTCCAGTAAATGCAATATATCCTTATACATTTGTGGATTATTAATTAGGAAGAACCTAGGAACAGAGCTGCAACTGGAATAAAGAATTAGTTTTTATTATCATTTTTGTACAAAAAAAGGTATCCCCAGAAAAAGTCAACAAAAATAGTCAAGGAACTAGAACTGACTGCTAAGGAAATGGAGAAACAAGCAAATATGCAAATGGAGATGAGTCACTGGAACCTGAGAAAATTGTGTGCTTATGGCAGTAAATGACAAAAATGTGTGGTTCTTCAGTAATTCAAGTTACAGGTACGAAACTGAGAAAAGAGACATCTAAGCAGCCTTTGACAGATGCTTTTGAACCAGGTTGTAGTCAGTACGTGCTGGGAAATCCATGAGGGTTTTCAGATAACTGAAGATAATGAAAATTTGCAACTAAGTTAAATTTACAGTCACTTAAAGTCCAGTGATAAATGGAGTCAATTTGCTGCACCACTGCACTTGTTTTCTGCAAGACACTAGTAGAAACTCTAATCTGAATGATAATAATTTGGGTGATGATCTGATTTGAGCATTTAATTACTGTATATTACAATATCTAGCCTCTTGTTAATGTAGATTATTGATATTCTTTCTTTTTGTAGTATGACATCGCACACAAGATTGGTGACATAACAGTGGTATAGACACGAAGAAACAGGCATCATTTTTTGCATGACTTTCAAGTATGGTGAAACTGAAGTACATTATGAAATGAAGTGCTGGGTTTTTTTACTTTAGATTTGTTCAAGACTGTTAAGTAGGCTGTGTTCAGTTTTGTAAGTATCAAATTTTTTCTTTTATGTATTTTTACTGCAAAATTTAATGAGTTACTTCTAACTTTTTTCTTGCTAGTTCTGTATTTTGAACAGTGTACACGATCACTTCTCTCTGCCCTGCCCCCCATTCCCCAGAGGTTAAAAAAATCATGAAGTTAATAAAATCAACTCAGGTAGTAGAAATATAGCCTTAAGCAGTAGGGCATTGAAAGAGATTGTAATCTGAAATAGACTAGCATTGCTTTTTCCTAGCTTTTTGGACTGATGATTTGATAGGGAGTGTATCACATATCCACTGCTGTAGTGGTGCTGATGAGGCCTTAAAACCTGTGTATGAAATGCTCTGTATTTTAAGACTGTATATATTTTATAACTCTTAATAAAATATACTTGAATATAACAGTTAATGCATGCTTCAGCGTAATCAATTAATGCAGGTGTTGAGGTAACTTATGTCTGTACACTGACCCGTTCCTCCTGCTCCTCAAGTTGTCCTGGAGGAGACCCAAGGAAGAAGAGCTCACTCTTTAAACCTGGCTACTTAATGGGGTCTTTGTTGCCTCCTGTGGTGTGGAGACTTTGGGGTTGGATTTCTTAATCTACCTAACCAGGTAAGGTTGAGAGCACTGTAGATTGATCCCATGGATTAGAGCTTAGTTATTAATTTTCAGAGCCTGGTACTCTGCTGGTACTTGGGTGTTTTTGATAACTTGTCACCTGTCACAGGCCACATAAATCAGAGCGCACCAATGGACACCCCAGCATTTAGCTAGTAAAAGTGAACACAGACAAACTTAAACCTGTCTTTGATCAACTACAGCTCTTTGTGCTCTTGAGAAATACTGGGTGTATGTGTATGTGCTGGGTTTTTTTACTACTGCAAGTACGAAGATAATAATTTAAAGGTTAATCCAGTCATATCTGCTATGCTGTGCTCTGAAGGCAAACGTAATCCATTGGTGAAACTGGTGATTATAATCCTGACAAAATATGTTGCTTATTAAATAATTTTTGCTTCTGTTTTCAGAGGAGTTCAGAGAATTCTAGAATAAACTCAAACTCAGATTCTTTGGACCAAAAGATTCATATACTTGGTTTTATCGGTGTACATTAAAAAAACAAGTAAAACCATGCTACGAAAATAGTATATTTGTCAGAAAAAAGAAAATGAGGAGAGTTTATAAATGTCACAGGTTTAGGTAGCCAATTTAAAAAAAAAGTTTCTAATTTAAGCTCAATATTGTAACTACAGAAAAGATACTCTGCCTTTAAGAAACACTTGTTTGTATGCTAGAACTTTACATTCCTTATTTACTCCTTTGACTCCGTGCTGCCTGAACTTGTCTGTGAATGAATCTGGCAAGCAATTAATCAGGGTAAAATTCCATTGGTATCAGTATGAAAGTTTCCTAGCCATGAAGCAGAAACTGCCTGTTTGGTATACGTTCCTTAAGGTAGTGATTTATAGATATAACTTACCTTTTTTCTTACAGTGTGCTCCATGTAAGATGAATAGTTGTCTCCCCTCTAGATGATGCTCACCATCATCTAAGTGCTTTATTTCTGGTGTTTTAGAAAAGCAGGAGAAAGTTAGGAATTGCTGTGCAAGTTTATAGTGTTGTTTAAAAACTGAGTTTTGCAAAGGAACTCTTTTTTGCAGAAAAATATGCAAAACTTGATGCACCAAAGTATGGTATTGAAAAATTAAGTGATATAAACTGAAATTCCTACCTAAATTTTGAAAAAAACTTGCATTTAGTTTTTCTTCAAGAAACTAGTAACTGCTTTGCTCTCTGTCTAATGAGTTGCTTGCCTAATCCACAAGTTATTACCTGGAACCAATTGGTCCAGGTACCGAGTCTTTTGAAAGGTATTGTGTATTGGGCATTTAGTCCAGAAGCCTACCCCAGTGAGGTCACAAAGTGTTGTTAAGTTTTTGTTGCTGTGGTGTAAGCAAGTTACAAGTTTGAAAGCTTGTCTGATTCCACACAGAAAGTGTGGCTTCAGAGTCTGACTCTCAATCTCTTTTCTGCCACCTTTCTCGGGCTTGGAAGATAGGATAATTAAGCCTGGACGTCATGCCTGTATAGATTATTGTGACCAGGTGACTGATTGTAGATATCAGGAGGATACTTGGTTATAGACTTATTTTTCAAGCATTTATCCTTTGTTTCTAATAGAGAATAGCTTGGTCAGGCATGGCCGGGGGATGGAAAACACCCTGGCTCTTGTGCCAACACTGTTAAATGAGAAGTTGTGCATTTCACATGCCTTAACTTCTTGCTAGGGCTTGCCTTTCACAGGAAAGTACAAGCAGATACTTACTTGTTGACTGTGCTCTTGTTCATACCCAAAAATATCTTATCTGATGTTTTGTATGCAAGTTGACTGTTCTGGACCAGGAGAGTCAGACTAAGCCTAAATGTCACCAATACTCAGTAGCCTGCATCTCTGCTGCAAAGCAACGAAACTGACTTGGAGTGCTTTGCCACCATCCCTGCACAGTATGTTGTTCTATCAAATGGGAATGGTTAGATCAAGCTGATACTTCTCTCATTTTAGTTCAGACCACTTCAGTTTTGTTTCTCCAAACCCCACTATAATTACAGACCATCTGAGGAGCAGCACTTTGCTCATCCCTTCTCATGTTTACCAGCATCTTCTTTGTGGTTAGCAAGCTTTGCAGTCATGTAGGCCTTTAGATTTGATGTAGGCTTTGGAAAATGTATTTTGCAAGCTGTCACAAAGGTTGGTTATGTGGGTTCATACGGCCTCAGTGGAGTCTCACACTGTTTCCCATTTAGGGCAAGCCATAGCAAATGAACTTCATCACTACATGAACTTTCCCATGGGCTAGGGGCTGATTCGGATTCAGATTTTGTCCTACAGCTGAAATAAAGCTGAAACAGGCTGAGAACTGGGAAAAATGTATAACAGTGCAAGGCAACTTCGCATTTCTACAGCTGTATCCATGCCTGAATTTATACCATTCTAAGTATTTCCATGAAATTAAGAAATCTCAAACCATGACCCTAGCACATGCATTTTGAATAGCTGAATTCAGAATGCTACAAAAAAGAATTGGCTCATCCTGTCTAGCTATTGTCTTTTCTTTCCTGGCCTTGGGCTACCTCCTATCTTGTCAGCATAAGCACAAGCACAAGCTGCCACTGAGCCATGTCAGAGACATGATACAGTTTAAAATCACTTACATATGGCCTAGTGTAGTTTTAACTCAGGTATGTTCATCAGTTCACCAGGAGGCTGGAGCAGCATTTGTGCTGACAGCAGGGGAACAAGGCAGTGTGACAGCAGAAACAAGGATCAAAGTACAAGAAAAGGGAGAAGGGTGGACAGCTGCTTTCTGCAGCAGTGCCAAAAGGGCTTGGGGCAACTGAGTGCCCTGCTCTAAGCCAGGGGTTCCACCAGGGAAACTCCAGAGGTGCTTCCCACAGCTTTTCTGTGATCCCGTGAAAAAGATACACCTATCCGAGTTCTCTGCATCAGAAAGTGGTGATCCTGAGCTGCCACATAGCGTTGAAGGCACTGAAGGGCTACAAACACCTCAGTGTTTGACACAGATGTTTCCAAGCTCCCCTAGCTTCCCATCCTGCTCAGTCTGTACAGGATGCACAGCTCATGCACACCTCAACCTTCATGAGTGTCCATAGGTATCCAGAAGATGCTCCTACGGCATCCTGCTTTGTCAGTGCTGGGACAAAGCACACTGGCAACAGTTGCCACTTTTAATACTTAAAGGAGATGGTAGCTGGTAATGCTGATGTTGCCTTCAGCTATGGGCTTGAAGAAATGCATGCAGTGTTTTATGTGACTCTGAAGGACTTCCCATTCTCTCCCTAAGGCATCTGCTGAAGCATTCATAGGGCCAAATCACCTTTGGCTTCAGTGGCTGTGCAGATGGGTCACTGCAATTCTCTTTGCAGGCTCCAGGCCTCCTGTGTTACTTCTGAAATACACATTGATGAAACACAAATGAAGAAGAGTAGCTTACTTCAAGCTCAGCTCCAGTAACGTGAAATGTGAAGAGGGAAACCATGATATTTAAAAGGAAACCCCAGCAGCTGTCACTGAACGCTGGTGCCATGTTCAAAGATTGCTTGCGGCAATCTGCCCACCTGAAATTTGCACTGCTCACTGGATTTAGCATGACTGTTAATGTGATGTAGCTGTGACTTCACTGTAGGGTGTTCCCGTTCACTTGTATTCCTCCCATGACTTTCACTGTATACAGGAAAACGTCAAGAATCAGTGTTAAGAATTAGCTTAATTACCTTTTCCAGATTCCCTGGAGACTGCAGCGGTGAATGGAAAACTCATGGTTTTTTGTTTTTTGGTTTTTTTTTTAATTTAACTGGCAGGAACGTGGCTTGCACAGCATAGAGCTTCAGGGGACCAAGGGGAAAGTGTGGGCTTTCAGAGCCACTTTCCCTGCCTTCTAGGACCAACTCTACTGATCCCTGTAAGAGATCAGTAAGCCTGGAGAGTAAGCCCAACTGTTATTTGACTTAAAATAATGTTCTTATTAGTATTCATCAAATGCATTGAACACAAGCAAATTGTCCTATTATATTACACTAAAAAACCATAATATGCCATGTCAGTGTGTTGCCTGGAGCAACAAGATGTATGGAATAACATAAATGATACATTGTACACTGATATCGATGGTTGCTTGTCTTCCCTTGTGTTCCTTGAGTGCACCAGCTTGGCACTGTGCTTTCATGCAGATAAATATTTGATTTAGATTTGTCCTGCTATGAGATGATTCATGTATAGGGAATGTGCATGTTCAGAAAATGTGAGATTACAAGAACACACCACTGAACAGAGGCTTGTGAAAAGAATCTGTAGTAGCTGACCAGGGAAAATGGATTTAATAAAAGAAATTTAAACTGAAGCTATAATCTTAAGCAATTATGATTGCTTGTCTGACCATTTATTCTAAAGTTGGTGTTCTTTATTACTATTTTAAAAAATAAATTTCAGAAATACAGCTGATTATTTGATTTTAGCTACTATGTACAAATGTATATATATTTCTGTTAGAAGTTTCATTTTATATGTATGTGCATATCTTTTTATAACATGCACTTGCTGAGGTGTTTTTTGAATTTTACTATATAATTTTGCTTTAGTACAATGTCAACACGTATAATACTAGAATAGGGCTGAACATTTAAAGTTAATAGAACAGCAGCTAGATGTCAAACTGTTATTTCTTTTATCTAAAAATGTCTAAGATATGGGCTAATATTTAGCAAAATAAAGGTGTTTCCCAACTTTGATATTATTCATGCTTTCCCTGAAATGTAGCCTTGCATGTAGCCATGAATTCTATCCAGCAATGAGCACTGCAGGAAATGCATTATATGTTTGTTATTTGTGTTTAAGGCACAGAGGAAATTTATAGGATATAACAAGCTGTGCATTTGAGTATGGCTGATTTTCTTTCTGTACAATTAATTTATTCTGAAGGGAAAGGGAACATCATGCATAACATATTCCTTAGTAGAAAGCTCTCCCTGAAAGATTTTCATTTGGATAAAAATGCCTAATTTCCAAATTGCATGTTACATTAACAAAAAAACATTTTCAGAAAATTTGTATTTGAACTCCCTCCTTCAGAAAAATAGAAAAAAAAAAAAAAAAGGAAAATGTCACTACATAAACATGAAGCTAGAAACAGTTATTCTGCTCAGTTTTCAGCTCTTGTCTCCATTCATCAACCCAGGCATAACATGGTTCTGGTATACAAGCCCTGAAAAAGAAGATTTACAAAAGAAAACTGCAACTGAGACTGTGGTAGGCTTTAGCTTGTCAGTTTGACTTCTGTCTAAGAAAATAAAAGGCAAGTGTTTATATCATTGGAAGACTGCTTGAAAACCAAGATGAGGCTTGTTTATGCCTCTCCTTTCAGTTCCCACGAGCCAGGGTAACCAGAGAGGCACCTTGCCTCAGCCACTGCCTATCCCTCAACATGAGTGTTGGTCATGAGTGCTGGGACATTATGGATGGGCACATAGAATTGAAAGAAATCATGGCAAAAAACCATCATCATCATCATTGCCAACTACTGCATGGGAGTGAGTCTCCTAAGCCTCCTGGACTGCTACTGCTTTTTCCCTTTTCCTCTTCACCTTCCTATCTTCTTTTTTTTTTCTTTTTAAATTTTCCCTGTCAAGCAAGTTTCTTTATTAGAGTCAAGATATGCCATAGGTTACAGATGCTGCTAATGAAGCTTTGTGCCTGTAAACTTGTGCAGTAGTGTCCTGGTCTGGGCCAGGATAAAGGTAATTTTCTGGTTTGTACTTTTGCTTTCAGCTAAGTTTCTTGTAAGTAGCTGGACTTGGTGAAATTAACAGCAAGTTTCTCAGCCAGTGTCTGCTTCTAGGACTGATAACACTGGATGTTTATAGTTACTGCCAGAGACTGGTGTGCAGAGCCAAGGACACTGCTCAACTCTGAGGAACATTTTACCCTGCAGAAGGAGTAGAGAGGTCCCACCTGAACCCCTCCTCGGGGGAGGCCCGAGACAACATAGATGCCAGAACTGGCCAAACAGAGTATTCCATCCCATACATGTCATATTCAGTATAAATTTGAGGGATCACGACGGTCAAACACCTTCCTGCCCCTTCTTCCTGTTCTTCCTGCTCTTCCTTCGCCTGTTCCCTGTTTGCTTCAGCATCCTGGGAGGATTCCATCTGTTGCTCTGCCTGTGGTCCTGATCCATGCCAGCCTGAATCTGTGTGTTCCTGCCTCCAGCTCCCGACTGCTGCTGACCCCTCGAGTCCAGCCTGGACTTTCCCAGGGCTGCCCTGCAGCCTCCGTGGTGACGTGAGAGTTATTGGGGGAGAGGGGGGAGGAACGTGGGATCAATTTTTCTTGTATATTTGTCTCTTTCCCTTATTCTCTCTCCTTTCCTTATCAGGGAGGAAAGGGGGATTAATAGAAAATATCTGTTATTTGCTTTAATTGCCAGGCCAGTGTTAAACTGTGACAAGTAGTTACCCATTTAGTTTCTTTTTTATTTCTGCTGGGCCACAACTTGTGGAGAGGGAAGGCATTGAACCAAAGGGTGATGAGGCTAGAAAAGCACTGCACTTTTTGCTGAGTACCATGATGGTTTCCTCACCACCATCCCTCCCCTATTTCATTTGATTGAGTGGAACTGAAAAGCAAAGAAATCCGAATCCAAACCATCGTTGCTCAGGCATCAAGATGTAGCTAAGCATGAAAACCACAGCATCATTAAAAGTGATGCACAGTCCATGTGGTAGTTGCCTGTGGAAATCTGTGTTAAACAAATCCTGAGAACTGACCTGGGTGCACTATGAAACTATTGACTTCAGTCTGTTTCACTACAGAAGCAGGAAAGCAATGGGAAGTTGGTTTACATTTGCTTATATGCATTTGAACACTGCTGCTATTTGCAAGTTAATATAGGGAACATCCATTGACTCTGCAATGTATTTTGGCAAACAGAGAACAGAGAAATGTGGTTGATGACCTCATAAAATTACCCTCAAGCTAATTGATAATGTCATTTTATTAGCAGCTAATTTAAAGGGCTGCTAATATCGTCACTGTACCTCACCCAGGTGGAGGCCAGCACGCTGTATATTCACCAGGCATAGCAAAGTGTCACAGTCAGGAATCAAAACCCTTCTGAAATCTGGAAATATTTGTGTCCTTTTACTTGCTCGGTTTGTAATCCTGATTTATCTTATGGATTTAGTTAATGTTAAGTTAATCTATGTAACTGGAAAGAAAAAACAAAACAAAACAAAACAAAACAAAACCAAAAAACCAAAACAAACAAAAAACACATAGGAAAACTTTCTTCTGTAATGATTTATTTTGATGTTATATGTTCTTGATTATGAAATAACACATACAAATAGGAAGAAAGTACTATATTCTGCAGTCTTATTGTATCTCATGGTAATTTCTATTTTTTCCACTTTAGTCTCTAACTGTTGGAACTGTTTAACAAAAGAGCAGCTTGTGATAGAAGGTGATGAAGTTTGTCAAGCAGGACCTGCCTTTCACGAGCCCATGCTGACTGGGCCTGGCCACCTGGTGGTCCTGCACATGCTGCATCATGGCACTGCAGCTGATCTGCTCCATAACCCCCCCCAGCACCCAGGTCAGACTACCAGGACTGGAGTTCCCTGGGTAAATAAGCTAACCAAATGCTGAGATGAAAGGGGGAGCAGATGGTTGTCTTCATTTTATAGGGGTGGAACTGAACCAGAGATTGGTTATGTGAGATGCCAGAGATTGGTTAAGTGAGATATCACAGTCCAAACAGGTGCTGTACAACAGAAAGATATCCCCAAATCAGTTTTCCTGTATCAAAGTCCAATAAATTCACCAGGTCAGCATTCTTCCAGCAATGACAGCAGTAGGAGTAAAAAAAGAGAAGATATACCTAGGCATTTGTTGAAATGACTGATGGAATTGTAAGTCATTAGGTAAAAAGGGGAAACTGGAAGCTGGATTATGGAAAAGCTAAAAGCAAAGCTTTTAACCTGTGAACATTTCCTTCACATACATTTGAGGCATGGCTGCCAAAATCAATGTTTATTGTGGGTTTATTTCCAGTAGGAGTCTTTATAAAACTGTGTGAATCTTATTTTTTTAAGTTTTATTTCAATAGCTGTTGGAAAGGCTGTGCTGTCTCTCACTTTTCAGAAATCAAAATGTAGCCAGTGAAAAATAACCTGCCACTTTGGAATAATTTGCAGAAGCAGGCATCCCCAGTCCAAATCAGAGTGCAAATCAGATGGTGAATCTGTGACCTCAAAAGAGGATTAGTTTGGATTAGTTGTCCAGTGAAGTGGGCACTTTGTACAATGCAGCAGACAATTCCAACATGAGCCACATTGCTTGATTGGTGGTTTTTTTGTTTTCTGGGTTTTGGTGGTTTTTTGTTTGTTTGTTTTTTTGTTTGTTTGTTTGTTTGTTTGTTTTTAGAAGAACATTATTTTACTAAATGGATTTAGTAATTAACAGTATTTTGACGGTGTTTGTATCTAGAAGACAGATTACATGACATGCATCTAAGCAACTGAAAATTAATGGCCAGACTTTCAGGAGAAGGAGAAGGTGTGGTAAGAAGCAGCCAAAGCTCCATTTTGGTTGACAGCACATAGGTTTAAACTCTGCTTTTAAGGTTCTGGATGGGTTGTTTGTTGCAGCTCACAGCTTGATTTGTGAGAGAGGGAGAAGGCAACACTGCCTGGCCAGGGTTGAGTCCTACTGGGTCTCTAGTTTTAAATCTTTCATACTTTGTGGTGCTTGAAGAAGAGCTTTATTATTTTTTTCCCAATAGTGTACGTTACTAAATTAATCTGCCTTTCTGCCTAGGAACACTGTCATGATAGAATTAACAAGGTGATTATAAACACTATCTATGTGTATATAAACGGCAATGTCCTGTTTCTGTAGTTTAATGTTTGTGCCTGTAAGGTCATTATTTTACACAATATATCTGTGTGCCACCTCGCTGTTGACTTGGGCTCTGGTCATTTATTTATAGAGGTACAACCATTACTGGCTGCATGTCCCACTCCACAAAGTTGGCTTGGTGGCTTAAAAAGCAACATCTATCTGGAACCAGATGGAGGACAGGGGTGAGGCTGTAAAGGGATGGGCTGAGGCATGAAGGCCAAGAGCTCATTTTGACATCATACACAAAAAGTAGGGAAATTGTGCACATTCTGTGTATGAAATGAGATCTGTTTCAGTATGCAAGGAAGACATTATTTGAAGGAAAGCTCCAATTCTCTGGGCAGTATTAAATCCCTGGGGAAGAAAAGCAGAAGTCGACAGCTATTCTTGCGATGATGGAAATAATTATGTGCTGAAGCTCTAGATCCAGGCAACTTTACAGCAAGTCCAGATCCAGCAGCACTTTTGTCTCTTCTGTTTAGAGAGTAACAGCTCCAGACCATAGTCATGGCTGCATCCCTGACCTCTGACACACCAGGGAGAGGTGCAAGCAAACTAAAACTTCAGAATTCACCAACAAAGAACAAATTTGCACTGTTGCTTGTGTTCAGAGCAACAAGTCCTGGGCAGCTTTGTCTCTGCGATAAAGGTCAGGTGATTACTTCTGATTCAATCCCAAACTTGTCACTCTGTCAGAGGTTTCCTCCCCTGCATCATCATCTTGATCTCTCCTTTGGACTCTAGAGCATGCAAGAAGTGAGAAAGAATAAGATCTCAATCATTTTGAAGCTTCTTTTGAAACAGGCACAAAGACTGCATCCCTGGTGCCTACTGTCCTAGGTGAGACATTAGTTACAGCAGCAAACAAAGTAATATGAAAAGTGACAGGAAGACTTACACCTCTAAGCTGCAGGGATGGAATGAGGTCAAGTTTGGCAAAATGCATTACATCAGCTGGATAAATCCTCCTTTGAAGTAAGACTCTTGCTGGCCATGCTGTATATATATTCTACCCTGTTATTCAAAACCTCCACTGAAAACCTCTTTATCCACTGAGGCTGTGACAAAGATGTTCAGGTGTGTTTCTACAATGAGCAATATAAATACCTATTGTCTTTTATGTACGTTTGTAGTGCAGCTTTGTATGTTCTCTTTAACTACAGCGTTTCACTACTGGAACACATGAGCCATCTTCTGCCATAAAGCAAGGATCAGAATCTATTTTTTCAATACAAGAAATACCTCTTCCAAGACATGGAAATGTGGGCTTGTAAGAACTGATAGGAGGACTATGATACAGGACCCAGGCTCCTTGGTTGCTTTAGGAGAGCTGCAAACTTAGAATACATTGTTTCTAAACATTAATGACAAAATTAGCATAGAATCATAGAATGGTTGAGGTTGGAAGTGACCTAAAAATCACCAGCTTCCACCTCCCCTGCATAGGCAGGGACACCTTCTTATTTAGAAGAATAACAAATAAGACGAGTTTCCTTCTCGAGACAGATTGGCAACCTATAGATGTGAACATGACAGAGAAAGAGATGACACCAGATTCTTATAAAATATATTTGCTTGTCTTAAAATTTCTTTAAGACATGACAGGTTTCCAAGGGCACACGGACCTTGGTATGTGCAATCATTTGTTATAATAATAAAAGTAAATAAATGTGCATATAAAATCTTCCTGTCCCTGCAAATAAGTCCAAGATGCCTTAGTACCAGCATAACCAAGTACCTAACCAAATGTGTCATTTGCTCATATGAACTGGCTTACTGAAGTTACATATCTGACGTTCTCCATGTGATTTTTCCAAGCATGTGTTCGTTCACTATTCAGAAAACAAAACACAAATTTCTACATACATATGTATATGTAAATATAATCACATCTCTCTCTCTCTCTGTTTATGAATAGAAGACACTGATGTGTATAACAACCTGTGAGCAATTAGATTAAACTTTGAGCATTATGTATTTGACTCCAGCCTCTCCTAGCTTCCTTAGATGTATGCTCAAAAAGGTACAAATAGGTTGGTTAAATGAGAAGGCAAGTTCATTGTTTATAGAATATGATGAATGACAAACCTATAGTGAATACAGCTAAATACCTAATGAGGCAGCCATACTATGCCTATTTGTGTGACATCTGATTTTTTCCAAATATAACCAGACTGTAGTTGACAGACAAGTGAATATTTTATGCCTGCAAAGAAACAGCAGTTTGTGTCTGTCCTGGTTTGGACAGTGTCTTAGCTTCTGGCTCAGAGACAAGTGGATCCCTTGGTACTTTTGATCTTGTAGATTATGTTTTGGATTGGTTTGATTTTTTCTGTAACATATTCCCTAAAGGAAAACATATAATGATATTATATGAAAGGGTAGGAAGACATATTTCTTATACTTTATTGATACCTTCACTACTCTGTCCTTACTAAGCACAAATCTTGCACTGATGTGAATTGAACTCGGAGAAATCACAGGAAACTGTACCTACCATCTATGGCTATCTCTGTCCCTCTTCTTTCCTAGAACATCAGCTTACTTGTAGTTATGCTTTCATGTTAAAAGTGGCAAATGAATTTAGTAATAGCATCTCAGTGGTCAGGGATATGTATAGAAACTGTATTTGAAAGTAAGCATGTTTTCTGCTCCAAGTCTTCTCCTGTCACTGAAAATTACAGAATCATCTGGGTTGGAAAGGACCTCTGAGATCATCAAGTCCAACCCTTAATCCACTATCACTGTGGTTACCAGACCATGGCACTGAGTGCCACATCCTGTCTCTTTTTAGAAATGTCCAGGGATGGAGAATGCAATGACCATATTATACTTTGCTGTAGTAAGAAGTTGTACCTGTGTGAATATGTTAATCATTAAAACAGGGAATAGCTTCTATTTTCTGAGCTCCTGGATGTCTTTGGGCTTAATGATATGTACAAAGCAGTCATAAATTTCAATATATGGAAATTTTCTGCCCTCACAGCTTTACCTCTCGTTTCCAGTTCACTGTCTATACGTTACCATATCCCTAGAATCAGTTTGAACAGGACATAACCTAAGTTTTGTTTTCTGCTGTGTACCAGAAGGTACACCAAGGTACCTTGTAGCCCCAGGTACACCTCGGGGTAAGCCAGCTCCCGGAGTGCCCGCACCCGGCTGCGCAACAAGCTTTAACGAGGGCGGAACAGAAAAACGCAATTACTGAAATCTACCACCAGAGAGAGCTTTTGTTTTGCTGACGTTAACAGGCACGCTACACAAATCAGAACTTCATCTCTCGTAATGGGACTTTTCCCATGTATTAAATTATTCTTCTTGAAGTATCAGGAAGAGAATAAAGAATCGAAATTTACAGCACCAATAGGAAACATAAATTTTATCTCTGTGTGTGTAAACATGAATACGAGTAATTTTAATTCCTGTGACAATGTGGCTTAGCCCCAGCCAGCAACCAAGCACCATGCAGATGCTCGTTCACCGCCCTCTGTTGGGATGGGGGGGAGAATCAGAAGGGCAGAAGTGAGAAAATTCGTGGGTAGAGATCAAGACAGTTTAGTAGGTAAAGCAGAAGTCATGCATGCAAGAAAAGCAACACAAGGAAGTCATAGAATCATAGAATTGTCTGGGTTGGAAGGGACCTCAGAGATCATCAAGTCCAACCCTTGATCCACTGCCACTGTAGTTGCCAGACCATGGCACTGAGTGCCACATCAGTCTCTTCTTAAAAACCTCCAGGGACAGAGAATCCACTACTTCCCTGGGCATCCCATTCCAATGCCTGATCACCCTCTCCATAAAGAAATTCTTTCTAATATACAACCTAAACCTCCTCTGGCACAACTTAAGACCATGCCCTCTTGTCCTGGTGATAGTTGCCTGGGAAAAGAAACCAACCCCCCCCTGGCTACAGCCTCCTTTCAGGGAGTTGTAGAGAGTGATGAGGTCTCCCCTGAGCCTCCTCTTCTCCAGGCTGAACAGCCCCAGCTCCCTCACCTTCTCCTCATAGGATCTGTGCTCGAGTCCCTTCACCAGCCTGGTTGCCCTCCTTTGGACCTGCTCCAGCACCTCAGTCTCCTTCCTGACCTGAGGGGCCCAAAACTGGACACAGTACTCGAGGTGTGGCCTCACCAGCGCTGAGTCCTTCAGTGCTTGGGTAAAGGGGACTTGGGAAGACAAAGACCATCATTCCAAATGTGTATATGTCCCCCTTCCTTCTTCTCCCAACTTCATATGTTAAACCTGACATCATATGGTATGGGACATCCCTTTGGTCAGCTGAGGTCAGCTGTCCCAGCTGTGTCCCCTCAAAACTAGCCTGCTCTCTGGTGGGGTGAGGTGAGAAGCAGAAAAGGCTTTGACTCTTTGTGAGTGCTGCTCAGCAGTAAGAAAAACATCTCTGCATTATCAACACTGTTTTCAACACAAATCCAAAACATAGCCCCAGGCCAGCTACTATGAAGAAAATTAATTCTATCCCAGCTAAAACCATCACCAACAACTATCAGAACAGCTCAGAAGATGATCAGCTAGAACTGATGTCAGCTAGTGGGAAGCTGGTATTAACTGAATGACTTAACATCAGGACAAGAGTCCTGATCTTATATGGGTTCCTTTGATTTTAGCTTGATGTCCTGGTATTGCCGGAAGAGTGAGAGATATTTTGTAAGGGGTGGAACTGCACTTGGAGTTGAGCTGCACTAAATTTCTCAGGCATAATCTTTCTCTGGGGATATAACTTTTGGGTTCCACCACTGACATGTGGCACAATACCAAAAAAATTCTTAAATATATGCAATCTCATCTTCCTTCAGATCTGTCTCNAAAAAACCATCATCATCATCATTGCCAACTACTGCATGGGAGTGAGTCTCCTAAGCCTCCTGGACTGCTACTGCTTTTTCCTTTTTCCTCTTCACCTTCCTATCTTCTTTTTTTTTTCTTTTTAAATTTTCCCTGTCAAGCAAGTTTCTTTATTAGAGTCAAGATATGCCATAGGTTACAGATGCTGCTAATGAAGCTTTGTGCCTGTAAACTTGTGCAGTAGTGTCCTGGTCTGGGCCAGGATAAAGGTAATTTTCTGGTTTGTACTTTTGCTTTCAGCTAAGTTTCTTGTAAGTAGCTGGACTTGGTGAAATTAACAGCAAGTTTCTCAGCCAGTGTCTGCTTCTAGGACTGATAACACTGGATGTTTATAGTCACTGCCAGAGGCTGGGATGCAGAACCAAGGACACTGCTCAGTTCTGAGGAACATTTTACCCTGCAGAAGGATTAAAGAGGTCCCACCTGAACCCCTCCTCAGGGGAGGACGGAGACAAGATAGATGCCAGAACTGACCAAAGAGAGTATTCCATCCCATTCATGTCATACTCAGTATAAATTTGAGGGATCACGAGGGTCAAACACCTTCCTGCCCCTTCTTCCTGTTCTTCCTGCTCTTCCTTCACCGGTTCCCTGTGTGCTTCAGTATCCTGGGAGGATTCCATCCCTTCCTCTGCCTGTGGTCCTGATCCGTGCCAGCCTGAATCTGTGTGTTCCTGCCTCCAGCTCCTGACTGCTCCTGACCCCAGGAGTCCAGCCTGGACTTTCCCAGGGCTGCCCTGCAGCCTCGGTGGTGACGTGAGAGTTACTGGGGGAAAGAGGGGAGGAACGCGCTATCAATTTTTCCTGTATATTTGTATATATTTAGTAATTTTTCCTATTTATCATTACTGTTTCATTAAAGTTGTGTAGTTTAGTTTCTAACCCATAAGACTCTTTCCCTTATTCTCTCTCTCCTTTCCTTATCAGGGAGGAGAGGGGGATTAATAGAAAATATCTGTTATTCAGTTTAATTGCCGGGCCAGTGTTAAACTGTGACAAGTAGTTACCCATTTAATTTCTTTTTTATTTCTGCTGGGGTACAACTTGTGGAGAGGGAAGGCGTTGAACCAAAGGGTGATGAGGCTAGAAAAACACTGCACTTTTTGCTGAGCACCATGATGGTTTCCTCACCACCATCCCTCCCCTATTTAATTCGATTGAGTGGAACTGAAAAGCAAAGAAATCCAGATCCAAACCATCGTTGCTCAGGCATCAAGATGTAGCTAAGAATGAAAACCACAGCATCATTAAAAGTGATGCACAGGCCATGTGGTAGTTGCCTGTGGAAATCTGTGTTAAACAAATCCTGAGAACTGACCTGGGTGCACTATGAAACTATTGACTTCAGTCTGTTTCACTACAGAAGCAGGAAAGCAATGGGAAGTTGGTTTACATTTGCTTATATGCATTTGAACACTGCTGCTATTTGCAAGTTAATTATAGGGAACATCCATTGACTCTGCAATGTATTTTGGCGAACACAGAACAGAGAAATGTGGTTGATGACCTCATAAAATTACCCTCAAGCTAATTGATAATGTCATTTTATTAGCAGCTAATTTAAAGGGCTGCTAATATCATCACTGTACCTCACCCAGGTGGAGGCCAGCACGCTGTATATTCACCAGGCATAGCAAAGTGTCACAGTCAGGAATCAAAACCCTTCTGAAATCTGGAAATATTTGTGTCCTTTTACTTGCTCGGATTGTAATCCTGATTTATCTTATGGATTTAGTTAATGTTAAGTTAATCTATGTAACTGGAAAGAAAAAAACAAACCAAAACAAAAAAAAAACAAAACAAAACAAAAAAAAACCAAAAAACACATAGGAAAACTTTCTTCTGTAATGATTTATTTTGATGTTATATGTTCTTGATTATGAAATAACACATACAAATAGGAAGAAAGTACTATATTCTGCAGTCTTATTGTATCTCATGGTAATTTCTATTTTTTCCACTTTAGTCTCTAACTGTTGGAACTGTTTAACAAAAGAGCAGCTTGTGATAGAAGGTGATGAAGTTTGTCAAGCAGGACCTGCCTTTCATGAGCCCATGCTGACTGGGCCTGGCCACCTGGTGGTCCTGCACATGCTGCATCATGGCACTGCAGCTGATCTGCTCCATAACCCCCCCCTGGCACCCAGGTCAGACTACCAGGACTGGAGTTCCCTGGGTAAATAAGCTAACCAAATGCTGAGATGAAAGGGGGAGCAGATGGTTGTCTTCATTTTACAGGGGTGGAACTGAACCAGAGATTGGTTATGTGAGATGCCAGAGATTGGTTAAGTGAGATATCACAGTCCAAACAGGTGCTGTACAACAGAAAGATATCCCCAAATCAGTTTTCCTGCATCAAAGTCCAATAAATTCACCAGGTCAGCATTCTTCCAGCAATGACAGCAGTAGGAGTAAAAAAAGAGAAGATATACCTAGGCATTTGTTGAAATGACTGATGGAATTGTAAGTCATTAGGTAAAAAGGGGAAACTGGAAGCTGGATTATGGAAAAGCTAAAAGCAAAGCTTTTAACCTGTGAACATTTCCTTCATGTACATTTGGGGCATGGCTGCCAAAATCGATGTTTATTGTGGGTTTATTTCCAGTAGAAGTCTTTATAAAACTGTGTGAATCTTATTTTTTAAAGTTTTATTTCAATAGCTGTTGGAAAGGCTGTGCTGTCTCTCACTTTTCAGAAATCAAAATGTAGCCAGCGAAAAATAACCTGCCACTTTGGAATAATTTGCAGAAGCAGGCATCCCCAGTCCAAATCAGAGTGCAAATCAGATGGTGAATCTGTGACCTCAAAAGAGGATTAGTTTGGATTAGTTGTCCAGTGAAGTGGGCACTTTGTACAATGCAGCAGACAGTTCCAACATGAGCCACATTGCTTGATTGGTGGTTTTTTTGTTTTCTGGGTTTTGGTGTTTTTTGTTTGTTTGGTTTTTTGTTTTTTGTTTGTTTGTTTGTTTGTTTTTAGAAGAACATTATTTTATTAAATGGATTTAGTAATTAACAGTATTTTGACGGTGTTTGTATCTAGAAGACAGATTACATGACATGCATCTAAGCAACTGAAAATTAATGGCCAGACTTTCAGGAGAAGGAGAAGGTGTGGTAAGAAGCAGCCAAAGCTCCATTTTGGTTGACAGCACATAGGTTTAAACTCTGCTTTTAAGGTTCTGGATGGGTTGTTTGTTGCAGCTCACAGCTTGATTTGTGAGAGAGGGAGAAGGCAACACTCCCTGGCCAGGGTTGAGTCCTACTGGGTCTCTAGTTTTAAATCTTTCATACTTTGTGGTGCTTGAAGAAGAGCTTTATTATTTTTTTCCCAATAGTGTATGTTACTAAATTAATCTGCCTTTCTGCCTAGTAACACTGCTGTGATAGAATTAATAAGATGATTAGAAACACCAAGGCCAAGAGCTCATTTGGACATCATGCACAAAAAGTAGGGAAATTGTGCACATTCTGTGTATGAAATGAGATCTGTTTCAGTATGCAAGGAAGACATTATTTGAAGGAAAGCTCCAATTCTCTGAGCAGTATTAAATCCCTGGGGAAGAACAGCAGAAGTCGCCAGCTATTATTGCGATGATGGAAATAAATATGTGCTGAAGCTCTAGATCCAGGCAACTTTACAGCAAGTCCAGATCCAGCAGCACTTTTGTCTCTTCTGTTTAGAGAGTAACAGCTCCAGACCATAGTCATGGCTGCATCCCTGACCTCTGACACACCAGGGAGAGGTGCAAGCAAACTAAAACTTCAGAACTCACCAATGAAGAACAAATTTGCACTGTTGCTTGTGTTCAGAGCAACAAGTCCTGGGCAGCTTTGTCCCTGCTCCAGATAAAGGTCAGGTGATTACTTCTGATTCAATCCCAAACTTGTCGCTCTGTCAGAGGTTTCCTCCCCTGCATCATCATCTTGATCTCCCCTTTGGACTCTAGAGCATGCAAGAAGTGAGAAAGAATAAGATCTCAATCATTTTGAAGCTTCTTTTGAAACAGGCACAAAGACTGCATCCCTGGTGCCTACTGTCCTAGGTGNGGCACTTTGTACAATGCAGCAGACAATTCCAACATGAGCCACATTGCTTGATTGGTGGTTTTTTTGTTTTCTGGGTTTTGGTGGTTTTTTGTTTGTTTGTTTTTTTGTTTGTTTGTTTGTTTGTTTGTTTTTAGAAGAACATTATTTTACTAAATGGATTTAGTAATTAACAGTATTTTGACGGTGTTTGTATCTAGAAGACAGATTACATGACATGCATCTAAGCAACTGAAAATTAATGGCCAGACTTTCAGGAGAAGGAGAAGGTGTGGTAAGAAGCAGCCAAAGCTCCATTTTGGTTGACAGCACATAGGTTTAAACTCTGCTTTTAAGGTTCTGGATGGGTTGTTTGTTGCAGCTCACAGCTTGATTTGTGAGAGAGGGAGAAGGCAACACTGCCTGGCCAGGGTTGAGTCCTACTGGGTCTCTAGTTTTAAATCTTTCATACTTTGTGGTGCTTGAAGAAGAGCTTTATTATTTTTTTCCCAATAGTGTACGTTACTAAATTAATCTGCCTTTCTGCCTAGGAACACTGTCATGATAGAATTAACAAGGTGATTATAAACACTATCTATGTGTATATAAACGGCAATGTCCTGTTTCTGTAGTTTAATGTTTGTGCCTGTAAGGTCATTATTTTACACAATATATCTGTGTGCCACCTCGCTGTTGACTTGGGCTCTGGTCATTTATTTATAGAGGTACAACCATTACTGGCTGCATGTCCCACTCCACAAAGTTGGCTTGGTGGCTTAAAAAGCAACATCTATCTGGAACCAGATGGAGGACAGGGGTGAGGCTGTAAAGGGATGGGCTGAGGCATGAAGGCCAAGAGCTCATTTTGACATCATACACAAAAAGTAGGGAAATTGTGCACATTCTGTGTATGAAATGAGATCTGTTTCAGTATGCAAGGAAGACATTATTTGAAGGAAAGCTCCAATTCTCTGGGCAGTATTAAATCCCTGGGGAAGAAAAGCAGAAGTCGACAGCTATTCTTGCGATGATGGAAATAATTATGTGCTGAAGCTCTAGATCCAGGCAACTTTACAGCAAGTCCAGATCCAGCAGCACTTTTGTCTCTTCTGTTTAGAGAGTAACAGCTCCAGACCATAGTCATGGCTGCATCCCTGACCTCTGACACACCAGGGAGAGGTGCAAGCAAACTAAAACTTCAGAATTCACCAACAAAGAACAAATTTGCACTGTTGCTTGTGTTCAGAGCAACAAGTCCTGGGCAGCTTTGTCTCTGCGATAAAGGTCAGGTGATTACTTCTGATTCAATCCCAAACTTGTCACTCTGTCAGAGGTTTCCTCCCCTGCATCATCATCTTGATCTCTCCTTTGGACTCTAGAGCATGCAAGAAGTGAGAAAGAATAAGATCTCAATCATTTTGAAGCTTCTTTTGAAACAGGCACAAAGACTGCATCCCTGGTGCCTACTGTCCTAGGTGAGACATTAGTTACAGCAGCAAACAAAGTAATATGAAAAGTGACAGGAAGACTTACACCTCTAAGCTGCAGGGATGGAATGAGGTCAAGTTTGGCAAAATGCATTACATCAGCTGGATAAATCCTCCTTTGAAGTAAGACTCTTGCTGGCCATGCTGTATATATATTCTACCCTGTTATTCAAAACCTCCACTGAAAACCTCTTTATCCACTGAGGCTGTGACAAAGATGTTCAGGTGTGTTTCTACAATGAGCAATATAAATACCTATTGTCTTTTATGTACGTTTGTAGTGCAGCTTTGCATGTTTTCTTTAACTACAGCGTTTCACTACTGGAACACATGAGCCATCTTCTGCCATAAAGCAAGGATCAGAATCTATTTTTTCAATACAAGAAATACCTCTTCCAAGACATGGAAATGTGGGCTTGTAAGAACTGATAGCATGACAGAGAAAGAGATGACACCAGATTCTTATAAAATATATTTGCTTGTCTTAAAATTTCTTTAAGACATGACAGGTNCTGGTGGGGTGAGGTGAGAAGCAGAAAAGGCTTTGACTCTTTGTGAGTGCTGCTCAGCAGTAAGAAAAACATCTCTGCATTATCAACACTGTTTTCAACACAAATCCAAAACATAGCCCCAGGCCAGCTACTATGAAGAAAATTAATTCTATCCCAGCTAAAACCATCACCAACAACTATCAGAACAGCTCAGAAGATGATCAGCTAGAACTGATGTCAGCTAGTGGGAAGCTGGTATGAACTGAATGACTTAACATCAGGACAAGAGTCCTGATCTTATATGGGTTCCTTTGATTTTAGCTTGATGTCCTGGTATTGCCGGAAGAGTGAGAGATATTTTGTAAGGGGTGGAACTGCACTTGGAGTTGAGCTGCACTAAATTTCTCAGGCATAATCTTTCTCTGGGGATATAACTTTTGGGTTCCACCACTGACATGTGGCACAATACCAAAAAAATTCTTAAATATATGCAATCTCATCTTCCTTCAGATCTGAAATGCTATTTTTGATCACTCTGGATTTCTTGAGTAGAAAAACAGCTTCTATGAAATGGAACCAATTTTACAGACATTTTTGTTTTGCTTTACATTTATCTGCTTCTTAGATCTTGGAATATAGTTTACCTGATGACTCAGGTTGTTTGTGGCAAAGAACATAGTGCTGGCTCAGGAAGAGCAGCAGCTGGGTCAAAGAACTAAAGCTGTTTCTTGGAAGAGTCACAACCTGGTCGCAGTCTTCCAGGCTTCTTTCCTGGGCATTCAGTGTTGCAAAGAGAATACTGAGAAAAACAGACCATAGCTGTGTCCCCCCTCTTTGGCATCCCTAGCCCTAATATCCCTTCTTTGCAATATCCCCCTAATATCCCCACTTTCATTGCAAAAGTATGTTTGCAGTTTTGAAGGTGAATGAGACAGCCTTCACATGAGCCTCACGAGATCTGTGTGAAACTGGATGGAAACCTTTGTTGAAACAATGCTGTCCTTCATTCTCATAGGAAGATGTTATCATTTTTTCCTTTTACATAACTTGCCCTCACTGGTCCTTCCCACATTAAAACTTCAGAGACTGGTGAGGAATAGGCATGTTCAGGCCTGTAAACAAACACTTCTCACTGCTAATTGCATGCCTCTGTACTCTTCCAGAAACCGTCAGGTCCTAGGAATGTCTGACCCAGGAATTTCTTAATGGATTTTTAAATCCTCCGTATTGCAATGTCACAGTGGTTTTTTGGGTTTTTTTTTTGTTGTTTTTTGTTTGTTTGGTTGGTTGTTTTTTGGGGTTTTTTTGGTAGAAACAGATCAGTTTATTGAAGAGCAACCAAAGCAACACATAATCTCTAAGTAAACCAAAGGCATGACAAAATTCCACACAATCTAATTGCACACACATGTAGACATCTAAGAAACTCTGAAGAAAAAGGCCATGCTATAGGTCACATGGATTATTCTGGCAGGCTGCATCAAGCCAGCTTAATTATAGGTTGTCTTCAATGCTGTGTCCTGGGTTTTTGTTTTCTGGGTGCATGTCACTAAATAAATAACAATACTGACAGCCAACAACTTTTGTGAAGCCCTAATAAAAGTAAGCTATTAATTGGAATTCATATAAACAAAGCTTAAGTCTTCAGTGGTTTGTTCTAAGAATTGGTGACTGTGCTCAAGTATCCTACTACAGAAGCAGGCTCTAATTTGTTTTGGTTACTCGGAAAAAAAAATCATTGTGGAAGTAGATATATTCCAGTGTAGTTTTCAGGAATTTATTTTAACAGAAATGGGCCTCCTTAATTCATTCCACCTTAATTTTCACCCCAAAATGAGCTCTTTATTCACAAGTGTTGCATTAGTTTCTTGCTGTGAATTCTGTGGTATCCCAGCCCTTGACATGAACAAGGACAGACACGTTGCTGCACCACCTGATTGACTAGATATGTAATTAGGACTCATCATACAAAAACCTCATCAGCTCCGAGTGAGGTTTTAGAGTTGCTGAAGTTCAAGACTGTGCTTTTGTGAAAAGGTGAAAAGTTGTCATAAGTAATGCAGGATTTGACTCTGCAAGATATTGAACACTTTTAATATTATGTGAAATTTTCCTATTAGCTATTTTCATAATGCAGAATTAATGATAATTAAACTTTTACTCCTGTCATCAGTTTGCCCCTGCAGTATTCAGAAGTCTTTCTCATAACTTAGTGAAGGGCTAAGTATATGGGCAAAGCACAAATCTTTCTTTTTCATGCCACTGAGTTTGCATCTGAGAAAGCACATGCTCCAATGGATGCCTTGCTAGGAAAATCTCTAGGATGCTCTTGGGCTTGTTGTGAGGGCACCTGGTTCTTTAACTGGGAAATAAGAGTGTGAAATAAAGCATTTATTTAATATATTTATCAATATTTCAAATTTTTATCAATAAGCTAGATGAGGGGATTGAGTGCACCCTCAGTAAGTTTGCAGATGACACTAAATTGGGTGGGAGTATTGACCTGCCTGAGGGTAGGAAGGCTCTGCAGAGGGACCTGGGCAGGCTGGGTCAATGGGACAAAGCCAGTGGTATGGAACCCAACAATGCCAAGTGACAGGTGCTCTGCTTGGGTCACAACAACCCCATGTAACTTTATAGGCTTGGGGAAGAGTGGCTGGAAAGCTGCTCCCAGGAAAAGAACCCAGGGGTTGATCAACAGCTGGCTGAACACGAGCCAGCAGTGTGCCCAGGTGGCCAAGAAGGCCAATGGCATCCTGGTCTGCATCAAACTAGTGTGGCCAGCAGGAGTCCTTCTGTAGCTGGCACTGGTGAGGCATCACCTGAAGTATTGTATTCAGTTCTGGGACCATCACAACAAGGACATTGAGGTTCTCAAGTGTGTTCAAAGAATGGCAAGAGAGCTGGTGATGGGTCTCAAGAGCAAGTTTTATGATGAAGAGCTGAGGGATCTGGGGATGCTTAGCCTGGATTAAAGGAGGCTGAAGGAACACCTTATCACTCTCTACAACTACCTGAAAGGAGGCTGTAGTGAGGGGGGGGTTGGTCTCTTCTCCCAAGCAGCAAGAAACAGGACAAGTGAAAGGGTGGAGGGTTAGACTCTCAAGTCCTCATAGAACTATGAGTCTCAAGTCTCAAGTCCTATGAGAGGAAATGGTCTGAAGTTGTGCCATGAGGGGTTTATATTGGATATTTGGAAAAAGTTCTTCAATTAAAGGATTGTCAGGCACTGGAACAGGCTACTAAGGGGAGCAGTAGAGTCACCATCCCTGGAAGTATTTAGAAGACATCTAGATGGGGCACTCTGGAACATGTCTTAGTGATTTGACATTGGAGTTGGCAGTGTTACTTTTAGACTTGAACTTAAAGATCTTAAATGGCTTTTCAAATCCAATGATTCTATGATTTCAAACCTTCAGCAGGCTAGCTATGTCTATGGATGCATCTCAGCACTTTTGCAAGTGTTCTACCCCCTATTCCTGTACACAAAGGGTAAGGTGTGATACTGGTGCGGTCCAGGGCATAGACCCTCCCTCTGCCCGGCAGTGCGTGTTCCCAGGGCCAGCTTGGTGATGCTGCCCTTTGAAGCAGTGTCAGTTCAAACATTTGTCAGGCTGAACTGTGAATCAGCTTAGGGAACTCATCTAGTTGAAAAATAAGCTCATAAAACACAGTGCTGCAGGGAACTGTGCCTTCCCATGTGTAAAAGCAGAGGTGGCTGCACAACAAAGGAGATGGGGAGATACCTGGTAAGTCACAAAGCCAGTGAGTGCACACAAACTGCTGGTTAAAATATACCTCATTGTGAACAGCATGACACAGCTTTGCCTTCTTTCATGTAGGGCAAGCAGGGTGTGAACTGGCAGCACACACCTCCTCAGCTCACCCAATCCCCCAGGCAGGGACAGAACATTGGCTGGCCAGCTGTACCAATGCACCAACTCACCCCTCTGTGTCCTGACTAACCTTCCTCCACCCTGCCCAGGCTTGGGTGCTTCTCCAGGAGCCTGTAAGACCACAGCAAAGGCTGCAGGTGTTTTTCTGTCTTTTTAATGAGCAGATCCCAGAAAGGTCTGGTAAATGCCAGGGCCAGATCAGTGGTATGAATGGGAAGATGGGTGTTCTGATACTGGGGGAGGAGAGAAAAGCTCCATAGAGCTCCATCAAGCTGTTGGAGTGAGTCCAGAGAAGGGCCACAAAGATGGTCAGAAGGCTGGAGCACCTCTGCTATGGAGACAGGCTGAGAAAGTTGTGGAGAAGCCTCTGGGGAGACCTTATAATGGCCTTCTGGTACCTGAAGGGGCCTACAGAAAAGCTCAGGAGGGACTTTTTACAAGGGTTATGTAGCAATAGGCCAAGGGGGAAAGTTTTTAAATGGAAAGAGGACAGTTTTTTACTAGATGTAAGGATGAAATTATTTAATGTGAGGGTGGTGAGGACTGGTACCAGTTGCCCAAGGAATTATGGATACCCCATCCCTGGAAGTGATTGAATGGGGCTTTAAGCAACCTGGTCTACTGGGAGGTGTCTCTGCCCCTGCAGAGAGGTTGGAACTAGATGATCTTAGAGGTCCCTTCCAACCCAATCAATTCTATGAATTCATGATTCTATGAGATGGGGCAGTGAGTATGATTTTGCTTGTCTCTGCTGTCCAGGAAAGCACATTGCCAGCACAAGGTAGGCCACTTTAAAAGCTGCTGCATCTGGAGGCTCCCATTTTACCAAGAGAGCAGGGTGCAGGTTGAGTTGCCTCCTTGCTGGCTGAGGGCTTCTCGGGTGAGGACTTGGGTGAGAGAGCATCCAGCATTTGGTAATGGGGAAGAAAAGCCTTGAAAACAGCAGGGACTTCAGTGCTCAGGACGTCTTTTCAATTATGCTGTTATCTCCTAGTGTGCCTGATCTCTCTTGATATATTTCAACACTTCTTTTAACTGCAAATGACTCCTCTATCTTTTCCAAGAATTTCTAAAGAGAAAGGGACACACCAGATGTGCTGCTCTGCGCTGCTTTTATAAATGATGGTGCCAAACTGAGAGTTTACACTGGATTTTTGAAGCAGGGGACTGAAATATAATTTCCTTCCTCTTCTGTCAGTATTTTAGCCCAGGGCTTCCAATTTCAGCATGTTTATTCCAAGACATATGAGTTAAAAACTGGCTCTAAAGAGCAGTAGTTCAGAATGGAAGTGGCATACAGTCTTGCAACATAAAATAGGTGATTCATATAGAGGGAAAATAATAGGAATTTTTACAGATAATTTCATGCAGCAGTTGTGGAGGAGGGAGAAGAAGATTATCATCACATTCAAACTACAGATCTGAACAAGAAGATTTACTTCTCTAAGTCAGTGAAACATCCATCCTGTTATGGGTGATCCAGCTTACTGAAAACTTGTCCATCAAGACTGCTTTATATACTATGGACAATGAAAGTAGTTGCCACCGAGTGTTAGGCAGTTTTGAATTTTTTTAATTTTGAAAGACTGCACTGCACAAAATATTTTCTGTTTTGTGTTTTGAGCTCTACATTTTCTAAATAAGCCTGAGAAAGCCTGCGGTCCATTTCAGAGACATTTTGGAAGGACTCTTCCCAAAGGCTGAGAAGTACTGAATAACAGCACTCGTGCACAGAGCATAACTATACATGGTCTAAGACATAAACAAAGTAAGCTTTGCAATCACATTCAGTATCACTACATTTTGTAGTTGAAGAAACAAGCACAGATAGGTTACTGGCAGTGGATTTGCATATGGTCATGCCTATAAATCCAGTAACACAGCTAGAAAAGATCCCCTAGTCGAGGACAACTTCACAACCTTGCTCTGACCTGATTTGGCTCCAATGAGCCAAAAGATGATGAAAGGTAGTGCAGGTGTGGCAGGAGGTGACAGTGAAAACCCTAACTGTGTCTTCAGCCTCCTGGCATACTGATGAGGATCAGTAGTCACAAAGTGAGTAGCTTTAATACTTTGAAGATGCTGTAGCCTGAGAGTCCACTGCTGGGCTGCCCAATGCAAGAGATGTATTGGAGAGAGTCAAGTGAAGTGCCACAAAGATGACTGAAGCATCGGTCCCATGAGGGGAGACTAAGAGAGCTGGGGCAGTCCAACCTGGTCCAGAAAAGGCTCAACGGGATCAGATCCATGTGTATAGATCCTGGAATCATTTAACTTGGAAAAGACCCTTAAAAGCATGGAGTCCAAAAGTTAACCTAACACTGCCAAATCCAGCACAGTACAGGATGGTGGGTAAGGAAGAGGGAGCTAGGATTTTGTCGGTGGTACTTAGTGGCAGGATGATGGGAGGCAATGAGCACAAAATAAAATAGAGGAAAATTAATTTAATCTAAGAACCCACTTCTCTTCTGTAATCATGTTTGACTTCTGGAAGAGGCTGCCTGGAGTCTTCATCCCTGAAAGTATTCAAAACTGAGCTGGGGAAGGCTCTGAGCAACCTGCTCTGGATGACCTTGATCTGGCAGGTGTTGGGCCAGGTGATCTCCTGATCTTCCTGCCTCAACCTGTCCTTGATGGCATGTGTGTGTGCGCATTCAAGAGAGAGACAGTGAGCACAAGGGCTGCTAAGCAGCTTACCGTCAGCACATGCTACTCATTTCTAAGTTATAATTTAGTCCCTGTTTGCTGGGCAAGCCTCAAGCCTGTATTGGGAATGCGGGCTCTGTCAGAACACTATGAATCTGCCTTTCCCACAAGTGTAAGCAAAGCTGTTAGCATGATAAGTGTTTCTGGCTAGATCTGATCTTGCATCTGAATATAATGCAAGAAGGCCATATATTTGGTGTTTTTCCTGTTTTAGTTAAACATTTCAAAAAGTGCCTTGAAACCAGCTATAGGGCACTATAGGGAATACAGCACACGCAGCCAAGTCTGCAAAATGAAGTGTTCTGGTTTGCCATGACAGAGCTAAACTTGGCAGCGCAGCGTAGTTTGTCCCTTTGTGGTTAGCCATGATGAGGCAGCCTTTGCTCAGACCATCACATATGGGTATTTTTTTCTATGCTCTCCTCCTCCTCTCCCTCATTCCCACAGTAGATGGGATTCACTGAAGGAGCAACCAGAAGTACTCTCTTTTAACCTTATTCAGCAATTGATAATCAGTGTATGCGGTCATGTACTGAGAAACAACAGGGACTATCTGGGAGCCCAGGTTGCACCAGCAAGCTTTGTTCACCCCGACCAACTTCTGACCCCGTTTTGGGGCAATTCCCATCTGCATTTACCACTCAGTCTGATTCCAAGGCCCATCATATGAGGCTGCCCAGAAGCAGCTTCTGCAATTAGAAGCAGCTGTTGGTCCCAGCCCATCTCCAGCACCATCAGGTTCTTTCAGTCTGCTCAGCTTTTCAGGGTGACTGCCCACCTTCCCTTTTCTGACACACTTTCTTTCAACGTGACACAGATTACCTTTGACTTTATTAACACCATGAATTATGGTGGTTGTTTCTGTTGTGGGATGGCTATGAATGGAATGGGAAACAGATCTCCCTCTCCCGCCCCGTGGGTGTCCAAAGGCCTGCATGAGGAGAAGGTCCTTTCACCTCACCAGACCTGGTGCTGAGGTGGCAGGAGGTGAGGCTGACCTACATAGCTCCTTAAACCACAAAGCACACCTTGTCTGGGTTGAGGCAAGACTCAGCCATGCATGGACAGCTTGGCACCAGGGTTGGTTCCGTGTCCTCATGCCAATGCACATAGACACAGGAGCTCATCAGAGCTACAGCTACCAGCATTTGGTGGTGAGAAAGGAAGGACAGTCTCTGAGACAGACAGCTGGTGTTGAGGAGCATACACCAACCAGGTGATGTTTAGCAGCCCAACAAGCAACTGAGGCAGCATGTTACGATCAGATGAGTCTGAAAACTGTACTGCTAGGCAGTGCTATTTTCCTGACTTTTACCAGCTATGTAAAATGTTTATTTTCTTTTGTTGTTGTTGTTTGTTGTTTGGGGGGTTTTGTGGGGTTTTTTTTGTGTGTGTGTGTTGTTTTGGTTTTTTTTTTCCCCAAGAAACAAAGTGCATTGGCAAACAAGCTCTTAAAAATCAAGTTTAAAAACTGTGATCAGCAAATGAAAATAAAATGTTCACAAAGCCCTACAGAAAATGGCACTGTGTGCTGAAGTATTGATGCATGCAAGTTGAAGGTTAGCATAAATAATATAAATGATGATTAAGCTGTGTACTTTTAGTTTGGGTAAAAAGCTCCATTTTGCATTTAGCTCGGCACTTTCCAGGATCTGCCTCTCCAATAACAACATGGAGAACATCAAAGCTACATTGCCAAAGCCTTGAGCTGGCCTTCCACATGAAGTAACACATCCCCACAGTGACTTCCATAGCAGGCCCTGTTTATGTCTTATGGAAGATGACACTGAACAGTTCAGCTCGCTGTCAGTGCTGAAACTGTTTTAAAGCACCTTATCCAGATAAAGCAACCCATACACCTGTGACTGAGAACAGGTGTATGATAGGCAGACATATAGGTGTTTCATTTACTCATAAATGCTAACTATTACTGAGTAATTATTAATAATAAATTATCTGCAATAAATTATCTGCTTTTAGAAGAATATTTTTGCCATGTGATTTTTCCTGTTTTTGAAAACCTCGTCTGGTAAGTGATGTGCAGTGTAAGAAAATGAGTAAAAACTAGAGCTAGCAAAAAGATTACATTAACCATGATGTAGCACCAAACATTTTAATGTTTAGTCATCTGAACATTAGCCACTTAATTTTGATCGATGCAGTTAATTAACTGATTTGTTGTGACTGAACAGGATACAACAAAAACAGAGGAATGGATGAAAGCAGCTGGCTTCCACTTTTATTTTTATGGCATTGAAGGACACCACTGCATTACTAGCAGCAATAGCTGGTCTGCCTTCCCTTTTAGATCAATGTCTTTGACCTGTATGTCAAAACTTGTATTCTTCCTTAAGCGCTGCGTTATTTTAACAAGTACAAAAATAAATACAAGCCAATGACCTTGGCCAGTGGCCACACTGAAAGAAAACAAGCACAATTGTTCAAGGGCAAGAGGGTGGGTTTGTGTAGCGCCTTTGTGGCCGTGCCGAAGCGCTTCGGGCAGCTCTGCTGTGAGGGCTCTGAGCACCATGGGGTCCACACCCAGCGAACACCGTGTCCTTGGGCACGGGATGTTCTTCACCACCCCTGGCCCTCTCTCTGTCCCTGGTGAGCCCAAGGACAGGCTGTGAGCCCAGTGGCAAAGCTGCCAGCAGCCCCTCAGAGCTGGGGGAGGCAGTGCCGTGCCTGCTGCTCGCACACCCAGCTCTTGGGGTCCAGATGGAGACGGCTCAAGGGAGGCAGCCACAACTTAATTTGGGAATGGTGGGGGCTGGAAGAGAACAGGCTTCCTCCCACTCATGCTTGTCTTTCTTATCTGAGGGTAAAGTGTTAGTGGAGCCAATCACAAAGGTAGCTATGTTGACAGGGGCTCGCTGAAGGCCAGCCAATGCTTCAGGGCTGTGTGCTGACTGCCGCCTCTGAGGTTCTGGTCATCTCTGAGTTACTGTAGTGAGAAAACTTAATACCTTTTTTAAAAAAGCTCTCAGGAAAAAAAAAAACAAAAAAAAAAACCAAAAAACAACCTTGCCTTTTCCTTTCATTTTCTTCCCTTTCCTTTGCACCAAAGTGCTTCAAAAATGAATCTTTTTTGTTTTCTCAGGAGCTGATTACAGAGAGTATATACAGTTTCTGATAACCCAGCAGTTTGGATGGAACTGTTGTAAGGGAATGCTTCATAAGTACACACTTATAATAAAATTAATTGCTCATTTGCTGCTGGGATAAAAATATACAAGATGATTTCAGGCTCAAGGAGACTAGTTTGACCGGCCTGCTGGTTAGTGGTGTAGGGGGGTGTAGATGAGTGCATCTTTTCCATGACTGGATTAATCACTTTTAAAGCTTTTTTTTTTTTCTTTTGACGCCCCAAAAGCTACAATAAAAGCTTTTTTCTTTTTCCTCCCCAATAGCCATGCTTCTATAAAAGACAACTTTTTTTTAAAGTGTGTTTTTGAAGGGAGAAGGAATTTCTACAATTTTTTTTTTTTTTTTTTTTTTTTTTTTTAAGAAGGGAGAGAGAAACAGCAGCAGCCTCAGCAAAGAGTGCTATTACTTGGCTGTAATAGCTAGAGGGCACAGCTGTGCACACTGCCTTTTGCTGCATATATATAGCTGGCAGCTGTTAATTATCAAAAGATTGTTACAAATCATCTGATGTTTGTGTGACAGAGCTTTTGGACAAAGAATACAGTCCAGATTGTTCTGAATGACAGCTGCATCAGCATTATGGAGGATGCTGTTGCTTATCGAACTCCTCAAAGCCTTTGTCATGACAAGAGGAGAAATATCGTGTGTTCCAGTTAATTGCAAATTCACATTCTATTATTCCTTCACCTATCTCCACACTGAAAGACCATCTATCCTTGATTAAAGTCACTTGTACAGAAGCCTTATTCATGATTAACCACACACTGAACTTAAAGCGCTGGCACTTCAAACAAACCTCTAGTTAGACAGGAGCACAACTGTTTTTCAGAACTGCAGCCTATATAGACATCTATTCAGGATTACTTTTTAAAACCACCTTGGGAAATAAGTCTCTCATTGTTTACTTCAATGCACAGCTCCAAACAGAATAATTTGCAGTCTATGATCTTTTCATCTTGGAGGCTGGCTACCTTGAATTTTGAATTCTAATTAATATATATACTGGAAGGCACAAGCTCTAACCTCTCCTGCCCCGGACCTCTTAAAACTGGCTTCCTACAGTATTTTTTAGCTTCAGAAGATTAGCAAAAATCATTGAAAAGGTGAAAACTGTGAAGTTAGTTTTCAAAAATTTAATCTCTCTTTTGATGGATTAAAGAAGTATTATCATTCAAAGCTGGCATTTGTCTGCACAGACTACTTTTTAAAAGAAATTTTGAAGAGGAATTACTGGAACTGTTCTGCTCAGAAACCTGTATCAATCTGGTGTTATAAAAACCCAAGAGGTGAGGCTATCCTTGGTTAACAAGCCAAATATTTAGCTTTGTTTCTTCACTTATGGGATACAGTGATTCATGTTTTGCCATATGTATGGTGACATTATATGTTATAGAGGCACTGTGTGTTTTTACCAGAAGTCAACGAAGGCTGCTATGTGCCTAAGTGACTACAGAATGAAAAAAACAACTATTTTCGTGTATTCAAAATACACATAAAAGCAAAATAAACATTGAGACACAAATATGAAGCGGAAAAAATTCTTGAGGTTCTAATTTTAGATATATAACTTTGTATCATCTTACAAATACAGTCAGGGATACAACATGTAACTTAGACTGTGAAAGCTACCTCTATCCAATAACCTACTTCTGCTTAGTATCTCAGCATTTCAATCTACTTTTGACATAAGGATGAAGAGGATGATGAACATCCTGAAGTTGTTGTAACAGAGGTTCATATGTGAGTTGCTCTAGGACCAGTTTTGCTAGGCCTTTTGTTAATGCTGAGAATGGATCTACAGTTAATTTTTTGTCATTTTTAGTAAAACTAAATGCTACAATGGAGTGTTTTAAATGCTAACTTAATGCACAGATTATATTTTAAAGAACACTGTTCAGAAAACACACTGTACAGTTTTAACAGTTACACTGCTGCTGCTCTCAAGTGAAACACCACTGGTTCATCCAATGCCTCCCTCTGATGGCATGATCCTCTATAGATCCAACGCATTCTGCAAAATCACTTCATGGGGCTGCCCTAGTAACCCAGCAGGAGCTGTTCTGCTGCCATCTAACCCCACAGCAAGAAAATTAGAAAACTGGCATGGTCATCTTGATTTGCAGGGACACCATGAGACTGCAATACCAGCACTGGAGCACGTCAAGATGTCAACATAGTCGCAGTGGTGGAGGACCAAAGTCCTTTTGCCCACAGATTTGTGATTCCTCCTTATTCCTAAGCATGTGGCAAAGTTTTCCTTGTGGATGGGGCACTCCCAAACACATGCACATCACTCTCCCCCTGCTGATGCTTTGGTTTGACTTTGTCCTGCAGAATTCTTCCTCTCCTTGTAAGTAGTACGTTGGTAGAGGGCTTCATAAAATATCCATGAGCCACACTTTCTTATAAAGATTTTGAGATTTTTAGCTTTCTATCAGATTTCTGTCAATATCAGGTAAAATTAACAGATTCCTGAATTACTGGGGCAGAGAGAGAATGGGACAGACACATGGAGAACTGCAGAAGTCTTACCTTGTTAGGTATTGGATAATTATGAAGAATCACACACGTTTTTTTCACCACTGCTAAGTAATACCTTCCCTGAAATAACATATATTGAGTATTTTCTTTAGCATGCAGGTAGGGCCTTTTCACCTCATGATCAGTTACACATAATTAAAAGGTAGCATGTTGGCTGAATGGATCTTCCCTCAGGCACCTCCATTAGACAGACTACATGAAGGAGTATTCTTTGTTTTTTTCTTTTTTAATTAAAAAGGATGGCAAAAAGTTGAAGCTTACCCACATAGCTTCAAAAGATGAGAAATGCAAAACCAGTGTGAGTGTTCACAGGGAATAGGAGTGTTCATAGGAACAGGGAGGTGACCATCACTCTGTACTCAGCTCTGCTGAGGCCGCTACTTGAGTGCTGTGTTCAGTTCTGGGCACAGCACTATAGGAGGGACAGAGAAGTGCTGGAGAGTGTCCAGGGAAGGGCAACAAGGCTGCTGAAGGGCCTGCAGCACAAGTCCTGTGAGGAGAGGCTGAGGGAGCTGGGGGTGTTCAGTTTGGAGGAGGCTGAGAGGAGACCTTAGGGCTCTCTTCATCTGCCTCAGGGGAGGTTGGAGCAAGGAGGGAAACAGCCTCTTTTCCTGTCTGAACTGTGATAGGACCAGAGGGAATGGATGGAAGCTGCTCCAGGGGAAGTTTAGGCTGGATATTAGGAAACATTTTTTCACAGAGGGGGTTGTCAGGCATTGGAATGGCCTGCCCAGGGCAGTGGTGGAGTCACCATCCCCAGAGGCATTTGGACCTGGTCCTTAAGGACATGGTTTAGTAGCTTGCTTATGGTGTTGGTCAAAGGTTGGACTGGATGATCTTGGAGGTCTCTTCCAACCTAAAACATTCTGTGATTCCTATCACTGTGATTCTATGATTCATTCTTTCTGCTAGCATAGGGACACGTAGGTATACTACAGCAAATGAAATACCAAGACATTTTTCCTTTCATTTTCCATGCACCAGTGGCACAGCTGGTGTACATTTAATGACACCTTTAACATTTCATAGAATCATCATGATTGGAAAAGGCCTCTAAGATCATTGGGTACAACTGTCCACCCTACAACTCCGAACCACTAAACCCTCCACAATAGCACCTCATCTACCCATCTCTTGAACATGTTTGTCTCCATTTGTGCACAAACAAAACTTTCTTAACTTTGTAAGTGATCACCTTCACTGCAAATTTATGACCTCTATGCAGGACTCAATTTTTGTTGTTTTTTTTTTTTTCTCCCTGAAATACCTGACCTACATGTAGCATTGATACCCCTATGTAGCATGAAGGACATTTGTTTCTCTCAGGGTAAGTTGACATGTAACAATAAATCTGCAGGCACCTTGAGACTGTATTTGCCATATACAGACATCTTTTACTGATTGAATCACTGCATTTCACCATCCATAGCCACGCACAGAGGCTCTACAAGTAAGATATACACAACTTAAAAGCACAAATCAAGTATTTATCATTTCACACACACACACAGAGGCCATCGACAAGACTTAATGAGTGGTTGGACTTGATTATCTCAGAGGTCCTTTCCAACCCAGATGATTCTGTGATTCTGTCATCTTGGCTAAGTACCAGCTTGCTTAGCCTGGTGAGCTTATTGAGGAGCTGCTGCTGAGCAGGTAGACATAGGCAGGGGAAAAGGTGGTGGGGATGGAGGAGCTGGGTGTGACAAGAGCCACAAGCTCTGGAGACAGCTGAACTGCACACATGAACCAAATCAATGCTGTTGACACCAATGACCTGACTCAGTGCCAGCTGCAATTTCAAGAACCTTTGCTTCTTCCCGATTTTCTGCCTTTTCACGTTCATACTTTACTCTTGAATCCTTGAGCTACCAGTAAATTGCTCTGCCAACAATCCCACTTCAGCCTGTAGTTTTACCTCTCCTTTTTCTCATGGCACTGTCTCATATGGCAGCACTATTTCCAAAACCTGAATAAGAGTTAGGCAGCCGTGCCTGTACCGAGGGAAGGCCAGCAGGCAAAACGTGAGGGGATGAGCAAGGAGGGTACTGGGAGCTTATAAAAAATGCAAGCTGCATGTCAGAGGGGCAGAGAGGAAATCTTTGGGTATCTCAAGTACTGAGAAGCAACCTATGCTTTTTTTGTTGTTAATGCTAACAGAAGAACCATAGCGTTTCTCAGGATTTTCACTGGCAGCTCAGGGATGGAGAGTAGAGTGCGCAGAGGGAGGATGCTGGTGTGGGCAAGGACCAGGAGGTGTCTGACTTGGCCTTAGGAAGGGCTGATGGAAAAGGAGTACTTATATAACTACACCTTCATCTGGCAAAATAATTTGTTGTCAGTAATTGAGAAAACCAGTGCTTTAAATAAACATTCAAGTTTGTTCTAAAGGTTTCAAGACTTCATGGTAATGGGCAATGTATGGGATACAAATTAAATGGAGGTGAAAAACCCCACCAGTTCTGCCTTTGATTTCACTGAGATCATAGAATCATCATGGTTGGAAAGGATCCCTAAGATCATCAAGTGCAACCACCAGTCCTACACCACCTTAACCACTAAATCACCTCCTGAAGCACAATGTCTACTCGTTTCTTGAATACTCCCCAAAACAGGGACTCCACCACCTCCCTGGGCAACCCATTTCAGTGCTTCACCACTCTTTTGGTGAGTAATTTTTTCTTAATATCCTATCAGAACCTCCCCTAGCATAACCTGAACCCATTTCCTCTTGTCCTCTTGCTAGTCACTATGCAGAAGAGGCCAACACCTGCCTCACTACAACCTCCTTTCAGGGAGTTGTGGAGAGCAAGAAGGTCTTCCCTCAACCTCCTCTTTTCCAAGATGAATAGCCCCAATTCCTTCAGCCTCTCCTCATCAGACCTGTTCTCCAGACCCCTAATTATCCCAGCTGCCCTTCTCTGCATCCTCTCTAGCACCTCGATGTCTCTCCTACACTGTCGTGCCCAAAACTGCACCCAGTACTTGATGTTCAGCCAGCTGTCAATCAGCAACCCCGGGTCCCTCTCTCCTGAGCAGCTCTCCAGCCGCTCCTCCCCAAGCCTGTGGGGAGTTGTGACCAAAATGCAGGACTCAGCACTTGGCCTTATTGAACCCCATACAATTGGCCACAGCCTATTGAGCCAACCTTAATGCTGCTTCGTGTGTCACTAATTTTATATCCAGTAAAAAAAATTTGTTCTTGATACCCCTATGTAGCATGAAGGACATTTGTTTCTCTCAGGGTAAGTTGACATGTAACAATAAATCTGCAGGTACCTTGAGACTGTATTTGCCATATACAGACATCATTTCACCATCCGTAGCCACGCACAGAGGCTCTGCAAGTATGATATACACAACTGTGGGGAGTTGTGAACAAAATGCAGGACTCAGCACTTGGCCTTATTGAACCCCATACAATTGGCCACAGCCTATTGAGCCAACCTTAATGCTGCTTCGTGTATGTGTCACTAATTTTATATCCAGTAAAAAAATTTGTTCTTAAACCCAAAAAACCTTGGGAAAAATTAATAAAGTAAGCAATATGTTGATCTGAGAAAGAAATTACTTTAAGCTACTTTATTACATTTTCCTCAGAATTAAATCTCAGTATTTAAATATGTATGTAAACCTAAATCTTAATTGCAAAACCAATTTAACTGCCCATGCAATCTATTGTATATTTACCACATGTAATTAGCATTTCTGATTTTGCCATAAACACTTGCATTATCTAGAAAGTGTTACATGGCAGAATTTTTTCTAAAACAAACAAACAAAATCAATTCTGTTCCTAGGGTTCGATTAATTAAAAAGCAGCAACAAGCCCCAAGCCCCCTGCCCACTTTCTGGAACTGTCTTGTTGGCATGGAAACCAGTACCTGCATTATCATTCAGAACAGCCCTGCCTACCATGGGATCCCAAGTCAGAAAATAGGAGACCAACATTTTTATAATGCAATTACCAAGCTGCTTCTAGAAGCAAGGAAGAATCTGCAGGAATGTGATAGATTAAGCTCTGAAATAAACTTGGGTCTGTGGTATGCACTTTTATACTCATACAGATCTCATTTTAATCAAATGAGATGACTCCTTGTGAATTTAATTACTGTATAATCCACCCTTAGATGCTGCTGTGTTCTCACCATTGGGGTCTCCAGACACTGCAATGCAAATAAAGTAACAAAAAGCTCCAGGATTCAGTTAGGGTGATGTTTTCATAGGTAATATGTTCCTTTTGTTAGATAAGGAATTAATTTTCTGCCCCTTATCACTAACAATTTCAATACATAAATAAAAATCTGTAGCAATCTGCCTATGTTTTCAGAGAGCATTTCATTAAGATCATTCTGTTTAGGTATGCCACTTTTGGCCCAGTTTTTTTTTTACCATTTTAACTGATATTTCAGAAAGCAAATGAAAACCAGTAAATTTTAAGCTATTACGACTCTCAAACTGCATTTTATTTGATAGGTGCTCATAGCCTCAAATACCACTTTTGCAAATGCAAGTCCTTCCCCCTCTGCATTGTTAAAGATTCTTCACTACTTACTTAAAATACATACATTTTGTATCTCAGTATTCCAAGAATCAACATTCCACACACAGGAACTACTCAAATTTATTCGAGGATTTACACCAGACTGATTTCCCAGTCTGGAAAGCTATAAGGAAAGAAATCCTGCTCATGTGACTGCATAAGCTTTTCCTTAAAGCACATTATTTTAAACCAAGAACACAGACACATCTGTCTTTTTTAACTCCTCTGGGCTTTGGAGATGTGAAGCAGCAATTCCAGGTCAGAGCTACCAGACAGATGAGGTAAATGCTGACTGCCTCTGCATCTTGAGATTAAGAAACTATACATATACAAGACAAATGCAAAGCATTAAAAAAAAATAATGTTTCTTCATGGCTTATTTGTCCAAAAGTTAACCTTCCTAATTATGATATCTCTTAAAAACAAAAGAGCTTACCTCAGCCTTGCCTGTATAAAAACCCTAATCTAATTTAACAAAATAAAATACTCTGAAACAGTAGGAAGAACTTAAAAGTGTAGATGTGATGTTTTTCATTCCTACAAAAGCAAACATCGTAAGCGTAACTTAATTCTTCTCTTTATCCAGTGAAGTAAAATTAAGACCTTCATCAGTCTGATCAGACCCCCAGGGAACTGTAGAGCCAGCCTCACTCACTGTTCAATAGCCATTTTCACAGGTATGAGTAACAATGGCATTTCTCCTCTCACTTTACACTTGCAGTGTACTGCATTAGTAAGGATTACAGACAGACTTGCACATGGAGATTAACCTATCTTCTGACAAAAATAATTAGGGATTAGCTGCTGAACATTTACTTATAGGCCCACTTGTGAATGCAAGCAATGAAGCTACTGATTTTTTCCCTTCACGAACCACAAAATACCCCAAACACAGTCTTTTCATGGCCCCTCCAGAAATGCATTGTGGAAAAATAAAATTAATCAATCTGTCCGATATTGCCCAGATATCACCATAGGGAGGACAATCAATAAACCGAATCTGAACTGTCAGCTTACTTCTCAGTTTGATTTTAAAATCAAATCTGAACCATTCTTCATGCTAGTCACTTCTTCAGCTTAGCTATAATAAATTACACACTGCTTTCACTTAAAGTGATAAAATCAGAAAGCCCTTAAACTTTTAAGGAACATGTTGAGGGTAGTGGAGTTTCTCTCCCCGCCCCTGATTTTTTCAGTGCAACTCAGTAACTTTCAGTTACATAAAGATAGCTCTATAAGCTCTATAATCTTTTTGGCAAAGATTAAAGATTTCTCAATAAGGTATACTGATAAAAGTTTAAAAAAAGCTGTTATTTATAGAGTAGCATTACTACTTACATTTCAAATTAAAACACTTTATCATAATCTGATCCAACTTTATAAAAAAATCATAACAAGGTAAAGTACTATTACAAATTTATTTAGTTTCTTCAAAGTAGTTTTTCAGCATTGAAAATTTCACGTATATAAAACAACTTCAACTTTTATGCATTGAAACCAAAGTATGGGTTTTTGTAAAATGCAAAGGAAGTGTTGTGCTTTTTTTAAAACATCTTTCATGAACCAAAATCTTCAGTTATAAAGCTGATAAAAATAAGTGATGCACCACCACATTTTTGTCTTTAACATGCGAAGTTCATCTCTTTGGGAAACAAGATTTTTTTTTTTTTTTTTTAAATTGTATCATGAAAGATACGGACCTGAAAAAGGATAAACAATCATACACAAGGCATAAACATTACACAGAGTAATTCAGACATTTTATAAAGAGATCTGGAAAAGTACCTAAAATAGTGATATTTAGTATAAAATTTCAGTAATAAAATATTGCTTATAATAAATAAGAAAACATGAGTTTCATTAATACTGTTCACCCCTTAAAGCTCTTTTGGATGTAACATGATCAGACCTACTCAAAGTTCAAATTTTTGTTTTTCCTCTGTATGAAGGAGGCAGATTTACAGGCTTCAGGTCATTCTTTGTTAGAAACAAACTTTATCATCAGTCAAACACAGAATTCATTTCAAGGCTCATGTGTAGTTATGGGCAAAAAAAAAATATTTATATCCCAAGGTGTGAATAAACCTTATTACAGTATTTTTAATACCTAAAATATTTGCTTTTTTGTTAAAACCAAAGTGGCGTAAGACTTCATAGATTATGAATGCAAAGAGAAAGCTGCCCAAGTTTCCTCAAAAGCTTCTAAATATCTGTACACCTGCACTTAATGCTTCTCAAGGCTGTTAGGAAAAGTCAACTCTAGGTTGTGTCCCCTTTATATAGGGACATTTGATTTCATCCCTGCTCGTCCCATCTGTACACAGGGCAGTTTGGAGTAGTTCTTCAGCAGCTGCTCAATAGCGATGTGACGGACATTGAGCTCTGAGGCCAAAGAGTCCTTCTCTTGGACTTGCTGTGTCAGCTCTTCAAACACATCTGCAAGAACATGATTAGGTTAATGCACTTGGTCCCTGCACTTCCACAGAGTTAAGAAGCAGTAACAAACATTACTGTGAAAGAGGTATGGCCATTTTAGTGGGCTCATGCACAAAACCACCACTTTTTCTGGTTCCAGCACAGCTTGGTGTATGCACTGGGAACCTAACAGCATTACCAGTGTATAGTTTTAGGCGACCTGACCCAAGGTGAAGTTCTTTGTAACTCCAAGTGGAGTTGGTTCTGCTTGTATCAGAAACAGTGTGCCCATCGGGAGTAGGGAAGTGACTGTTCCTCTGTCCTCAGCACTGGTGAGACCACACCTCAAATAATACTATGTTCAGTTTGGGGCACCTCACTACCAAGTCACTGAGGTGCTGGACTGTGTTCAGACAAGGGCAATTAAGATGATGAAGGGTCTGGAAAACAAGTCTTCCAAGGAGCAGCTGAGGGAAATGGGCTTGTTTAGTTTGGAGAAAAGGAGGCTGAGGGGAGACCTTATTATTCTCTACAGCTGCCTGAAAGGAAGTCCTAGTGAGGTGGGGGTTGGTCTCCCAAGTAAGAAGCAGTAAGATGAGAAGAGATGGCCTCAAGTTGCAACATGGAAGACTTAGGTTGGATATTACGAAAAATTTAATCACCCAAAGGGTTGTCAAGCACTGGAATAGGCTGCCTAGGGAAGTGGTTGAGTCACCATCCCTGGAGGTATTTACAGGACGTATAGATGAGGTGTGCTTAGGGACACAGTTTAGCAGTGGACTGGGCAGTGCTAGATTAACAGTTGGACTCAAGGATCTTAAAGATTTCTTCCAACCTAAATGATTCTGTGATTCCAGTCATTAAAAAAACCCAAACAAACTGTATTCTTCAAGGGCCAGCCTGCAACACCCAAGGAGGTTACGTAATACCACTTAGAAGTTTGTTTTACATGGAAACTTGATATACAGAGATATCAGTTCAAAACTTAACTGATAGGAAAGGCATCACAATTTCTTTTATCAACCAAACCCAAAACAAATAATATTGAAAAATCCTCACCCTGGATTTCCTTGAGCAGTTTTTCATTAAGTTGCTTTAACTCTCCAGGAGTCATCATATTCACTGTAACAATAAAATGTGTTATTACTACTACTGAAGTCACATTAGCATACCTAAGCAGACTCCTAACTCCCTCAAACTGCTGTCATCAGCATCCTAATATTGAACAGATCTGTGACAGAAAGTCAGAGGCAACTTTCCTTCTCTCTCATTTGTGGAAAGTATGTAAACGTTCTTTTTTTATGTTGACATAGACAAGGATTTACTCCATAGAAAAGCCACCTCTTCAATGTCAAAGAGCTGAAAACTCAAGGCCTCAAAAGAGCAGTGTCCAGAATCAGAAATGCTTGTAATCTGCTCGACACATTTAAATACTTCACCTTCTCTGACTGCAGAACATGGTTTCCACAGTGTAACATCTGCAAGTAACTCAGTTTAATTGTGGGCAATCAAAATTCTGAGGCAAGTCCTGCTATGTTCGCAAGCCCATGGAAAATGAATTCCAGAGAGAATTTTCAGCACTCAGCTACCTGTTTTGGCTACCAGGTTTTGTACTTTATGAATATTAAAATAACATAGTTTCCAATGAAACTTAGTAACAAATGATGAAAAAAAAAATAAATCTTCATTTGATACAAAGACAAGCATATAAAAATAGGTCTACTTCTCACTTTCTTGTGCTGTTCCTAGTGAGAACTAAAAGATCCACCTTACCATTCAGAAGCCCTGCTATATCTCAGCTTATGTGTACATCAATCATTCTCACAGAAATACTGTCAGACTAAACCTCAGAGGAGGGAATTGTGGAAGTCTTCTATGCTGCCCTCTATCAACAGCAAATAGGGAAGGACTGGCCTGCTTCTGGCATGCTTCCTAGAAATCCCTCAACCCAGAAGTGGTGGTCACAGGTCACTGCCATGCCTGCTGCAGAAATGGCCTTGGCAGTGTGGTGAAAAGTGACGGTCTTGAGCACCACAGGAGGATACAGGGCACAGAAACAAGCTTAAGACCCTGTAGCTATTAATTACTGCTTTTAAACAACACTGCAGTTTAGCAAAGCTCTCGCATACTTAGGAAAAAGCTATGCTGCAACTACACAGCTTTTATTCAGGTATTTCTCAGTACAAGAGGTTCCTGTACTGTAAATTTAAAGTGTAAGTTCTGAAAAGGACACTTGCTACATACCCACTAGACTATTAGATTATCCTAAGCCTTCTCTTTCAATCTTTCTCACATTTTGCAGTTGTTATTAACTTTCTGTCACTATTGCCAAACGAAGGGGTTGGCAATAGCTAAGACAGGCTACTTGTTACTCGAGGCATAAGGCCAACTAAAAGTGAAACAGATCCACATTTCTCCTCCATCAGCCTGATAGAGCAGTGCTTCTTCCTATTTTGGGCTTCAATACAACTGAATACTAATTTCTCACATCTTACCACCCTTTCAAGCTCCATGAAAACCCTGATAAGATTTAATACAGTAATTGACAGCTTTATAAAAATGCCAATTTTTCCCTTTCTATGACCAGTGGTAGGATGCTACTTCCCATTTCTTCATTATTTTCATCAACACTTCATCAAGTGTAGCAGATAGGCAGGTTCACACACCTTGTGTGTCTTCATCAGGACAGGACAGTTTTATGTCACATAATATGATACAGAAGAAAAAGGGAGAAGGAATAGAACACCAAATTTAAATGGCTGAACATTATTCTATCCAGACCTGAGGTAAACTATAAAGAAATACTGACCAGACTACTTACAGTTACATTAGCAATTTTTTTTAGTTGACTGCTATCTCATTAGAGGAGAGGTACTGCAATAAGGTACCTAATTCTGTCAGAGAAGGTCTGACCACATTTTTCTATAAAACACAAACTTCATATAATCATAGACTCTTCTAATAAATGTCTTTCAAAGGTAAACATGACAAAAAGATTAAATAGTTAAAATACAAAGCAAAAATGCCTCAGAAGCACATTATGCAGGCATAACACAATGAAAAAAACTCCATTATTGTGCTCACAACAGCTTTATGTTCCTCTGTCCCAAAGTAAGAGATCAGAGAAATAAATTCCGAGTCACTAACTTCAGTTAGATAACCCCATAAAACAGGCAAAGCCATCATAATTCCTCTGGTAATTGTTGTCCTGTTTTATATAATTCCAATTTATAACTGAAGAGGACACGTGGTCAAACACTAATCCTAACGGTTTTGATTTATTGCTTTGAGACTACTAATTCACTACAAATGCAATACAAAGCATCATACAACAGTTAAATAAAATAATTTTATAAAGAATGAGATATTACTGAAATCTGCAAGGGCAGGTTTCTTAGTTTGTTAAAAAAAAATGGAAGCCTAAATAAACCGATTTCAACTTTTTACAGTACCTCTTTTTTACTGTCTTCCAACATTCTGAATACCATTATCATAATGCTAAGTGTTTGTCATCATCTAATTTGATATTTTTACTAGCTTTGTCTTCTTTCTCTGGGCTTCCGAAATCCACAAACCCTCTCAAATTACCTTCCTTAGTTACACATGTAAGAATGGTTGTATTCCAGCTTAGGACCAGGCAATGTTCTAAAAGAAGGATGGTAACTGCAGAGATCTTTGGGAACTTAGTGCTAACACATTTCATGTAGGCCAATTCCAAAGACACTGCAATATCCTATATTACTGAAAACTTCTTCTAATGACCTTCTTAAATAATGGGAAAACTTATTTTCCACTGCTTTCAATATCACTGCAGTTATCTAAAGATTTTTCAGGTCTACTGCTGCAGTCTTAAGAGGATATGGTGGCATAAGGGCAATCCCATTTTCTATTACACTCAATAAACACAAGAAAAAAGGTATCTAGTAAAATGCGCAAGAAAAGTCTGCTATTACTAAGAATGTTTAGCTTTTTATGTTTGCTCTACTACCTTACCTACAATTTTCCCTATTGCTTAAGGCTTTACATTTTGTGTAAAATGTAACTCAAGGCACAGCACAAGTTCAGTAAGACAGTTATTTCCATGAGTTCAGGAATCTCCACAGGCAGCAGGGCTGTGACTGCAATAAACTCTAACAGTAATGTTTTTGTGTAAATTATACTCCAGTGTGGCACAAAATATGCATAACTGAGAAGGAAAAAAAACCAACAACCTAAGAAAACAAAACCCCCACACCAACCAAACCCTCCACATTATTCGCTTAGCCATGTGTCCTTCTACTTCAGATTTTACAGTAACTCCAAACTGTTAAAAGCTGGATTCCAGAATGTGAATTAGTGCCCTGTGGGGACATTAAGTGGTCAAGAGAAGATTCAAAGAATGTCCTTACTTGCTAGATACTTACAGTCTTCTCTGCTGTATCGAGGATACCTTCTATGAACACTGGTGAGTGAATCATCAGCTTTTTCAGCTTTCTTGACTTGGCTGTGACTAGGCCACAAAACACTGCTGCAACAGAAGGTAGCACCTGCTTCTTGTAACACATCAAGTCTGAAATCAGTAGATTCTCTTTGTTCCAGAAGACTTTGTGAGCAGCTCGAGATGCCTCCAGATTTCCCATCTATCCATTTGGCAGAGTATCTAGGTACTGGGGAGTCAAACTGGGGGAGTAGTTTTCTATCAGTCTGATGCCTGAAGTTAAAAAGCTGGTGTTGGGATGTTTTTGAGCTTTCAGGATCAGAGTCTAAGTCCTTGTTTTGTGCATACTGTATGATCCAGTTAATTTTTTTACTCAAGATATTTTTCACTTCTGCATACGGACTTTTAGAAAGTTTTGATCGTGGACAGTCCTGATTTGCTATTAAGTGGAATTTTTCAAAGCAGTCTCTGTGCCCCCTTAAAGATCGTGTATGTAGAAGATCTGACTTTGGTACTCCTGTAAAGACACAACAGAAAAAGGTTCTCATACTGCATACTCAACTAATTTTTCAAAATCTTTACTTACAAGCAACTAAGAAAACAAAAACTCAACAAATGCTTTCCCATTAAGAATTTAATCACTGAAGTAAACAAGGATAGGTGATACTCTTAAAATTTTCAAAATTCTACTAGGTGTGTAGTCACATAATAAAGCCTTCCAAATTTTAAAGCATTTGTGCTTGTAAGTAAACAGTTTCCATCATATTAAAGTTCTGTTTGTTTGGGTTTTTGTTTTTGTTTTCTTTTTTTGTTGGTTTTTTTAAAAGGGAAGAAGTCTACAAAGACTATTTCTGCTTTTGCAACTCATTATTTCAGAACAATTGATAAAGATACATGATAGCTTGAAATGTTCACTCACATTTATAAAGCTGGATAGAACAGCTGCCTTATGGAGATGATAATAATAATAATGAATAAGTTCAATTCAAAAGCAATCGTCTTGAATATCAGGACTACACATCCCTTCACAATCATTTTCATTTAAAAAATCCATCAGTTATTATTGCCCTACTTATCTTCTACAGTATTTTTTATTTGTTCATTAGTCTTTTTTTAAAAAAAACTTTTTATTAGCTCTTTCAGCTCCATCAATTGAAAAAATATTAAAGAAAGCCTGCATTCCCTTCTTAAGAATTCATAATCCAATGCTGGAAACGAATGCTTTTTTCAGTGGTAAATAGCCTTAGCTTAAGCAGCTGAAGAGGAAAAATATTCCAGAATTTAATGAGTGAACTAAAATTATCAAGAATACTTCTACACACATGAAGAGTAAATTTTAAGTTCGTACTCTGACATTTCTTAATTAAAGACATATTCAAACCCCTTAAAAGAACTTAAAATATTTACAGGTAAGATTTATATATGATCATAATGAAAAGAAATATGCCTTGTCAGCAGAATGCTGGCATCCACCATATATATAGCTTCAATAAATGTATAAAGTACACATAGTTATTAAGGAAAATCAAAGGTGAGTGAATGCACTTCATAAGACAAATTTGTGTGTTACTGTCAACAAACGTGACATTCTCCGTTTAAGCCAAAACACTTAGAAAAGGTCCACCTCCACTTTTAGCTGGTTGTGAAGACCACCTCTGAAGCCAGTGAAGAAAGTTTTCTAGGGCACAATTCACCTCATCCTAAACAGTCACCTCTAGAAATATTCATTATTTCTTTTTCCTTTAATTCTGCAAGCAAGAACCTTTGTGAAGGGCATCAGTCCATGTCTGTCTACTTTAAGAGCCCCAGCTTTCACTCCATCTTCTGAAATGTTCCAGCTGCTGCTCCACTCAGCTGCCCACCTCACATGGAGTATCACTCTGTAAACAGGGATGTTTAACCATCTCATGAAACAACTCCTGAATAACTGCTAGTGCCTGCTAGGAACACTAAAATCAGATTAACTCAAATTTGGTTTACCTAGTGTACAGGATTAAGACCTTGCAGCCGACAGGAAAATGCTTCACAAGGCATTAAATGTTTATGTCTGTCTATTTTAAGCCACTGCTGTGTACTAATCTGCTCATTAAGAGTGTAGAAAGAATTCTTACAAGAGAAAAACAGATCCCATGACATTTTTGAAATACATAAAAAACCAATCCATGATGACCCAAGACAGAAAGTCACCCACATATCTAAATCACATGGGGGAAGGAAAACTGATATTCTGCCAATACTGAAAAATAGGATCACTAGAGAGGGGCAACTCCAACAATCTGACTGACTGTATGTAAAGCCAACTGCTATTTTTAAGTGTATGCATGCAGTTTCATTTGAGAGTTAGATCTTAAGACTTACTAGAGTGCCTAGAAGGAAAAGGCTATTTTGAAGATGTCTCACACTTCGGAAGAAAAATCAATTAAACTGACCCTGAAGAGGGTGGAAGCCAGGAGAGAATATTTCTGAATTTTGGAACTTGCCAGGTAAGTTCCATTAACTGCTCAATTTATTTGTTTGCACGTATAAATCTCTGAAATTTACAAATAGAAAATTCAAGAATGTACTTTTAGAATTAGCTACACAGCTCTCCTATTAACTCAGCAATATCAGAATAGCATCTTGAACTAAGTTAGAACTTGAATTTGTAGTTAAGAGGTTTACTGGAAACTAGAGCTAGTTTCTCAAGTCCGTTCAAGTTTGCAGAAATGAGTCATACCCCTGGACTGCAAATGCTACCTTGGAACAAGTTCTGTTCTGTCTAGACTAAAGGAGGATGATGAATTCTTTCACTTTTGTTACCAAAATAATATATTATTACTTCATTAGCATTGAAAAAAACAAGTGTTGTATTCTGAAACAGAATGAAACTAAACCAGAGGTTTTCAATAATTTCAGCTACACCTTATAACCCACTTTATTTCACTGAGATATTCTTCTGTAGACTCTTAAGAAAGAAAAGTAAAAATTGAGTGCTTATAGCTTTTAACAAAACCATTATTTTTTTTCTCCAAGATAAACACAAAGAATTTGAAATGAAGGTACTATGCAAGATTTTCATAAACCTTAACAGGAAAAAAAAGCTATCCAATAAGACAGATCTGTTTACAGCAACTTTGTCTCAACCTAAAGACTAGGATGCACTAACCTGATGCTGAAACTGCTTCAAATAGCAGACTATTAGGACTTTAAAGGACCACAAAAATGTAATTAACATAAATCAGGGGAACAGATGCTCAGTACTTACACTATGTCTTCTGTATTACAAGACCTAGGATACAGACTGGCATTTGCTATTCAGCCATTGTTTAAACAGGAACAAAAACAAGGCAAGCTAGCATTGTCCAACATGTTACCATAGTTAGCAACAGAAGATAAGCAAAATAACGTATTAAAACCAGCTCAAACTACCAAATTTTCCCCTTCTAATATGTCTTAGTCTCTGAAACAAACAGATTTCAGAAAATGCAAAGATTTAAAATTAATTCTGCATTAAGTTATACCAGCACAAAACCAGATTACGATAGAATATCCATGACAATTACTGTAAAATTAAACTGTAATTATTAGACTTTCAATGCTGAAACCTTCAGACACAAGCACAATTGTTAGAACAAATACATTCTTGTATTAAGTTCCTGAAGCTGGAATTTCTACAGGTGTTGTCCAGAAGATGCCAATGCATCATTTAAAGAAGGGCACATCTGCATTGTACACATTCCCATGTACAGATACCTAAATGACTCAAACAAACTCAACTGCTTAGCACTCCAGCCACCCCCACCCACTCTGAGAAACCAGGGACAGATGATCTCCTAACAGGAGAATTTGAACAGCCAGACATCTCCGTACAGCACTGCATTCTCAGGTGGAAACCCTAAAACTGGACATTCAAAGCAGCTTATAGGGACACCATATTCAGGCAGAGGGTTTTGTCAATATATATGCATACAGACAGCTAAGCATACATATATTTTTTTGCCTTCTTACATCTTCCTCCCACTCTCCAGCTGTAACTGCAGATCTGCTGTTAGTATTATGTATTTGCTACCAGAGTTCAGTTAATGACTTTCCCACCTTCTAATGAAATTAAAAAGAAGCAATTTGTCTCAAGCACAACACAATTTCCTGGCTTATGCAATCCATTTACATATGAATTTAAAGCATTTCCTGTTTCAATCCACAGATTACTGTGACTCCTGCTCAGACAAACAGAACAGCACACAGTAATCTCTGATGTTCGCTTTGTCTGCAGAAGACAATCAGAAAGCAGCATCGAACTCCAGCAGACCCCCAGCACCGGAATACTCCAGACCACATCTAGAACTTTAAAACTGCTGTACAGAATCAGCATCGTGTCTCATACATCAAATACTGAGCTAACATTTTAAGTATTTTAAAGTTTAAGCATTCTGAGGTGCTAAATGAGCCTAATCATGACCCTTCAGACACAAAAGCCAGTTTTGCAGTCAAGCGTGTAGTTTGGTTCACACAGCTTCCCTAGGCCTGGATCCTCACCAACTGCAACAGGGACAAAAATACTGCACCTTCAAGGCACCTCACCCCCACCCCAAGTTTAGACTAACCACTAGCACTTCTAAACTTTCCTACAAGTTACCCTTTCTCTGTTTCTCAAGAAAAGTTGATGACACACAGTAAAACAACAAATAAGAAATTCTGTGACAGAAACCACATCTGAACTCCAAAATCTGCCTTCAAACCAGTGGTTTCTGTGAAGTAAGAAAACTTAGTAGCAAGTGACATCATATTTTAGGTTAAGCTATAATTTTATTTCCTTATGACTTAAATATAGCATTAAAGAACTTATGACAGAGACATGATTTCTGATAAAAAGCAAAGGCTTTATGCCACAGTTACCAACTTCCCCATTCAGAAACTCAGCATTTATTTAAATCAGACCACAGATTAAGCTTTCTGTATAGTGATCTTCTCTATACAGGACTGTAATAATTTAATTTTTTTCCCAGTTATGTATCATTATCAAGCTACTGCCTAAATTATTACAGGTTACAAAAAAAACCCAAAAAACAACCAAGGTCAGGAAGGCAAAAGTTGAGACATATCACAACACTGATCCAGGAAGAAGTCTGTTGAGTCACTGCAGATGAGGATGGTCTACGATTTGTTTGCTTCTAATCACTCATTTTACTCAACCAGAACAATTAACAATGTTACCATCTACACTGAAGCGAATTTGTGCTGCTGTTGAACTCACAGATACCAAGAGACAAAGGTGCAACAATACTCAACTACACTGTAATTAAGTGAAGCTAAGTAAATGATTACTTCTGTTGTGTTTTGTCCATATACCTTTGTGAAAATCTGTTTCAGAGGTGGTTAAGCCTTGGGCTAGACCAGTTTCAAATGCCTGGAATTACCATAGACAGCTTTAAGCAATCAAACGCTGACAGCAAGGGAAACAGAATTAAGAGTTTAGTTAAAGCACTACAATATGACACCCTGTTAAAAAGCAAAACTGGGAAACCTGCTTCCAGTATTTAACGTCATGGAAGTTAACAGGGTGCTGCCAACAGTGGGAGTACTAAAACATACTGCAAGATGCTGAGCTGTGACTAATAGCCTGCCTGCTCTCAAGCAGCAGCTATTTCCTACTTCACTTAGGGAATAGCTATGTGTGCATGCACATTAACACTAAAAATAAGCAAGCCTTAAGCACTGTCCTAGCTGCTGCATTAGTATCTTTAGAGTAGCCTATTTCACTCCCTGAATTACTTTGAAATATATGTACATGTTTAACATATCTAAACCCCCAAGCAGTTAAAACAAAAAAAGCAAACTAACAATGAGAATGACATTTATTTTTAAGAGTGGGATAGCACATCTACAGAGTTGACACAACTTACAATTGATTCTGTTCAACAAGTAGCTATGTTATCAGGCATCTGAACTTCATTGAAACATAAGCAGGATGTTAGTATGAAAACATTCAGTATAATATTCTGAGTTAGTCAATTACCCGAATTTCCTTCCCTACCCAGGGCTGTCAAAAGATTGTGATTTTGTTTGTACATAAATCATGGTGTTTGTTACAGGAAAATGCAGGGATGCAATAGATATGTCAGGGGTAGGAAGAGTGCGACCATGGATATGGTAACAGGCAGGCTCATACATTAGTTCAGGTAAAGAGTCTTACAATGATACTTTATAAAGTCACGTACACAACCTCTGCTGCCCTTAAGTCTCCTCTCCCTATAACAGCACATCTTTTCAAAGATGATCAAAGACAGTAATATTTTTTTCCCCATGATGCAAAATAAAACATACAATGATTCATGTAATTTCAGGTGAGCTTTCATCAGGATTCCATTCACATAGTCTTCTTTTAAAATTAACAAAAAATTTAGAAGACTAGGCAAAGTCCATCATAAAGTGTACTTAATTCCAGAAAAAAAAAACACCCAAACCAAAAACATTCTAGCTAAAACACATGATCATTTACTAAAGCAATATCCTTAACAAGTAAATTGACAAATCCACAGCTTCTAAAATGACAGAGCACAGACACCACCCAGCAATATTTTAATATATCCTGTTTTATTTGTTTCAACACCTCCAAACCAAAAGCAGATGCTGAATGTATTCGAAGCAATTAATTCCCATTACAGCAACATGTTTCCTTGTAATTTTAAAGCCCAGAGAAACATCTTCACTTCATGTTGAGAACTATAAGATATTTTAAAGCAGTGATGAAACTCAAAGCAGACTGACAGGTTGTCTTAGGTTAGGCATTTCCTCCAAGTTTTATCAAAAAGCACAGATAGGCAACCATGTCTCTTCTAAACAAAAGTATAAAGCATGGAAATTTCTACTGACGTATGCAAGCATTATTCACATTAGAACATAGTGCCTCTAGTTGCAACAAAGACCATAAAGCCATCACTATTTTGTTTTTGTTTTTAAATCAAAGCATAGTACTGAGTCAGTATACAACAGTGATACCAATTTGCTAGTGCATTTTTCAGATTTCTGTATGGCAAGAAAAAAATTAATCACTTATACATGCATTAAAAATCAGATGCACAACAAAAACAGTGTATGGAATGCATATCCTTAACAGTTTCCTACGCTCCAGACAGTTTTATGCTTCCAGGGTTCAGAATAATCAACTAGACCACTGGGAACAGTACTCATACCTCATGATATTTTCCCTCATAAAGATTCCATCTTAAGACCTTTAGTGTACTCCCATGAATAACAGGAGCAAATTTTCCTGTTATCAAGAAATGGGATTTAACAGCATTACGATATTCATACCCAACAGCCCATAACAATAAAGATTACTCTAAGTAGTCACATCCATGTGCAATTGGCAAATAACACTTCATATAGCTGAAAAAAAATCAAGTAGCAATATTTATATCCTAAAAAAACCCATATTTGGCTTTAAAAAGGGACCAAACTAATATACTTCTCATTCATGTCCAAGACTTGAGTCCACAAGGTAAGTAAATTCTTCAGCAAAATAAGGCTTGAAATTCTAAAGACACCATTTCAAGACCAGAGACAATGCTCACAAGGTTGCTTTTTTAAAAGATAGACAAAAATACCCACTTGATAATTTGCAAACTTTAAAAAGTTGAGACAAGGGACTCAATTTTATATTAGATGTAGTAACATCTTATGAAAGCAAAATTCCCACACTATTTCTAGTGTGAATCTGATCTGCCTGCAAAAAAATCCTATCATGCTTAAAAAAATGCATTTTAAGTAAGTTTTATAGACAGACTGCTTTAACTATCAAACAAACACCCTGAATAACGGCAGAACATAAACTACTTCGGATCTAAGTTAGCACCAGAGGTCTAGTACCAGAAGATGAAATGAAAACCAGGGCATTTCATAAGCTCTTGAAAGGTGTTTACATCTTTCCCTCTAGAGGAGCAGGCACCCTGACAGCCAGGACACCCACCTTGACGTGAAATGAGCCACACAGGAACCGAACAAACCAGTTTCGCCGGCAAGAAAACTTCCTTAAACATACGCGTTTTCAGACCCAAGCGTTCATAAAAGCTTCCAGGTAAGCCCCCGGTCTGCCTTCAGCTCCCTGCTAAGCAGCCTGTGACCACAGTTCGCCCAAAACGACTCGCATCACAACCTTACCTTCGATGTTCAGTTCAAAACACACGTGGCAAAACGACAGCGTTTCCTTCTCGGTCCCCAGCTTGCAGACGCTGCAGACGTTGTCATCGTCCAGGTCGATGCTCACGAACTGCTCTTCGTTCATAGTGTCCTGGTGAGGGGGGGACGGGACAGGAGGAGCCGGGACAGGGGGTGCGACAAAGGACAAAGGCCGAGACCGTTATTCCAACCGTCCCCCCGGGGCGAAGCACCCGCCGCCGGGAGAGGCGGCAGCCAGCCCCGCACGCTGCCCCCAGCCACGGCCCCAGCCCCCGCCGAGAGCCACCGGCCCACCCCGAAACGCCGGACCGAGGGTGAGGGGAAG